>CM040126.1:183144603-183720373 GCA_022559845.1 Amorphophallus konjac | reverse complement strand
CCATGAGAGGAGGAAAGCCCACTTGGGCCTTAAGTGGTTATTAAGGTCCAATATGAACTAGGCTCTTAATGGACTCTACTAATGGCAACCTAGCCATGGACTCTACATTACAAGTGGCCCAATGGCTTGTTATAAGCCTTACAAGGAGCCCAAATGAAAGAAATACACAATTACAATACCATACAAGCCATAACACGTAAATACGTTCCACCCGTATAAGGAAACAACCGATGATGCCCCATCAATTCTCCCCGGGTGGGAGGAACTCGACCCCGTCGAGTTGGGGTATGGATGCTCGAGTACTCCGGCGGATCCGTCACCGTGCCAAGTAACGCGGGTATGCTCCACTCAAAGTGACCGTCACCTGCTCATTCTGTATATACTCGATATGCACAAGCTGCTGGGGCTAGAGGTGGACACTCCGCGTGGGGCACTCTCAAAATGGGAGGAGGCGGCTTGAAGACTCACTAGGAATCACCGTTGAGTCCCTGTAGGTGACTGATCCGGGTATAGATGTAGAACCGATCCCATACTCATCGAGCGAGTCCACTCGCCTCTCAATCATAAGAGACCGTCAACGAGCTGGCACAAGACACATGCAGACTCACCATACACTAACATACGTATGCAAACCACACATACAAGAACTGACTCATGCATGACTCGAGACAAACCTAGTGTTAGTCCGACCCGTACATGGGTGACGGCGGACCAGGACACCCGAACGTGTGCCATGCATGCATGTTATGTAACCGGAGATGGGTGACATGGGGAACACCTAAATGTCCAAGTATGACCCAGTCATGTATGGACGGCCCTTTGGATTTGGGAGACTTGAGAGGGCTAGGAAAGCCGGGTGTAGGTGTATCGTAGACGGGCTTGGTGGGTATGGAGGACCCGGCCCGTAGGAAAGGGGTATGAAAGTGGACTTCCCCGACAAGGTAGAATGGAAGTGATGGATCACTAGGCCTACTAGAGAAGGGGTCGAATGGGTCCAAGAATGTGTGACCCTTTGATTCCTCAATTACATAGTCCCATGGGTGAAATTCATGAAGGTGATGATCATCTCCATCCATCGTGGTAGATGGGACCGTGCATAGGAGATATGACTCCTCTCTCGGAAGAAAAGTAATGAAGTCGGGCTCGTCCGGTAGCAGGAGAAGTAGAAGAACCTCCGTGGTAACACAACCCACGGTGCACACGTAGGTAATGGACCCTAAGGCCGGATGAGTGAAGCTACGACTAGTGGGTTGGTCGAAGCCTCGGGCCAATAAATGTGTCAACTGCCATTGCCAACCTAAACCAAGAATAAGGTCACCCAATGTGTCAACATGGTGACGGGATCGGAATGTAGTTTGGTAGGAGTTGGCGGGCACTAAAGGTAGGGTAGGGTCCATGGATGGGTAAGGGAGTGGGACCAAGCCATCTTTGAGCCAACTAAGAAGCGGCTCGGCTATGTATAGCGTTCCCGTTAGAAACATGGGTGGCTCGGGGTGAGATGGCTCCAAGCATGATGGTTCCGAATATGGAGTGGGCCACTGGGGCTGAGTGGCTGGACATACGAGGGTGATCTTGCCGGGTAGGTAAGGTGGGCATAAGGTGCAAGTCATCTTGTCCCAGTCAAGATTGGCCTTTCTCTCTCCTAACCACTTTTGCCCTAAAATGATGCATGGACCAACAAGTGTGCCGATCCTGCACCATGCACCATCGGTGTAGAGAACGGAGCCGATCTTCCTATAGAACTCAACACAAGCAAAATCACCATCGCGGACAATCTCGCCTGTCTTGGAGAGAGACTCCACGATGTCAAGAGAAACCCAATTATCCGACTCCCTATCGGTGAAATGGAGTTCCGTTGTGGACCCGTTGGGTAGAGTGGATTTCATAATGAGAGGGGCAAAACCAAAGGCTCGGGCCATGATGGCATTGAATTGGACCACAAAGGATGACCACTCTGACGTATAGTCTTGGGGAACGGCCATGGGTAGCGGACATGGACATGCAGGCACACAGACTAATGCAAACACAACTAATGCACCTAGACTTAACCAAAACTCGGTACGTGGCGGAGATAACCGATCCGAAGATCACTCGCGCAACTGTGTGGCCTTCCCGATAGGCATAGCCTAACGTTCGGACAACACCATTTGATATACCGAGTAAAGGGATGTAAATGCGACCCAAAAAGACACTTTTTCTTTTGTTTTAAAACAATGATGACCCTAAACACGACTTAGACAATGACTAATGATGAGATGTAAATGACACTTTTTTATTGACACCCTAGACTCAAACCTGGCTCTGATACCAAATTCATGCGGGACGAGACCATGGACACGACAAGCTCGTGATTGTCCCTTAATGAGGGAAGCGTCGGACGTGCGCGGTTGAGAAACCGGCAGTGAGCTAGGGTGGTCGGCTCTTTCTCGTGCCCGGATCGGGTCACGGGACGGTCACGCTCTCTCTCACAGCAGCGGTGATATGAAAAAATATAACGATCTAGATCCTAAACATGCTCTCTAGCAGCGGCATATAAAGCATATATGAAATAAAGCAAAATGCCAAGTGTAGGAGCGAACATGATACCTCCACGCTCTCGGCGTGGGGAAGACGGACCCGGCCGAACCCGTCCTCCCGGGACAGTTAATACATGAATATTACAGCAATAAATCACTGCCCACTCCACGCAGGGAGGTAAAGGGCTACACAAGTGGGTCCGGGAGGACCGATTTCGGGTTGACGGGCGGCTTCTCGCGTCTCTTCGGCAGCACCCGAACTCGTGAATGTGGGGCCCACGTGCTGGCCGGAGGGGCCGTGTAGGACCCGATGGCACCACTGTGGTGGGGACGCTTGGGGAAGCGCTCCTTGGGCTGGCGACACGCTGGAACGTAGACCAGAAGCCGGGCGGCTCCGATCGGCACCCGCCGGAATAACCGGCCACGGACCTGCCGGTTCTATTTTCTGGCACGCGCTCCGGTGAGAATGGACGCTGCGATCAGCCCCGATGTCGGATCGACACGAAACTGACGCCGTTGGAAAGCTGCTTCGAAGGGCTTCGACCCTATAGAATCATAGAAAAAGCACCAGCTCTGTATTTCTGGTGGGCGAATTTGGAAGGCTGCTGTTCACCTTTTCAGATCTGCTCTGGCAGAAACTTCTTTTCCTGAGAGTTGGCGTTGACTGATAGGTTGACCTCCTAATCTGAAGTTAACTTCTTCAAAAAAGTTGTAGATATTCAAGAGAAGAAACCAGAGATATTTTTTTTGGAAGGTTTTGTGGAGAATGGAATTTTCTAGGAATTTTATACTAGCGGTGGGTCGGATCTGGACTGAAGCAGACAGAACAGATTTGGGAACTTGGACGAATTTTAGAAAATATGTATTAGGCAAACTAAAAATCAAGAAAAGTCTTGGTGAGAGAGGAAGATGGACAGAACTTTCAATAAAATTGGGAGCTCCTGGGAAAATCAAAAAGTGGTCCGGATCTGGAAAACTCAGGGTTGCTGTCATTGTAGACAGAATCCTAGTAGATCTGGGATGACCTGAAGACCGAAAATGGGAAAATAGCAAAAGAAGGAATTTTGACTTGAATTTTTTTTGTGAAGATAGGGGTTCGAGAGGGGAACCACTCCTGAAAATTTTAGCTCCAGAGGAGGTGGGAGGTGGGAGCCGAAATTCGGGGAAGATGCTTCTGTCCTGGATGGACAGAATACCGAAGACGACTTCGCGGCGGCTCGATGGCGGCACGAACGGCGGCGGCGGCGGCACCGATGATTACAGGAGGCGTAGAGGAGATGATAGAAGGGATACCACTCTAGAAATGTGGTTGGGGATGAAGAAAACCAGGGGGAGAGAGAGGGGGGGTCAAAATTCTCACAAGGGGGGGTTCTTGCACAATGCTTTTTCACTTTCATTAATTCAAACAAATGAAAATTACAAGCTATATATAATAAATGTAAAAAGACACTCAATGCCCATAGATCTAGAGTTTGGAAGGGCATATTAGGGAGTTCACAAGCTTTTCTCCCATGTGGTCAAAACACTTAATACATATTTTAATCTATCTTAGACCATTTCTATTCAAACTCCACCTAAACTCACCAACCAAGCCTAATAAGGCCAAAAGAAGAGGGCGCCCCCTACTTGGGTCTTTCTTGGGCCAAGGCTGGTCCAAGGCCATCCATTCAAGTCCAATAGTCCATGTCTAGACTTGGGCCTTCCAAGTCTTGGTGGTCCATGAGAGGAGAAAGCCCACTTGGGCCTTAAGTGGTTATTAAGGTCCAATATGAACTAGGCTCCTAATGGACTCTACTAATGGTAACCTAGCCATGGACTCTACATTACAAGTGGCCCAATGACTTGTTATAAGCCTTACAAGGAGCCCAAATGAAAGAAATACACAATTACAATCCCATACAAGCCATAACACGCAAATACGTTCCACCCGTATAAGGAAACAGCCGATGATGCCCCATCATAATCTGTGAATTCCACTGCTCCGGGTCTAAATGCATGGGCATCGGTGGCCCTCAGTTCGGCAAACCACCCCATAGATATCTGATGCTTGAAACAGACCGCCAGGTAGTCCAACAGAAAAGACTCTTCTCTATACCCCCATTTCAACGGGGCAAGAAACAAGCCAAAGATCGGCTTCTCCCGGTCTACCCGGCCTACAGAGTCGTTCCACCGAGCAGGCACAAATTCAGGGGCCCTAGTCAGGAACCCATCTTCTGGAGCCAGATCTTGCAGTCCAAACACGACGCTCTATTTCCTGACTTGTCTGAGAAGATAAATTGGCCTTCCCCGCACAACACAATCTGTCAAACTGTCCCTCTCCACTAGCAAGGCTTGCTCGGCTTTGCGGATAAGGAACATGTCTCTCTTCCCCTAAAGGTTGAAGCGCCTAAGGAAGGACATCAGATGCTTGTCCTTGGGGTGATCCCTCCAGACGGCGCCTTCCCGGTCATAATGAAAAGAGTCACCCCCGAGGATGAGGAGACGACCGGTGTCCACAGTGTCGGTCTCCGAATTTGAGGACTCTGCGACTACAGTAAGCTGACCGTGCCCCCGATTAAGGGAATGGATGTTCTCCCACGTCACCATGGCACGAGAATCAGAAGAGGAAGATCTAGATGCCATCTCTATCTATAAAGAAGGTGCATCAAAGAACAAACAAGGTCAGAAAATAGTTGATCAAGACAAATTTCTAAAAAAATTTCGACAGAGTCTCCCCAGCACGGGAGATTGCCAAAGAAAAGCGAGAACAGATCCAATAAGGGAATGGCCCCTAAAAGCAGCCATCGGCATTAAACCGAGGCCAAACGGGACACCCGGGGGAATAGCTCCAAGGGCAAGCCCTACTAGAAGCCTCCCGGGGCCCAAAGAATGGGTTTTAAAGCCCGAATAAGCAACACTCTGCTCACCCCGAAGAAGAACTCGCCCTCGCCCTCAGCTCACTCGACGCCACAGGAAGAGAAGAAAGGGAGGAGGGAGAAAGAAATTTCGCAAATGAATAATGATGAAGGAAGAATGAGAGGTGAAAGCCTTACATAAGGGGGGGTTTCAGACGTTAATCCGGCGCGCTATTTAGTACGCCGAATTAACGCCCCACCAAGCCAAAAGGAGCGCCGTTTTAAGGCGCACCAGGCTAACTTACTTCCAAGCACCAGGCCGCGCCGGATTAGCGTCCAAATGCCCGGGAACCACACCGGATTAACATGCAATGTCCAAAGGCACGCCGGATTAACACCGCACTGTATTAACATTCAAATCGCACCAGATTAGCATCCGCGCCGGATTAAGGGCCGTTCCGAGCTTCCGTCAATGAAAGAGGAGATCAATCCGGGCGAAGCTCATCCGTCGGTCTTGCTACACTCGTGCCTCCCTCGCAACACCCACGGCTGGGGGGTATTTGTTGGCACTCAAAATATGATTCACGGTGATCAAGCCTCAAAGACGAATGACACGGTCCACTGAAGCACAGAAGCTGATAGATATCAACATATTGAAGCCCTCTCAAGCTGCCAGAGCCTCAGGTCACCCTGTATGAACACCGGGGACTTCACCTCAGGAGAATCAAGATGAATTCACAACCAACCGGCAGTGCGACCAAGCCTGCCCAATGAACCGGCATCGACTCCGTCATGCCACATACACTACACCCGTTGTCCGACCAAGAACATCGATCTACCCAGTGGCCCGCCGCCCCATGAAAGACTCTCCTGAGATGGAAGGACTCCCTCGACTCTTCAGAATGGAAGACCGAAGGCTCTATCGGTAGAAGACCCCGATTACCCGGCACGGGTACGGCTTCTCGCCAAGTTGGGCCCGTTAGTGGTCGAATGATCACCTAGTCAGGGCGGAACTATCTCGGGTGTCATTCATGTTGTGCCCATGTGGTCATTTGAGTCATCTTGTGGTCACTTGGATCATTCGACATCATCCTGTGGTCATTTGAGTTATTTGGTATTCTTGGTTTTGATAATGGCTAAACACTATAAGTCAATGATGTTTTACCACTCTTATATGACTAAACTACTTGATGTTCTTTCATGACAGATATGCCAAGGAATGGAGTGGAGATGGAAAAAGTGAAAGCTCAATGATTGCACCCTCGCACACGGATCGACCTGCGCGGTCAGGTCGCGGGGATCGACCTGCCCGGTCAGGTCGCGGGGGTCAAGGGGGCAGCGCCCCTTGTGGGGGTTTTCGGGGGCGGAGCCCCCAGAATAAAACTTTGATTATAGGAGCGATATAATCAATAGAAATCTTCAAGACTGTCAAGGTTGATGCCATAGACGAGAACGGGCTGCCAAAGGACTCAAGCAATAAAGCTAAAGGGGTTAACAGACTGACCCGGCATAACCCAGGGTCTGCCCAGCTGGCGACCACCCTTGCCAGCAACTCCCTGTCTGCATGATTCTCAGTGGCGGTCGACCGCCAGCCCAGTAGCGGTCGACCAAAAATTCCAGGGACCATCCGTCTGCAGGTTTCTCAGTAGCGGTCGACCGCCAGTCCCGAGCCAACAAATGTTGACTTTATTTTCCACTTCGAGAAGAGCCCCTTTCCTTGTATTTGTTTAACCCCAAAGTCACCCAATCCCCCATTGATTGTGGATCTGGTCTGGGGGATGTCCAAGGACCATTCAAAAGATATAAAACCAATGCAAGAGGGTTAGAAACCCTAGTTGATCATTTGTGAATCCAAGGGAGATCAAAGGAGGCTACAAGGGTGTGTTCAAGGGAGAGGAGATAGAGTACTCTAGCCGTGAACAGTACTCCGGGAAGAAGTTCTTCATCAAATCCTCAATTTATTCAAGCTACTTCAAGAGGCGATCAACCCCAAGCCAAGTGAAGATAAAGCTGCAACCATCATCTTCTTCATCAACTCAAGTAGATCCAAGGAACCTCATTTCACAAGGAAGAAGAAGCCATTGTTGCTGAATCAAGAAGAGAGCTTTGTGAAAAGGAAAAAAACTTCTGTTGGTGATCTACATCATGTGAAGAAAAGAAGATTCAAGATCCAGTAATCTCAGACAATATCTTTTCTCTTTGAGCATATTCTATATCTCGTTTGAGTGTTTTCATATCTTGTTCTTTTTCCATTTCATTCAAACATTTGGAACTGAGGATCGTCCCTACCGGTGGTTAGTAAGAAGGTAATCGGAAGTTATCCGATCTGCGGTGTTGACGTCCCTACCTGTGGTTAGTAGGAAGGCAATCAGAGGTCTTTCCGATTTGCGGTTCAGTGCATGGCACTAGTGGAGCCTCACCAGATTTGGTGAGGGGTGGACGTAGGATTGGGAATTCAGTCCAAACCACCTTAAAATCTCGTGTGTTGTGATTTGCTTGTGCGATTACTTTGTGTTAGATGCATGCTTAGGTTCAATATCTATATTGCGTAATTATCTTGCTAAGCAAATCATTTGTGTCCTTTGTTAAGCTAGTTATATTCCGCTGCTATTATCATCATCTAGCTTTAAAGAGGCCAATTCACATAAGTGATCTTATTAGTTAAAAGAGTTCTGCCGAAAATTGGGCAGCATCTCCCCCGTCTCTGAAGGATTGCAGGGGAGAAACGGGGTCATACTCACTTGTGGAGTAAGCCCATAATCACCCGGTCTGCATGGTGGCAGCTAGCAAATCCCAATCGGATAGGATACCCCAAGGACTAGCCTACAAGGGGTACCTTAGCTCCGTGGGTTGAAATAGGTGGATTAGGCAGCTAATGACGGAAGCCACAACCCCGAGGGCTGGCCTACGAGGGGTGAGCAACCTACAGCCTGCATTGTATCCAAGAGAGAGAGACCATTAGGGAGAGAAGCCCCGAGGACTAGCCTACTAGGGGCACACATCCCTTGGTCACCACGGGGTCCAGAAGGGCTGTGGGTTTGGTTTGTTGGGCTGAAGCCCCTGTTAATGTTTGCCCTATGGCCCGCTGGGAGCATCCATCACTTGCAGGTAGAGCCCCCCCCCCATTGACCAATTGGCGGGTTTATGAAACAGTGGGGAATGCCCCCCTCCCCCGGATTAATGGGACAAAGCCAACGGAGCCAGGATAGTTCGGAGGCTGTAGACCACATACGAAAGGAAAGAAAACATTCGGCATTGACCGATTACCACCAACATAGTTAAAGTATTGATGCCCACGAGACTGAACTACCATTCACGGAGAAGAAGGCAAGTAGCAGTCACAGAGAGAGGTATTTGATATGTAGATAAGATGATTTAGCTACATACGCATATGCTCGAGTGGCTGGAATGCAGTAATCACATGATGGGTCTTACTGTTCTGGAGGTGACTTCCAACTCCTCTGAGCAATAGAGCAGTGCAAAGAGAAGAGGGAATGGAGATCGGACCTTGTATCAAAGCAGGAAGAGACATGTGCACAGGCACAACTCTATCCACAAAGGATGCATAGACCATCGAGTGAGACATGGCCACAGCATAAACGTGAAGGACCCAGGGAGGGGTCATCTCTATAGCCCATGATGTCCCAGGGCATATTTGGAGTCGGAGAAACCAGAATCGAAAACCGTGGGTGGAGGAAACCGACATATACACCGACTGAGACAGAAGTGGGAGAAAGGGACAAGGCGTCGAACATTCAATCCACCAGCACATCCATATATACATACCATCATCCCATAAACGGGGGAGGCTAACACATATATTACAGATCCGACGCCGGCATCGTGGCACAGCCACCGTTTTCTAATTACAGAGAGGTTCGCAGAAGAAGAACAACTCAAAGAAATGGCGAGGAGGGGGGGGGGGAATTGGCTCATATCATCGCCATCCCCCCCTCCCGCTTACATTTGATCAAGAGGAAACAAATCGGAGGACGGCTGGGAAAACGCAGACAACCCACCTGTGCTCGGAATAGAGTATCGGGCTCCCCTTTTCTTCTCCGGCTCCGGAGGGCTTCAGGCAAAGAAAAGAAGACGGCGACGAAGGTTGCTCGGTGAGAACCCTATTCTCGCTAAGGAAACCCTCTGTCACTGGAGTCTAATTGGCTCTCATGCTCTCTCTCTTTTTGATTGTTCTTAATTTGCCTACTCGAACCCCCTCCCTTTTTTTTCTTTTAGTCGAGCAGCCACACATATATAGGAGCAGGTTAGAAGCTTAATCCGACGTGGAGAATGGCGCGCCGGGGAGGGGCACTCCGCAACCTTTATCGCGTCGAAATAGGAGGGCACCAGATAAGGGGGGCGCACCGGATAAGGGCGCGCCGTATTAACATTTGCCGCTCATCGCGGGTTAGTCGGGGAGTCCAGGGATGGTTTCGGGAGTCGCTGTGACCATTCATCTTGTCGCCGTTCTTTGAAACCTTGATGGGAAGCCTTGTCGAAGCTCTCAGGATGACGTATGACCCTTCTCGGAACCTCGAGTGTCTTTGGTTTGAACACGTGGGTTTTTCGCTGACACGGCTTTCGACACTATGGTCCGTGCTACTAGCTTGACCTGGCTTGTGTTCAAAGCCTCTTGGAGGGTGGAATTGTTGAGTAGTGGATAGCGGATCTAGAGGGGAGGGGTGAATAGATCTGCCCCTCTTTTCACAATGCCCCCAATAAAACACATGTTCTCAAGTAATAAACCCTAGTGCTCAAGTATAAACCTCACACTAGCTCATAACTTCGCTCCTGGAGAGCTCTGGACTCCAATTGAACAAGCAATCAGCTCAATTAACTTCCAAACCCTCAATAACATCTTAATAAACCTAAATGGCTTCAAAAATCATCAAAAATTAGTTAAAACAGCGCGGTCATAATCCGGCGCGCCTTAATACGGCGCGGTACCCCCCCCCCCCCGTGTCGGAATAGCTTTACACTCATAAAATTTCATTTTCAAACGGCTCATTCCCGGCGCCCCCTAAACCGGCGCGCCCCAAGGCTACCGCGTCGGATTAACGTTTGTCAAGACCGCGTTGGGTTAAACTCCTTTACCTACGTTTGGCCGCGCTGGGGAACCTATCCCTACGCTTGGTCGCACCGGTTTTAAACCATCATGCTGCTCTAATCACTCACTCGTCCTCGGAGCGATCTTCGTCTCTCACGGTCAAGATTAATAACCCTAATCAATAATAAACTGAATGAGAAAAGGGCTATTCAAGTCCGAATCATCCTATTAATATGCTTTTACTATCATGTTTATTAGCGTCTTGCTATCGTTATCATGTTTATGTCACCACCTTCGTCTCCCTTGGCCGAGATTAATAAATTTGATTGATCACTGTTGACTTTCATGACTCTATTGCCATGCTTAGCATAGCCATAAATATCATGCATGTACGCTTGCATAGACCCTCAGGTATATCAAATGGCATTGACGGATGACCGGGTTATGACCGATCGGAAATCTTTGCTATGCGCGACAGTGGTCTTCGGACCTGTGTCCTCCGCCACGTATCGAGGGTCTCCAACTTAATGAACCATGCCTCTCTTGCATGATAGATAAAATCATTTCATGTGACCTCGTCACGTCTATCTTTTCGCATATTGTTTCGGCCTCGAACGGCCCGCTATCTCGGTAATTAATCAAAGGTTTTCTCCCTTATGGGGGATGTAATTAACGCCATAATCTTTATGGTATGACGGACTATTGGTCCCGACCCGAATCTCACTCTCGCTCGCAAGGGTCAGAATGAGCGCATAATAAACTCGTCACTCACGTGACTGGCACGCCTACGCAATCAATTAATCAGTTGGTTGTTATTAATTAACTGGTTGATTGACCCCTGATGATAAAAAAAAATCCCATCAAAAAGGTATGCAGGTTGTTGAGGTCCATTTATGGATTGAAGCAAGCATCCCGCAGTTGGAATCTAAGATTTGATGAAGCCATCAAGTTTATGACTTTGTTAAGAACGAAGATGAGCCTTGTGTGTATAAGAAAATATGTGGCAGTGCAAACACCTTCTTGGTCCTATATGTCGATGACATACTATTCATTGGGAATGATATAGGTATATTGTCATTAGTTAAATCCTAGCTGTCTAAGCATTTCTCCATGAAGGATTTGGGAGAAGCATCCTATGTATTGGGGATCAGGATCTATAGAGATAGATCAAATAGGATGTTAGGCTTGTCCCAATCGATGTACATAGATTCCATTATCAAAAGGTTTGGCATAGAAAACTCCAAGAGAGGTCTCATACATATGAGACATGGAGTTTATCTCTCTAAGGAAATGTCCCCTAAGACTCCTAAAGAGAGGGGGCACATGAGTAGGGTACCTTATGCTTCTGCCATAGGGTACATCATGTATGCCATGTTATGTACAAGGCCTGATGTAGCATATGCTCTAAGTGTTACGAGCAGGTTTCTGGCAGATCCAGGTGAGCAACACTAGATAGCTATGAAGTGTATCCTTAAGTACTTACGAAGGACTAAGGATATGTTTCTGGTTTATGGAGGAGAGGACTTGAAACTTCGAGGTTACACTGACTCAAATTTTCAATCTGATAAAGATGACAGCAAGTCAACTTCGGGGTATGTGTTTACCCTGAATAGTGGGGCAGTGAGTTGAAAAAGTTCCAAACAAGAAACAACTGCTAATTCTATGACCGAAGTTGAGTACATTGCTGCTGTTGAGGCGGCCAAAGAAGCGATTTGGATGAAGAAGTTCATCGAAGAGCTTGGAGATGTCCCGAGCATCTCTGATCTGGTCCCCTTATTATGTGATAATAATGGGGCGATTGCACAAGCAAAAGAGCCGAGATCTCATCAGAAATTGAAGAATATTCTGCGGTGCTACCACCTGATCAGAGAGATAATAGGTAGAGGAGATGTTGTAATTGATAGAGTGCCTTCCAGTGATAACATTGTAGATCAACTAACTAAGCCGTTGACTCAAAGTGTTTTTGAGCGTCACCTAGGGCTGATGGGGATCAAGCATGTGGGTGATTCGCTTTAGTGCAAGTGGGAGATTGATGGAAATGTATTTTTTTTTATACCAACTGAGCTAATAGGCCTGACGGAAATGTATGCCTTACAAGCCAATCACATGAGATGTGATGGTGACATTTCTTGTAATATCTTATTCATATTTATATTAATGGCATTTATTCATTATATTTAATTTATGTTAATGATTCAAATGTGATGAAGTCACTGAACTTGTGCGATGATGGCTGGATCATAATGAGATTATGATAATGAGATTATGATAATGAGATCAGTCATCCGGATGCACATCTTCTAAATGTTCCCAGTCATAGGATCTTCAAGAAGGGACATTGAAGATCCGGATAGACTAGCACACATGATACTTACTCATATGATGGGTGTGATAGTTCTCATAATCATCAGTGTGGAGATACTGAAGTACGTGTGTGGGTGCTCATTAGTGGAATGAGTACACTAAAGTGACCCGATCTAGAATCCCTGAATGGTAATCATACTGACTGTCAATCAGGGTATTCTATGTCTCAGTAGCACAGTTGGATCTTAGACTTGAGTCACTAAAGATGTCTTGCATAAGGGATGCTGAGTATTTGATTATTGACTTATGGACTTTTGTTAAGTGGTCTTGTACAGTTAGTTATTCGGACTCAGTGGAACTCGTGCGAAGGTAATTAGTTTGACAACATGGGATCATTCACTCTCAGTATGATATATGAGAGAGAATACCCTACGGAACTATACTGGGGAAAACCCCTGGCCAAGGTATGAGATTTCATTATAGAAAAAGGAGTTTTTCTAATGAACCTGTTTGGAGTACAAGATTCAGTTGAGCCGGGACTCAATAGGGTTTGATAGTTTGACCATACCCTAGTCTTGGTGGGGCATTGGTTGAATGAGGATATATAGCTGTGTGGAATCTGTAGACGGAAAGGTTCCAGAGTGGGTTGTTTATCTCCAATGTCTTTTGGGATCACGAGGTGTTGCTTGGCACTTTTCGTGATCGGAAAGCCCGCTAATTTCATTAAAAGTTAATGGATAAAATTAAATAAGTTAAGAAAGAGTTCTTTACTTAATGGGCTGGAAAACCAAATAGACTATTGGGCCTAGAGGGTCACACACAATAGAGTATTGGACAGACCGAGATGGGTGGACTTTATAGTCTATTATTGGGTTTTTGTGAAAAATGCCAAGGGTCTATAAATATACGCTGAAGGGAGAAACCCTGGCCAAGCTACAAGGTTGAAACCCTCGCCGCCCTCTCTCCTCTCTCTCTCTCCAAGGGGCGCCCCTTCTCCTTCTCTCTCCTTCCTCCCCGGCGTAGATTGTCGAGGAGATCCCGTCTGCTTCCACTGCTCGTGTGGATATATCTAGTGGCCGAACGCTTCAACGGCTCACAACCTCAGGATCTTCCTCTCGTTCGTCTTCGAGGTTTTGGGAGATTCTCTACCCCGCAAAGATAAAGAATCGTTCTTCACATCGTGAGATTAACGATCTTGTTCGATTTTAAAAAATCGGCAACGATATGCAATCTAAGGTTTTGATGATTTCCGCTACATATTCTGGTCGAAACCTTACAATGTCTATGTTTTGTTTTGATGTTATGTTATGTTTAGTTCATATTTTGTTGGTTGTCTTATTTTGAAAACCCATAGAAATCTGAATATATCAAAAAAAAATATGCCGTTTCACCTTGACAGGTAAGTCAGATATGGCTCTCTATCCCTACTCTTTGTTGTATTATTATATGTTATCTCTACCTTATTATATTCTCTCAAGGATCAGTTGGTTCTCTATGTGTTTTGGGATCTGATGTTCCCCTTTTCCAAAAATGATGATGATCTAGGAGCATGCGGTTAATCGTTGGATAGGCTGTTAGGTTGAGTCAGATTGGGGACGATGGACTCTGTCTCGTACGCCGTGATTGCAAGAAGATTCTTGACCACATCTTATTCAGTCTAGCAATATTATCCTCGAGTACTTTATATTTTCCTCTTTCTTTGCATTCATTTTTATGATTTCTTTATTTTAGACGAGCATGCATCATGTCATTTTGAGCATTCACGTGTCGTGATTCCTTCAAAGGATTCTCCTAAGTAATGGTTAATTGCACTTAGTTCTCTTGAATAAGAGATCCTCATTCCACTCTGAATTTGAACATTTTCTCAGATCTATTCATTCGGTCTAGTTGGCTAGCGTTATTCCTATTTAATTTTTTATTTCAATCCACTTTCAGCTTTTTAGATCTTGCTCTTCCGACCCCCTCATTAGCTCAGGATTGTGTCCCCTAATGAGGTCGGTCATGTTTTTCTTTCCCTTAGTTAGTTCTCCAGACATGTCTCATCCGCATCAGTTGTTCCTTGTGATTAGTTTGGCATTTTCGGGAGAATTACTGTCGCTTGTTGGTTATGACGGGTGTCTTTTGCCTTGATGCCCACTTTTCAGTTCTCTCCGCTTCATCTCTGCTTCATCTCCATTTCATGTCGTTGTCACTTTTGATCCATCTCCATTCCATTCCGCCTTCGCACTGCTTTCGCTCGTTCCCTTGCAAAGCGGGAATCAAGGAGGGGCATCTGTTGACACCCATTTTCAGCTTGCAAGTGGAGTTCTTTCTCCAATTCCTCTTTTCTGATGTCCCAAATTACCTATTATTTTGGAGACTTCCTTGAGCGTATTTCAAGCCCAATTTTGATCATTCTTCGAGCCCATTAAGCCTTGGAGGCTATTTTCTTTGATTGTCACTTTTTCAGACTCATTTCTTGCTCTGAAGCATAGTTCGGTTGACCGATTCTTGAAATCGATCGATCGATTTCAGAACACTGGTCACGGTCGATCGGGCAACCGCGATAATCAGATCGCAGTCGACCGGGTGACCACGTTCTCCCTTGGGTCGACCCATGGCCCTGGTGAGTCGACTCAGCCCCTTTGGGCTATTTTCCTCTTGCCAGATCACGGTCGCCGACCAGATCGTGTTCTCGTTGCTCTCATGGGTGCGTCGACCCAGGCCCATGGGTGCGTCGACTCAGCCGTTTGACTCTTTTTGGTATTGTCCAGGTCGAGGTTCTCGCATGACCGCGTTCTTTAGGTGGCGGTCGTGCGACTGACCGCATTCTTGTTGCAGAGTCCTGATCATCCCGGACTCCATTTTCTCCAGCCGAGGACGCTTTACAGTCCTAGTTTCTGTTATTTTCATCGAGGATATCGTGCCAAGTCACTTCCTATCCCTTCTAGGGATATTATCTTGCTATTATCTCATAGATTTATCCATCAGAACCCGTCCTTTTCTGGGATTATCCTTGATTCCGAACTAGGGTTTTCTAAGGCCTATAAGTAGCCTCCCGTGGCCATGGGCGTGAAAAAAAGGACGTTTCTTGAGGTGGTGGCGAAGCCATGCTGCGCTGCCAAGTCTTCTCTTCAACCCCTAATCACCAGGGAAGTGTTAAGCGTACGTCCTCCTTCCTCTAGGGTTCTTCCTTTCAGTTTTCTCTTCTATTTTCTGCTCTATTTTCTACACTTCGCATGCACGCATATGCACGTTTTTCAACATCTCTTTCTCTCTGTTTAACTATATTTTATATCCTGTTTATACTCTTCAATCATCACAACACACACACCTATCATTTTCTCCTTTTTACAGGGTTTAAAAACCCTCCCCTAGTGCGTTCTTCCCTCAGTTTTCATGCTTATTTCTTCATACGGGATTGATGCTGCACTTATCATGTTTCTAATGGGTTTTTTCTCTTGTGGGTTCTTTGTTTCACTGGATAGGCAAGTGTGGACATGATGCCCTTGCTTTCTAGATGACTAGAAGGCAAGGAGGAGTTGACCCGTGAAGTTCCCGCACCCCGTTTTGAACGGGATCATGTTTTAGCAGTCATCCTTCGGCCACGTCCTTCTTCTTCATCTTTCAAGGTGCGCAACGGTTCCATTGGTTTTTGCAACATCTTTTACTATTGTTAATCCTTGGTAGTGATCGCGGTATGTTCCCTTATCTTTATCGCCCTTTTCCCTTTTGCCTTACCACGCTTATACTTGCACTTGTTCACTTGTTCGGGGGCGGATTAATCATCAACAGTAGGCAGCTTTTTCCTGACGATTACTCTTGATGTCCATGTAGAGATTCAAGTTCCCTTTAAAGTGTTGGAAAGAATATCTAAAATCCTTATCAATCAAAGGCATTTATTTCATTACGTGCAAAGTGTGGGGGTAATTATTTTATATGTATAAAATGAATTTGTCAAGACATAGCTATGACTCCCTCTAAATATATGCACAGCTGGAAATGAATCCTCCCCATTAGTATATGACATGTTCCACATATGATTAAGATCAATGCAATGTTATCTAAGAAGGAGGTAAGGTCTTAGAAAATTTCAAAGAAAGGTTTTGTAAAATATATACATGCAAACAATCAAGAGTGTAGCATCATATTCATGCAAGTTGATTTCTCATACAGGACAGAGAACTTGATCCAAAGATCACCTCACACATAGTGAGAGTTTCCAGTTGGACTTGATCCAACTTTCCACCAATCACCATTCTATATACAGGAGAATCATGGCATTCAAGCATTCATGAATCAAGATGTGCATGAAGTTTCATTCATATGCACAATGTATGCAAGGTCCAATATATGCAAGGGTGTCAATGATATGTAGAAAAACCAATGATACTCATTATGCAGTTTTTAGTATGTATGAAGTTGATCTTATTCACACAATATGCCGTCTGGAATATAAGCAAGCTGAGGTGAACTAGTAAATGCAAGAGATGAATCTTCATTTAAGTAGAACTGAGCCATGAACTTTTTCTTTCAATCTCTTCATGCAAAACCAGATTCTTCATAACCTAAATTCTTACCAGTGATCATTCAAGAATCAATATTGTAGCAAGGTGTGAGAAATTCTGCAGTTCAGAAATTTTTTTTAACCTTTCTTGAATAGGTAAGTTATCATTTCTTTTATAAAAAAAATCCATATCCAAAACTGATGCAAAAGGACACTACGTGAATTTCAGTCAAACAAATCCTGCTAAATTAGTCTCCCAGAATTAGTCTTCCAGAGGCTCATCTAACCAGAATTCTCCAGTTAGATTGACCGAACAAGTCTGAAAAACATTTCAAATCAGTGGTAAATTGAATCCATCAAAATAAATGTTTCCTCATGAGCCAAACATTCTAAATTTCTGAATCTTGGTACTAGGAAGAGAACTTTGATCCGAAGATCATCTCACGCATAGTGATAGCTTCCTGACAGACTTAATCTGTCATTTCACATATCACCATTTGAAATACCAAAAATTCATTCAATGAGACCTTGTATGGCTTGTCAAGAAATCAAAACGATAGATTAAAACATAGCAGAGTAGTAGTAGGTAAACATCAAAATTATCAAGTTTGACAATAAAGAAATACAAGATAGGGGTTTTACCAAGTGAGTGTGCCTTGTCCTAAATTATTGGAACCCCTTTATTTTCTGCTTTCCTCAAGGCACACATGCATTGAGACCAACTCATTTGACAGATTTAGGTACCCAAGACTTCTTGGGTCCCTAGGGGTTAGTGACATTTTTACCACATGTTCTTTTCATCTTGAATGCATTCAAATCATCCATTCTCATGATTTCACAATTCTCAAGCACATGTCCATAGTTTTCACAATAAAAATAATGAGGAGGAGCAACTTTAGTAAAGGGCTTCTTTGCATATCCATGAGATTTCACAAAACAGTTTTTGTTATTCACAAACGGTCTGGATTTGACAAAACAAAACTTTGCATTCGTCTTAGAACCATGAAAATCATCATTTTTCTTTGACCAACAATCTTTTATAACATGGCCATACTTTACACAATAAAAATAACAAGGAGATGTGAATCTACCGAATGATTTCTCACTATATGCATGAGCTTTTCAAGACCACTTTCGCTTATAGGATGAAGACATTTTCCCATGAAAAACATGTTTGTTACAGAACTTTCTTTGAGAATCAGATTTAACTTTCAAAGCATCACAATCATCACTTTGCTTCACAAAGTAACTTTCCATGACATGGCCAAACTTATCACAATAAAAGCATTTAACCACAAATTTCATTTTCTGACCTCTTTTAGCTGTTTGAGATTTGTTCTGCATGGTCAGTTTGACAGTTTTCTTTTTCTCAAAGTTCTTTTCAGAAACTTTGATTTGAGCAATAGGAGGAGGTGCTTTGGAAGTAGTGTCAGAGGCGTAAACAAATGAAGTTTTCAGCTTATTTGAAAATGAATTTTTATTTATTGGGGTATACCCAAGACCTTCTTTCTGAAAATTAACCTTGACACCTAGCATTTTGTCTAAGTTCTAATTTCCTTTGACAAATCTTGATAAATCAATTTTCAGCTCTTTTATTTCTTGTTCTAAATCAGAAATTTACAATTCAGCATTTGTGATTTCTTCTTCACATACACAAGCTTTATCACTTAACACACAGTTCATTGTTATGAATTTTTCATTTTCATCAATTAGTTTCTTATTTTTTGCATTTATAGAGTGCCGTTTTTCTATTAGATTGTCAATGACCTTTTTTGTTTCTGCAGACTTTGAGATGTTTGCCAGGAGCTATTCATTTTCAGACTTCAACTGTGTGTTTTCCTTTTTAATTTCATCAAAACCTTTCAAACTACTTTCAAGTAAAGAAATTTGAATTAACATGGCACTGTTTTTCTTTTTAAGCTCTTCATTTTCAGCCATGATGCTTTTGCTCTCAATTTCAGTATCAAGCAGTTTTTCAAACATTTTTTCATCTTCTGATAGGGAAGCTAGTTTGTTCTTAAGACATTTTTCATTTTCCTCAAGCAAGGAAATTTTAGACATCATGGACTCATTTTGTTCACGTAGTTCATAACATTCATTTTCAGATTCCTGAGATTTATCAAATTTTATAGCCATCTCAAGCTCTTCATTCAAGCAGGAAATCTCCTCTGAAAATAATTCAACTTTTGATTCTAGAAGTTCATTATGGTTTTCTACACTTTCAATTTTTGATTCCAACAATGTGCAATTTCCACAAGCAAGGTTAGCATGCACATTCTCATTTTTCAAATCTTCAAATTTTGATTCTAATTCATTGCATTTTTCACATGGAACAACAATATGAGTAAGATCATGGATCTTCTTTTTCAATGTCTTGTTTTCAGAATTGAATTTCTTACATTTGTCATACAATTCAGCATATGCTAATTGTCATTCCTCAATTGAAATATCTTCGGAGTCAGAATTTACCTCAATTGAATTTTCTTGTCCATGAGCCATTAAGGATGATATAGATGGTAGGGCTTTTGCATTTGCTTCATACATAGCCAACTTATCCCATAAGTCATTGGCTGACCTGCAAGAGGAAATACGTGAAAGTACATCAGATTCTATGTTGTCCTTCAGAAAATTTAATGCTCTAAGATTTATAGCATTTTTCTTGTTGTGCTTCTCATTTCATTTGGTTTCCTTTGCAGGGACTTCATACGAACCTTCACAGATGATTTTGCAGATTTTAGGTTCATAAACACCAAGATGGGCACACATTTTATTTCTCCAAGAAATGTAATTGTGACCATCAAAACGAGGAGGAAGGGAAGATAAGCAAATATCTACCATGAACCTCAAGATGCCGTTGACAGGGATCACTCTGTAGGTCGCGAGACCTCAAGATAAATAGAGCCGAGGCTTTGATACCAATTGTTAGGTCCCTTAGTGCAGCAAAGCGGATCTAGACAGGGGGTGAATAGATCGTTTAAGAATTTATTCCCAATTTAAACATAAAAAATGAAATTGTTAAATCTCAACACATGCAGGGCTAAAACACAGCGGAATTGGTTCACCCTCTTAAAGCCAACTGAACTAAACTCAGAAACACCAACTGTTGGGTTAACTAAGTTCAGAGGCTTTTCATCAAGCACTTAGACAGAACTAAATATGACCACAGATTCACTATTTATATCACTACTTCTTAGATCAGCAGTGAGTGATAAAATGAAACAAACTAAACTTCACAATCTATGTGTGATGATCAAGTGCGTGTTGTAGTAAATATGCATAGCGAACAGCCAAGCAGTATGAAGAGTGTTTAGAATGTACCTATGAAGGAAATAGGAGAAAAGGAACAATCGCAAAGACAATCTAAGGGACACAACAATTTTAAGGTGGTTTGGGACCACACCGAGCTCCCTACGTCCACCCCTCACTCAACTGAGTGAGGCTTCACCACTGTTTAAACAGCCTAGGGATGAATCCCCCCCCCCCACACACGCTCCACCACACACGTAGGTAGATGCCTGCACACACACGGGGAACAACCTCCCCACGAGGAGAACACTCCTCACGCTGTTTACATAGTATGACATGGGGACAAGCCCCCACACGCTCTGGGTCTGAAAGCCAGTAGCACACACACACATACAACTGTGCTCAGTTGAATTAAGCTTGTGCCAACATCGCACAGTTACACCTTGGGTCAGAGCGGGCTTGCTCCATCCGAGCGCGGTGTTTGCTGATGATGCCCCTGAGCTCCCTACCTTGGAGCTGCTCCTTGCGGTCCCCTACCTTCTGGATGACGACTTCACCCACACGGAGAGTGTCTCCCATAATGATTCCACCTCGTATGCTGGCTCCCAGGTCCCTGCGGGCTCTCCTCCTATTGGGTCAGAGATTCCTTGTTTGGCTTTTGGCTCGGTCAACGTCACCACTGTTGCTCCTCCTCCGGCGGTAGTGCTCGGCTGCACCGACCCTGTGGATGCTTCTCTCTAGGCTGAGTTGTCTCTGCTGCCCTCCACTGTGCCGGATTCCGATTCTCGTGGCAAGGAACCTCTTCGTGTTGGTCCTACGGTCAGTGGACTCAACCCGGCGGCGGTTTCTTGGTCACCGGGGGTGGGGTCCCCCAATCTGGTGACTTCCCGTGACGGTGTCGATGCCTCTTCCCCAGCCGCTGCTGCGTCCCTCCGCCTCTCCTTCTCTCAAGCCTTGAAGAAGAAGATCAACCGTGAACCGCCGGCTGCTGCCCCTCTGAGGCCTGCCCTTGCTCCGTTGTTCCTTGCTCAGGAGGACCCCCCACCATCTCCTAATGGCGGTATCAGTTTCCCTCCCATCGTCCAGGTTCTCACCATCCCCAGACTCGAGCCTTGCCAGCGGGCCATTGACATCCACGCTACCCATGCTCACTTTGTCGGCGCTCTCGGGGGGGATCGTTCGCGCCCGGCCGCGAGGGTGGGGGATGGTGCTCCTAGGCGCTCTCACCGACGGTCTAACTCCATCTCTTCTTCTCAGGATCGTGACCTTTGAGTGGCTGATGTCACTACTGGTTTTCTGTTGACTTTTGGGCTGTGCTCCCACCTTGTTGTCTTTCACCCATGATTTTTTTGGGCTTCTCTCCCCCCTTCTCCCTCATCCTCCTTGTACCCCCTCCCTCCTCTTTTATGCAATGAAAATCAACATAGACAAAAAAAACATCGCACAGTTACACACACTTATGTAAAATTCGTAGTTCAGAAATGAAACAGAAGAAAGCAAAAGAACGAGCGAAAACATTGTAACTTCTGAAGAAGCACTTTGACTATAATATCCGATGCTTTGTTTTCTTTCAACACGGTGATGATCCCTTCTCTCTTTTCTTTTCTCTTTCTTTGAACTAGCTTCTCTTTCCTCACTTGAATTTCTACTGCATCTTCAATTGCTTCTGCCCTTTTTCTCTTCTCTTTCTCTTTCTCCGCCGAACCTCTTCTTCTTCTTCTTCTTCTTCTTCTTCTTCTTCTTCTTCTTCTTCTTCTTCTTCTTCTTCTTCTTCACTCAGATATCCTTCTGGCAGCTCTGGGCTTCAACTCCACGCTTCTTCTCCAACTTCGCCGCCCTGCTTCCCTCAGCTCTTCCTTGCTTCTTTTCGTGGCGTGGATGACCAGTCCCTATAGGAGCAGACTCTGCTGAGGTGTACCTTCGGACCTATACACAGAAGTATGGGGGCCGAGTTTACCATGGCGCCCACCGACCAGTGAGTTTTTCTATACTTAACACTCTTCAGACTTCAAAGACATATGATTAACATGGATAACATGGCTTTTCCTACTGTTTGATCCAGAGGGTAGGATAGCTATGCTATAGGGGCTCCTCGACTCCACAGTTCAGTAGCGCCACGACCTCCAGTGCACTGTGGATGAGCTGGTAAGATTCGCACCTATAACTCTATGATTTATAGGCTTATCCTTTAATTATTGCTAACCCTTTTGTTCTTTACAGCGAGAGGAGCTAGAGAGGGTTCACTCCTCCTACGGTGCCTCTTCCTCTACCCAAACTTTCCACAAACGCACTAAGCTTGAGAGTCGGCTCATCGGTGCCCTAGCCCGTGCTAAGGCAGTTGAGGCCTCCCTCTACAAGAGAGTAAGTAACCTACTCTCTTAGCCTAGTCCTTTAATTTTTTTTAAGAATTGTGCATTGACCTAAACTTCGGGTGCAGGATCGGGAGCAACGTGGCAGCAAAGGCGGAGCTGACGGAGCTGACGAGTCACGATGCCGAGGGACTCCCTCGGAACGTGATGGAGCTATGCATCCTGCTCTGCATGGAGAGGAGAGAGAGGGAGGAGCGTGAGAGAGAGAGAGATGGGAGCAGGAGAGATAGAGAGGGAGCGAGGGAGGGAGAGAGAGAGATGGGAGCGAGAGAGATTAGAGAGAGAGAGAGGGAGTCGCTACAGTTGAGCACTTGGTTGGGAGTTGTTGAGCAGCGTGTGAGGAACGTAGAGGAGCACTACCAGAGGGGGCGTGAGCGTGCCCAGCGAGAGGGATGGCCTAGCGCTTATTCCAATGTAGATTTTCTTGTCACCTCCTCTAAGTATCGGAGGAATGTAGCGGCTGAGAGGAGAGCATAGGGTGATAGGAGTGTAGCCTCGCGGGCATCGGTGGGTCCTCCTAGGCTTCCTCTTCAAGGCGGAAGATAGGGAGAGGCAGAGAGCTCGCGCAGAGAGGGTGGTAAGGAGGGTGGAGGAGAGAGCTAGAGTGATACACTTGTACATCCATCCTCACTTTGTATACATGACAGACATAATCGAAATGAAACAGATTTTGTTACTTCTTGTGTGTCTTGTGATTGCTCTTCTCTTTTCACGTACCTGTGACTGTGTAACACTTAGCACATAAGTTAGTTTATCTGTTCCGACTTGGCCACTTGCTCAACAAGCAAGAGACTACCTCAACCATGTCCTTGATAATGGGTCAAGGGCCAAGCCGTCATTTAATTAAGATAAAATAATAAAAATAAATAATTTGGATAATGCGACATGCAAACACACAGATGCAAATAGGAATTTAAAGCATGCATACACACGATGCAATTATGCACATGATTTTTTTTCAGAAATGATTTTTTTTAGATTTTTTTGAGCTTTGAAATATTCTGATCATTTTATTTTAGGATTTTGTATTTTGTATTTTTAGGTTTTGAGGTATTTGATTTTTTAATTTTGAAATATAAAATTTGAAATTTTATGACACTAGATTTAAATTTGCAAACTACAGCATCAAAGTTAATTAAATTACTGACTAAGGATTCTCGTTCCTTCCCTTTTCACTAAAAATTACCCCAGAACACGGGGGTGCATTAGAGAGTGGCGTCCTATAGTGGACTGTCGCTGGTCAACAGTGCTCCTACTAAGGCCATACCCGAGAAATACTTCGGGATTAGAGGAAGAAATGGAAGAAAAATATGGAGACAAGCTTAGTATAGGTTTAGAGGTTTCAAGGGTTGACTTCTGCCCATGAAACTACCCTAGGGATTAGGTCTACTGCGTCGGGACTTTTTGTCGACATCATCGAACCTTAGGTCTCCTTCAGGCACACATACTACTAGGCTCATGACGTCCCGCGGGAAACTGTACTGCCCTCTTGCCATGCCTGTACTGACTTTTTTTATTTTACTTTTCATTGATTTTTTTGCTTCTTGTCCTTTGGACTTTGAAGGATATTGACTTTAAAATTTGATAATGGAGAACACGGTCTTAATAGAATGTCCCTATTTGAGACTTCCTCCTTTCGGGGAGTGCTTAGACTGGTCGTCTTACCTATTCTACCTCTTGCCCCTACACTTGAGTTGAATGGAGAAGAGAAAAGACCTTCATGCCCCTTGGGTATGACCAAACTAGGAACGGTGTTTTCCAAGGGAGCCGGCAAAGGACGCTGTAATGCCTCGAATTTTTTAGATATTTTTTCTGATCATTTTCGTGGGTCCCGGGGTGTGTTTTTTGCTTTACACGTATTTTTCCCTGATATGCCTTCAGAACTTTGTGTAGGATGAACCATTGTGTTCTCTGACTCTGGGACGTGACCAGCGCGTTGTGCTCTTCCCGAGGATCGCGGAGGTAATTTTTAGTATTTTTTTGAATTTCTAAAAATTTTGGGTTTTTCTATATATATTAACCTCCTTTTCTCTCTCCCCATCTCTCATTTCTCTCTTCCCTCCCTCTCTCTTCTCACGCTCTCTCCTCTCTCCCTCTCTTCTCCGGCGGCCGATGGAGGTGGACGGGGGCAAGGCGGTGAGGATCGTGGGGCGTGGAGCGGCGAGGATGGAACGAGGATCGGGATGGTGGAGGCGGTTTGTGGGATCGCGAGCCGGCGGAGCTTTAACAGTGTTTTCTTCACGGATCGGCATCCACGGCGCGTAAAATCTTTGGTGGAGGTAGGGGGACGGATCCTTAACCCTTGTACTTCCATTCCCGTGATTTTGGTAGGCCATGGTGAGCCGAGCGGGCTTATTCGAGCATTTTAGGGAAAAGAGCATGTTTTGGGGTGTGAGCCCGATCTAGAGTTTTGATCGTATTTTTTGGTGTCTAAATGGGTCCTCTCGGTGCTAGAGAGGTTGGGGACTAGTTTTCCATTGTTTTCCCCTTCACATGGGTGTGAACGGGGCGTGGAATGGGCTTTCCCATCGTTTTCGCCATTTTCGGGCTCGGCACGGCCTGGCGGTCCTTCTAGGGACCGCTAGGGTGTTAAGCGGTCATGTGGAGACCGCTAGGGTCCCCCGTGTGTCGGTTCGAGCCATGCGATCGTGCGATGGACCGCTAGGGTGCCCTAGCGGTCTGGTGAAGACCACTAGGCAGTGTTTTGCGGTCCGGGGGTGACCATTTTGTTGGTTGGAGTTGTTTGAGGTCAGTGGGGGTAGCGGCCTCCGTCTAGCGGTCAGGCGGAGGACCGCCACCCTTCTTGGTGGTCCAAGAGTGATCACCTAGGTTATGGTGGTTTCTCGGGCCTTGCGGTCCTGGTTGGACTGCTAGGCTGGTCCTTGCGGTCCGGGAAGGACCGCTAGGCTCCCTGACGGTTCAGAGAGGACCGCCAGGCGGTTCTTCTTGCTCGCCGTGTCTGTTTCGCATTGTGTTGGTCTCCTGTCAACCCGGTTGTGACCCAGTAGTTGACCTTCGGCCTCGTGAATGTCCCGGACACCGTGGGACCTGTGTTCATACTTTTAGGGGTGTCCGGAGGTATCATGTTATCTCGATTAGCATGCCCGTAGGTTTGGTGGGTCCGGGTGACCCCACGTGTTTCGGGCTTTCGTGTTCTTGCTAGATCGAGTCACCGTGGGCCAGCGTGAGTGAGGAAGGCTATTTCCGCACGTTAGTGGCTTTCCGAAAAGTGTTTTCCATGTGGGCCATGTGGATGGCCTTGAACTGTTAGTCCAATTGCCTAGCCTAGGGCTGGAGGTTTCTCGCTCTTCCCTTGGATAGGGAATTACCTCGCCGGCTTGTGAGCTACCTTGGGAATCATGTCACCGTAGTTTTAGACCTAGGGATAGGCCAGATTGATGGCGTGGAGCTGTCCTTATACGACGGTCTTGACCCGAGTCGTGTGACTCAAGGACCGTTAGGTTTATTAGATCTAGTGGACCATCCAGAGTCTGGTGGCCCCGAGCCACTTGTTACTCCATGTTTCTCGCAAGGGGTGCATGTGTGGCTTTCCGTGTTCATGTTGAGTGACCTGCCACTAGACATAGCTTTCCTACGCACATGTGTGCGAACCCACTTGGGAGTGGTGGAGAGCGTAACCCAAGAGAGATGATTTTTAGGCTGGTTACCGTAGGTCCCCCACGCTCAGCCGAGTCCAGGCTTCGGGGTAAGAACCAGCTAGAGGATCTGACCTAGTGCACATGGTCTATGTATGCACACTTGGTTTGGGGCGAGGACCCGCGCTGACGAGCGCGACCCCTGCTAGTCCTTGTTTTGTGTTCCTAGTTACTAGTACGATGTCTCAGTCTCCGCCTGGGGCGTGGTAGCGAGACACCTGAGGCTGTGGACTAAGTCATCAGTGGACGCATCCGGCCTTGCTTCTGGTGGGCAGTGCTCCCGTCATATGATGTGAGTCTCTCATGAGTTGAGTTTTCGCTTCATGTCTACGAGACGTGATTTCACGTGTTGTTTCCGTGGGTGTTCTTGAGGGAGAGGTCTAGGGTTCCGGTGAGCGTCACAGAGGGGTTTCCTAGGTTGTGCTCGGTTCACGATAGCGGTGTCGTGATGGTTTTCCTAGCAGCTTGGCCAGAGGTTTTCCCGTTAATCTGGTGGTCCCCCGATTGGGAGATCGGGGTGCGTGCTTTCCGGTACAGTAGGAGTTGATGTAGAGCTGAAGTTTTACCGGCCACCGTGTTTACCGTTCCTGCTGTTAGTGTTGTTCTTGCAATTACTGATTTCCGTGCAACCGTTGTTTATGGTTGGGGTTCCGCGGGACCCCTACTGAGCCACTGACAGGAGGCTCACCCCTGCTTTTCAGGTGCGGCGGTTCTTCCTCGAGGTTTGAGAGTGATGCGTGGAGGTTCTTAGTTACCAGCTCGTCGGGCCGAGTGTTCACTTGGCATTTGGTACGTTCTCTACCTTAGACTGTACTTTCTATTGGACTGGACTCTATTGTAGGTGTTTATTTCTATTATTATATATGATGTCCTGCTTTATTTCCTATTTCTGTGTACACCACACCTATCCTTTTAGCCCTTCCAGGCCCTCCGGCTCGTGGGTGGCGGTCCAGGGTTCACATGGTATCGGGTTATCCCTGGTATCTGGATCTTGGGTCGTTACAGTTGGTATCAGAGCCATGGTTGTGGTGCGTATATGGGAATTCAAAATACTGCAGTGATCAGAGTCCATAAGGTCCAATACAGTCGGGAACTGGCATAGGATTTCGTGCTTGGTTTCCGCTTGGTTTCTCGCATAAGAGCCTGTGTACACGGTGTTGGCGCTATGAAGGTGGTTGCTGTCATCATCAGAGTGCCGGCGTGAGGTTTGAGGATCGAGGTCGAGAGCTTTCTCCCTTTGATGGTGGCCCCGGTGGTGATGCATTGGGCAGAGGTTGCCGGCAGATGTGTTGCTGCGGTGCGGCATTCGAGGAATCTACAGTGAGGTCAGGTGGCTGGAGCGGATTGTTCGTGGTTAAGCGGCCCTGAGTATGCTCTAAGAGAGCTATTATTGGGTTGTCCACCCTAGCTCGAGGTTTATCTAGCCTCTGAGGCGTTGAGATTGTGATTTGAGGTGGCAGAGCGGGTGCTCTGGTCAAGAGATGTGCTCGGATGAGCGGAGGATCTTCTTGGTGAGCTGTTGATTATCGAGCCTGATGTCCTCATCGTGCTCTGCGGCGTCAGAAGTGACGTGTCGGCCTTGATTTTTTTTTGTGAATTTCGAGGCAAGATCAGGCAGAGTTGTCCCAGTAAGTTCTTGCTTCTGCGCTCTTGTGTGCGAATGTGTTGTGTTCGCCCTCGATTTGGGTCGAGATGTGAAGGTTCCGCGGTGAGTTCGGGACTCGAGGATGAGCATTGGTAGTTGTCGATTATGGCTCATGTTGCGGCTCGAGATGTGGTGTGTCACAGTTCAAAGAAATTGCAACGGTGGTGCATCGAGAGATGCTGTGATCGTGGTCCGACGAGACACTAGCCGAGTGTTGTCGGAGATGCTGGCCTGACGGAAGTGATGGTTTTCCCGTTGTTGGAAGGTGTTGTTGCCAATGTGCGCAAGGTTCAAGGTCAGGTCAAGCATGGAGTTTTCCTTCCGTTAGTTGGAGGTGTGATTGGGTTCTCCTTTGGTCGGAGAGAATCATGTTTAATTAAGGTTCATCGTCTTGCATCACATTCTTGGATTGGTTGGCCTCGGTGTGCCATGAAGTCCATGCGAGACACGTCCTATGTTTTGGCAGGGTGGTTGCCTATGGGAAGCGTTGCCCATTCCCTGGTGTGTAAGGGTGTTAGCGCTATTCTGGAAGGATGTGTGCCGGTTGGGCGGTGTTTATGAGAATTTGCGACTGGTGTTATGGTTTTCGATGTGTAGAGAATCGGAGCCTGCGGAGTTGTAGAGGATTGTTTAGATGGTGGATCCCGAGTTATCATTGTGGTTGGCTGTGCGTGTGGATCAGAGTGCGTGGAACGTAGCGTTGGTTGCTACGGGCGGATTTCTTGAGGATGTGTAGAGTGGCAGAGGATTGGTTCTTCGGTATGCGTTGTCTCCAACTGTGTGAGATGTGTTGTTGCCGTGCCGTTGCTTGAGGCATTGTGATTTGTGGCACTGGTAAGATGGAGAGTTGGGGAAATATGTTGGCGAGAGTGCGCCGCATGAGTACCATATTCGTGTGTTGGAAGTTGTGTTCTCAGATGAGATCGTGTTCTGGAGAAGTGATCTCTGAGAGATTATGGGTCCCAGTTGGTGGCTGCGAGCGGCTGGTCAAGTTGACTGAGTGGTCGACCATGGTGAGATACGTATTGTCTGGGGACCCATGTGCTTTGGTGGTGGCGTCATCGACTAGGATGCTGTGGTGGCAGGCGGTACTTTCCTGTTTTGGAATTGTGTGCCATGAATTGTTCAGGTTGTGTCCTGTGGCTCTGTGGTAAGAGCAGAACCGGGATTGGTAGGCGTCCACTTGGAGTAATTGAGATGAGATAGGATTTGATGAGACAGGATGGTGGACAATGCCAGTGTATGGAGGTCTCTGAAGAGACGTTGGCATTGGAATGGTGGTCCTTGGTCTGTGACCAGCTTGGGAGGATTCCCCTGTAAGTCTGAGTCAAGTGAGGTGAAGACCGAAGACTCCGGGTTCTTGTGATTTGGTTTCACTGTGCTCCCCTAAGAGGGTAGAGTTGGCGTCGGATGTGGTGTTGGTATGTGCGTGAGTCAACGGATGGCCTTTCGAGATTTGGAATGTGCCCTTCGGACCTAGTGAATGACCAGGAAAGAAGGAAGAAGCTGAGTGAGTCAAGGGTTTCCCGTTGACGAGTGTCTGGTGACCGAAAATTGGTCTTTCACAGATAGAAGATGCTGGTTGTGGCGAGTCGAGAATGGCGAGAGCCATGTGCAAGCGAGGCCTTTGGTGGCCGATCATGAGGTGTGCCTTTTCCCAGATTGGATCTGGGATTTGTGAGAAGTTTGTCATCTGGCAAAGTTGGTCGTGTTGCTGAGGGCGTATGGCTTGCCGGGTGTGAGCTGGTGAGAACTCAGTGTTGGTTGTCCATGGTGCAGGGCGTGAGATCGGTCAGCTGGTTGTGGTGCTGGCATTTGGTTGGTCCGCCGAGCATGGGCGTTGACCGGTGGTTGGTTTTCATGTTGGCTGAGGTGACGCCAGACTTGTACTCTTTTGCATATGCCTGCTCTGATGATCGATGTGTCTTGGATTGTGAGTGAGGCGTTGTCCGTGATCATTGTCTGGCCGTGTCTCTCAGGATCATGGTTTTTGTGAATATCGAGATTTGGTTGGGGTTCTAACGGTGGCGTCAGTTGATTTTGGTGTTCTCCCCTTATGGCTTGGTGCTTGTCCTGAATTTCGAGGATGAAATTCTTCTAAGGGGGGAGGGCTGTAATGCCCCAGATTTTAACGGATATTTTTTCTGATCATTTTCGTTGGTCCAGGGGTGTATTATGTGCTTTACACATGTTTTTCCCTGATATACCTTCGGAACTTTGTGCAGGGTGAACCGTTACTTTCTGCTACTCCGAGACGTGACCAGCGCGTCGTGCTCTTCCCGAGGATCGCGGAGGTAATTTTTAGTATTTTTATAAATTTTTGAAAATTTTGGGTTTTTCTATATATATTAACCTCCTTTTCTCTCTCCCCAGCTCTCATTTCTCTCTTCCCTCCCTCTCTCTTCTCACGCTCTCTCCTCTCTCCCTCTCTTCTCCGGTGACCGACGGAGGTGGACGGGGGCAAGGCGGCGAGGATCGTGGGGTGTGGAGCAGCGAGGATGGAGCGAGGATCGCGATGGTGGAGGCGGTTCACGGGATCATGAGCCGACAGAGCTTTAACGGTGTTTTCTTCGCGGATCGGCGTCCTCGGCAAGTCAAATCTTCGATGAAGGTAGGGGGATGGATCCTTAACCCTTGTACTTCCATTCCCGTTATTTTGGTAGGTCGTGGTGAGCCGAGCGAGCTTATTAGAGCGTTTTAGGGAAAAGAGCATGTTTTGGGGTGTGAGCCCGATCTAGAGTTTTGATCACATTTTTTGGGGTCTAAATGGGTCCTCTCGACGCTAGAGAGGTTGGGGACTAGTTTCCCCTTCACATGGGTGTGAACGGGGAGTAGAATGGGCTTTCCCGCCATTTTTACCATTTTCGGGCTCGGGACGGCCTAGCGGTCCTTCCAGGGACTGCTAGGGTGTTAAGCGGTCATGTGGAGACCACTAGGGTCCCCCGTGTGTCGGTTCGAGCCTTGTGGTCGCGCGATGGACCGCTAGGGTACCCTAGCAGTCTGGTGAAGACCGCTAGGCAGTGTTTTGTAGTCCGGGGGTGACCGTTTTCCGGGTTGGAGTTGTTTGAGGTCAGTGGAGGTAGCGGCCTTGCGACTGACCGCTAGGCTCCGTCTAGCGGTCAGGCGGAGGACCGCCACCCTTCTTGGTGGTCTAGGAGTGACCGCCTAGGTTCTAGTGGTTTCTCGGGCCTTGCGGTCCTGGCTGGACTGCTAGGGTGGTCCTTGCGGTCCTGGGAGGACCGCTAGGCTCCTTGACGGTCCAGAGAGGACTGCCAGGCGGTTCTTCATGCTCGTCGTGTCTGTTTCGCTTTGTGTTGGTCTCCTATCGACCCAGTTGTGACCCAGTAGTTGACCTTTGGCCTCGTGAATGTCTCGGACACCGTGGGACCTGTGTTCATGCATTTAGGGGTGTCCGGAGGTATCGTGTTATCTCGATTAGCATGCCCGTAGGTTTGGTGGGTCTGGGTGATCCCACGTGTTCCGGACTTTCGTGTTCTTGCTAGATCGAGTCACCGTGAGCCGGCATGAGTGCAGAAGGCTATTTCCGCACATCAGTGGCTTTCCGGGAAGTGTTTTTCGTGTGGGCCATGTGGATGGCCTTGGACTGTGAGTCCAATTGCCCAGCCTGGGGCTAGAGGTTTCTCGCTCTACCCTTGGATAGGGAATTACCTCGGTGGCTTGTGAGCTACCTTGGGAATCATGTCACCGTGGTTTTAGACCTAGGGATAGGCCAGATTGATGGCGTGGAGCAGTCCCTGTATGACGGTCTTGACTCGAGTCGTGTGACTCAAGGACTGTTAGGTTTATTAGGTCTAGTGGACCATCCAGAGTCTGGTGGCCCTGAGCCACCTGTTACTCCATGTTTCTCGCGATGGGTGCATGTGTGGCTTTTCGTGTTCACGTTGAGTGACCTACCACTTGACGTAGCTTTCCTGCGCACGCATGTGCGAACCCACTTGGGAGTGGTGGAGAGCGTGACCCGAGAGAGACGGTTTTTAGGCTGGGTACCGTAAGGCCCCCACGCGCAGCCGAGTCCGGACTTCGGTGGAAGAATCAGCTAGAGGATCTGACCTAGGGCACATGGTCTGTGTGTGCACACTTGGTTGGGGGTGACGGACCTGCACTGACGAGCGCGACCCCAGCTTGTCTTTGTTTTGTGTTCTTGGTTACTAGTACGATGTCTCAGTCTCTGCCTGGGGCATGGTAGCGAGACACCTGAGGATGTGGACTAAGTCCTCAATGGACGCATCCGGCCTTACTTCTGGCGGGCAGTGCTCCCGTCACCTGACGTGAGTTTCTCGTGAGTCGAGTTTCCACTTCACGTCTGCGAGACGTGATTTCATGTGTGGTTTCCGGGGGTGTTCCCGAGGGAGAGGTCTAGGGTTTCGGTGAGCGTCACTGAGGGTTTTCCTAGGTAGTGCTCAGTTCACGACAGTGGTGTTGTGATGGTTTTCCTGGCAGTGTGGCCAGAGGTTTTCCCTTTAGTCTGGTGGTCCCCCGATTGGGAGATCGGGGTGCGTGCTTTCCGGTATAGTTGGAGTATCTGTAGAGCCGAGATTTTACCGGCCACTGTGTTTACCGTTCCTGCTGTTACTGTTGTTCTTGCAGTTGCTACTTTCCGTACTACCGTTGTTTATGGTTGTGGTTCCGCGGGACCCCTACTGAGCCACTGACAGGAGGCTCACCCCTGTGTTTTAGGTGCGGCGGTTCTTCCTCGAGGTTTGAGAGCGCTGCGTGGAGGTTCTTAGATGCCAACTCGCCGGGCCGAGTGTTCACTTGGCATTTGGTACATTCTCTGCCTTAGACTGTACTTTTTGTTAGACTAGACTCTGTTGTAGTTGTTTATTTCTGTTATTATATCTGTTGTCCTATTTTATTTCCTATTTCTGTGTACACCACACCTATCCTTTTAGCCCTTCCGAGCCCCCTAGCTCGTGGGCGACGGTCCAGGGTTCGAATGGTATCGGGTTATCCCCGGTATCCGGATCTTGGTTCGTTACAGAAGCCGTGTAGTGTGTGCATCCCATGCTAACGGGTAGCCCTTAATGACCGAGGAGGGAATGTCGGATTCTTGGTGTGTAGTTGATTATAACCATAGATGTTGTAGAAGCAAACTTTAGCCTAGAACTGACTTGACTAAGGCATGACCTTTTAAACTAACACTCATTATCATGTTGAAATACCTCACTTTTGAGCACATGCATGGAAATGAATAATGTGAAAATTGAAGATGCATTCGTACAAAATTAAATCATACCTTATATCCTTTGTCGTGGAAGTATCTTGTAATCCTAAAACGGCATGATTTTCCCCTCACACTTGTATTTCTTGGCTTCAAAGCTTGCAAGATATGAAGGAAAGAGGAGATTTGAGGTAGACCAACAAGATAGTGTGGTGAGTAGACTGGATAAAGACGAAGGAGAATAAAGGAAAAGAGATGGGACTTGAACACCCTCGCTAGAGCATGAAACCATGAAAACATGAAGGTTTACAGAAGAAATAGAAATCAAAGAGGATTAAGGGGGACTAAAGCTCCGAAAATAGCATGAGAAAGGACGTAGGCCCAGATTGGGTGAAAAATGAAGAAAGGCATAATGCAATTTAGAAGAAGAATCCCAGAGAATGGGAGGAAGAGGGTTCGAAGGCCCTTGAAGGGTGGATGAATTGGATGGAGGATCCCGGGAGCCCGAAAGAAAAGGGAATTCCGGAGGGTCCGGATTAAGAGGAGGGTAGACATGTGAAAACTCCTGATGGTCCGGAGGAAAAGGGGATCGGAATGATGGTGCAAAAGAAGAAAGGTACCAGAAAAATTGGAATGATGATGATGGATCAGACTTGGAAATAAGGCCAGGGTCTGGTGGAAACAAGGATGATGGATTAGAAAAGGAAAAGTAGTCAATCCAAGGAGGGGAGCTAAGTAAAATGAAAGAAAACGGGGATAAACAAGGGGAAGATGAAGTGAAGGTGTGCCCAACATACATTCCTCGGGCCTTTAGCTTCCTTCTCTTCTTAGCAGACATAATCTGGCAGTGAGGCAGCTTCACTATAGCAGCTCAACTTCTTATCTTCAAATATCTCTTCACATAATGGGCCCACTAAGCAGAGGGCCTGACTTTTCTTTGATAAGTAATCTTGATTGATGTGAGCACTGCCCCTCGGCCCTTGATGTCAACAATATCCCTTGGACATTCTTGTGCAAACAACAGTAATTCCTTTGATAAACAAATAGGGAAGGCATTGAGGAAATCTGCTTGTGGAGTGGGATTCTAGACATAACAAAGCTCTTTTATAAGTCCCATTGATGGATCAATAATGTCAACCCGTAGGGGTTTAACCTTTGGCGTGAGGAGCTTGAGCATGTTCGTTGATGAGACCGCATGCCCCTTGTGTGGAAGTCCCAATGGAGGTGAGATAGTGTTTTCGATGAGAGCTTCCATCAACCACTGCCCAGACTTGCCTTGAAATATAGAATTTAATATAGCCTTAGCAGTAGCATGAGTAAGTACCAAATGTAGGGCGCACCCCTTCTTCTGACCCGTTATCTGAACTAGGACCAAGCGAGGAGTGATCAAAGCATCACCGGTGGTTTCCTTAATAAGTAGCGTGATGGCCACTGGCCTCGCTTTTATGGTAATTGGTATCAAATATTGAGAACTCTCTTGAACCATTGGCAACGAAGGTTTTATTTCTTCAAATATTCCCTTGACAATGACCCGGACCGGCATGCGGCTAATGAAATCATGAATTCTGAATAGCATTGTAGGGACCAAGTCTTCCTCATCTTGTTCCTGGGAATCGGTTCTTGAACATTCATTGAAAGGCACACACCTGCTCTGAAGGGTGATAGAGGGAGGTGAAACGGAGGCGGTAGGCTCAAGGAATAGAAGAGTGGAGGCGGTAGGCTCAAGAAATAGCGGAGTGGAGGCGGTAGACTCAATGAGCTTTGCCCCTTGCTTGAAAGCAGGCAGGGTCGGCTTGGGTGTAAAAATGGATGGACCTTACTCAGGTTCGGCGGTAGGTTTGGGTGGACGGTAAATTGGTGATGGTTGGGAAAAAGGAAGTGATTGGTTTAGGTGGATAGTTGTCATACGATGGAGACGAAAGATTAGGTGATTCAATGGTGGGAGGGTTGGTGGAGGTAGAGGGTGTATAGATAGTGGAGGTATGAGGTATGGTGGGTGGAGGGTGGATGATAGTAGGTTTAGGAACAAAACGCCTTAGTTTAGTTGGTGGAGGAGAAGATTTTAGTGGTGGAAGGTCAAGAGGAGAAGGTTGCGTAGAAGGTTGTGGGTGTGCCGAGGTGAGTATCGACTCATCATCGAAGCACCAAGTGGTTTGGGAGATGGGGGTGATGGTGATAGACCCGGCCTGAGCAAGGGCTTGGTGTTGTGAAGGAGGATATTATTACTGGGGAGGTAATGGGCGAAAGAGCCTTAGAACGGGTGTAGCTTGTGGCATAACAACATGAATTGGCCGGAAGCTAGCATTGTGAGTTATAAGTGGACACCGAGGTGGAGGTAAAGTGGATGGTGGATGAGGGTGATGCAAATGGTTTTGTAGATGTGGAGGCGGTGGCGTCCACTTGTTCATTAATTTCAAATGTTGGGCCAACTTGTTCAAAAGTATTTATAAAAGCAGAGTCTTGAAATTGGACCTGAATGTAGCGGGCCCTCTCATAAAGGTCTACAAATGTATCCACTTTGTTCATGGCCAAAATATGACGGAACTTAGGCACAAAATTGGAAATTACAATTTTAACATATTCAGATTCCGACAAGGTGTCTATTAACCGCTCAACCGTGGCTCTCCATCTATCAGCGAACTGAATAAAATTTTTATTGGGCCTCATCTTTTCAGCAAATAAATCAGTGATGGAAACAAATGGGCCAACCCAGTCCCTATACCGTTGGAGAAACTTTCTCTTAACAATTTCAAAATTAGTAGCCTCAATTGGCTCTAAACAATAGAACCACTCCAAGGCAGGGCCGTCCAAGGATTTTCGAAACAAAATTGTGAGAGCTCTCATATCATCTTGCCAATATGAAGATTCATACATGAAGTCCTTGACATGCAAGAAGGGGTTGGCCATTCCATTATAAATCTGGTATTTGGGCATTTGTGAAGGTGGAATATAAGGAGTGGGTGGCACATAAACTATGGGAACATCTTGTGCACTTGACATCTTCTTCAATTGACTCTCCATACAATTGATTTTGCTGAGGAGGACTTGAGTGGAATGGTCAATTTGAGAAGTAGAAGGTTACCCATGGGACCTCAATGAAGCTTGAGGGGGAGGCCTTGCATGGGAGGAGTGATGCCGGTTAGAAGGAGGATGCACAACCGGGCCAATGGGCCTTGAAGGATGGTAGGAAGAAAGCAGTTGACCCATTGGGCCTTGAGAAGAGGATACAGGATGGCCATACAGGGATTGGGTCAGATAAGGAGGAGAAGGAGGAGAAAGATTGGATTGGACATTTAGGCGGGTGGCTAAAGTGTCCAATAAGGAAGAAAGACTGGTGGGTGGGGAAGGCTCCCCAAGAGTAGCTTGATTAGAAGAGGAATTATGAACTTGGTTAATGTCCATGGTATAGACATAACCATAGGGAGTTGATGCATGAGAAGGACCCTCATAAGAGTGGTGATGAGAGGCATACGGTTGAGAACTATATGAAAAATCATACCGATCATCCTCATAATCATTAAAAACAAGAATAGACAATCCACTAAAAAGCGACATCATGCAAATTAGACCAAACCAAGGATTTTCAAATAAAATGCAAGGTTATAAAATAATTAAGAATGATCACGTTTATTTTTTTATGGTTCCTTGTATAATTTGAATGATTTTAAAAGATTCACTCCAACAAGGGTAGGACCCTAGTTTCAGTATGGTTAACTTCAGTGTCAACTAAGGGTCTCACAACTCACCACGTGGGATAGCTAACTCCATGGAACTCAAAAGGTACAATCTGCCCGATGATCGAAGAGGGAATTCGATGTCGGGGACTTACAGAGGCCTTGGTGGAGGAAATTCTAGTCTGATAAGATGAATACTCAATTAGAGGGTCTTTCCTTTACCAAGAGGGGGGTAGTAGATCCTAAGAGTGTAGAGAGAGGAGGTCTCTCAACCAAATGCTCTAGGTGCACCAGAGTGTATGCAAATTCTAGGCTAAATCTAGAAAACAATATGAAGAATATGATAGCAAGAGAAATACAGAACAATATACAAGATGCAACCAGAGGATAACAAGTTTAAACCCAATGAATGGTATGACAGAAGAGCTCTCGGGTAAGGACTCACATTAACCCGGTGTCCACAGGGGGCGAGACAAGAACGTGGTCCAAGGAATGACTGCATTCAACTAAGGACTAAAAATAGCTAAAAATTAAATGGAAAAACATGAGAAACAAAGGGAAACAACGACATATAGAGAGACCCTAAATGCGGTCTGCAAGGGGGGCCACATTCCTAAACGTGGTCCTAACTTAGGTCGTGATCAAGACAGAGAAAAGAACAGACACAACTAAAATAAAATCACACACACACATATATGGAATCAATAGATGGGTAGGCAGGCAGAAGAATGAATGTGACGGGTACAAAGTGTCCCACTGTGATCGCCAAAAGATATAGATCATAAAAAAATCACCACCCACTAATATATCAAAAATAATGATGATGATGATAATAAAAGGCATGAAGATGTATATAAGTGAAGATAAAGGGGTGGAGCACATGTGATGAAAGATAAGAAAGTAGTTACGTGATTGCCACCAAAACTTATAACGTACAAAATAATAGGGCTAACAAAGGGGGGCATGCTACTTTCCTCTAAAATAAAAGGGGGGCCAAAGATGGGCCTGATGTATAATGCGGTCCCCTTAAGGGCCGTGTTCTAAAGAATGCAGTCCTAATCCCAATAGCGTTTAGAAAATAGTTACGGGATGTGTGGATTCGTTCCTTCCTCACTCCAAGGCCAGCCAAGTAGCAAGGGGCTCACGTCCTCTTCTGCCTATGCCTGCAAAATAGTAAACCAAACCAAAAGATAGCACATTAGAGCATGATTAAATGTAGTATCTATCCCTATGTTCAATGAAAACATGCAAAAGGAAGGGAAGATATCTGAGGGTGGTTTTTAAACCCCTATGGAAGAGCCAAACTAGGTTAGGTGATGCGTGTGTGATTGTTAAATGTGATTTTGAAATCAATATGCGATGTATGCAAAGGATATGTGAGGACTGATGAAGATTAAGAGGGAAAATAAGATAGAACTATGAAGAAGAAGAGAGTAAACGAAGGAGAAAATCCCTAATTCTAACTCCCTGGTTGATTGGAGGATGAGGATTGAGGGTCCTCAGTGCAGCATGATCTCGCCCTCCTCCTTGTGGTTGAATCCCTGAGTTGCATCCCCTTGAGCCAATTAAAGCTTCAATTTATAGAGGAGAAGGAACCCAAAAATCCTACGGATCCCAAGAGAAATCAAAGATTTGGTGGCTCAAAATTGGCTAATCCTGTCAAAAATTGAGGGGGAAAGGTTCCTAGAATGATTAGGAACTTCCCTAGACTGATTTGAACTTTGAAGCCTACCCAAAATGGGCTCTAGAGGGATCAAAAATAGGAAAGAACGAGTTTCAGTCAGACAGGATTTTTGACTGAGAATGTGGTCATCAGAGAGGCCGCGATATGAACAGAACACGGTGATACGATAGACTGCGTTCAGTGTTGACCAGTCAAAAAGTAAAAAGTTGAAAATAGAGAATGTGGTCTAGGTTCTGACCGCGACCTGAACGCGGTCATCCACCAGGCCGTGTTCATACTAGGAGGTAAAAAAAAACGGTTGACGTCTGGGGTAAGAAAATTGAGCACAAGGGATGTAGATGAGTTAAAAAGGCTCACAAGAGGCCAGAGAATCAACCAATTAACGACCATTTTGGGCGTTAGTAAGGAGAATAAGAAAATGGCTCAACTTATGGGCTGAAAACTGGTGTCTGCAGGTGGTTCACCACGATTCCTCTAAGGAGGAGTAAAGTGAGCCATAAAATGACCGGTCCCAGTTTCTGAGGGACATGTATGGCTCTCTCTTGAGAAGGAGGAATGCTCAGTTGCCGACCTCTAAAAAGTACCATGAAGGGTACACCTATGGAGCAGTTGGTGGTAAACTGTCGTACTTATGACCAGTGGGCCCATGAAATGACCGGCTCCTTTTCAAGGGGAATTAGTCTCTCCTTAAAAGGAGGAGATGTCTCGCCTCTTGGAAGCTAAAAAAGCCACCATTAGGATTTCCGAGGGGAGCGTGCATCTTTCTCCTCAGGTGGGGAGGGGCAATGCTTGCTTCTTGGAAGCTAAAAGCTACCTTTAGTATTTCCAAGGAGAGTGTGTGTCTTTCTCCTGAAATGGAGAGGAGCACTACTCGTCTCTTGGAAGCTAAAAAGTCACCCTTACTATTTTTGAGGGGAGCATGCGTCTTTCTCCTAAAGTGGAGAGCAGCACTGCTCGCCTCTCAGAAGCTAAAAAGCTACTAGTGTCCCTGTGAGTACTGGAGATATGACAAATGGCAAAAGACTACAATCCAATCCACTATTTCATTGGAAGAAGGCTTTGAGATTTATGGAGTTCCACATGTGGGGGATCTCCTGGCCTTCAAGGGATGACAACTTGTATGCTCCCTTTCTAAGCACTTCAGTCACCCTGTATAGGCCTTCCCAATTTGGAGCTAGTTTTTCTGCCATTGCTTGGGGGTCAGCGACACTAGCGCGACATGGCACGAGGTCTCCGGGGAAGAAGAGAGGTTCATTGACCCAAGCATTGTAGTATTAGGCTAGTCACCACTGGTAAGCGACTAGTCGGGTCTGAGCGCGATCTCTATCTTCTGTCAACAGATCCAGGTTTTATCGTAGTGCCGGGTTGTTTCGTACTTTGTCGAACTGGCTGACTCTGAGGGTTGGATTGGATATCTCGACTGGTATTACTACCTCAGCTCCGTACGCCAGATGGAAAGGCATCTCCCTTGTGGCTGCTCGCGCAGTAGTGCAGTGTGCTCACAGGATGCTTGGGATGGTGTCCAGCCATGACTCATTGGCTTGCTACAGGTGGGTCTTGATGCCGCGAAGGAGAGTCATGTTGGCATTCTCTACTAGACCGTTGGCCTGGGGATGTCCTACTGATGTGTAGTGATTCCAGATCCCCAGCTCCGAGCACTTCTCTCGGAAGACACCACTGTCGAACTATCTATCATTGTTTGTCATGAGGACATGTGGGATCCCGAATCGACATATGATATTGCACAGGATGAACTTCCAGCATGCCTCACCCGTGATCTTCCTGAGAGGTTCTGTCTCGACCTATTTGGTGAAGTAGTCGATGGTGACGATGAGGAGTTTCTTTCTCCCTAGAGCTTCTGAGAAGTGACCTAGGATATCTAGCCCCCATCGAGCAAATAGGAGAGGCTCCATCAGGGTGTGAAGTTGCATCGTGGGTTGATGATATAGATGTGCATACTTATGACATTGGATGCAGCTCCACACATACTCAAGGTAGCCCTACTACAAGGTAGTCCACCAATATCCCTACCTGAGTAAGCTTCTAGCGAGTGCCCATCCTCGACATGGCTGCCACATAGTCCTTCATAGACCTCACGGACGGCTTGCTTGGCCTCAGTAGAGAACAAGCATTTCAAGAGTAGTAAAGACAATGAATGCCTGAAGGGGCATCCATTAACCAGTATGAAATGTGCCGCTCGATCCCGTACTCGCCTAGCCTCTGAGCAATCGTCAAGTAGACGCTGGCGAAGGAGATAGTCGAGGATGGGATCCATTCATGATAGCTCATAGTCGATGGCGTTGACCTAGGACTCAGGTTCCTCGATGCTAGATTGTTGGAGCTCTTCAATCAGCACCGACCGCGAGCTCACCATCGTAGTGGATGAAGCCAAGCGAGAAAGGGCATCCACTCGGGCGTTCTCTGCTTTTGGAATGTGCATTATCTTGAAATAAGAGAGACCTAGAGAAGGCTCTCAAGTCTTCTAGCGGTATTTTATCATGATGGGTTCTCGTGCCTCGTATTCTTTACGAACTCGGCTCGCGATCAGTGAAGAATCGCCGTATGCGCGAAGGTACGTGGAGGGCGCTGAGATACTTTGCCATACGAATGTCAGATAGCGGTGCTTCATACTCGGCCACATTGTTCGTGGCTGGGAAATTGAAGCATAAGGTGTGCTACAGCTCGACACCGTTGGGTGATAAGAGAACCAACCCCGCTCCTCTTCCACTCGCACAGAAGGAGCCGTCAACATAAAGCTCCCAGGCAGGTCTAGAGGAGTGCATCTGATTAAAATACAACATATTTTCAAGTAAATATTTTATTTAATTTTTTTATCAATTCAAAAAAAATTCATTTCATTTATTAATAATTTAAGTAAAGAACCAATATAACCAATATAAATATGGGTGGAGATAAATAAATCCATTTATTTATGATTGAATTATATTTGTTCAATACACCAATGTCAATATGAATTGAATGTTGAAAAAAATGAAATTATTTGAATAAATCAAATAAAGACTTTTTTTGGATTGGCACGACATAAAATAAATAAGAAATGTGGAGAAAAAAATAAGAAAGAAGTGGAGAAAATGTCAGGTTTATTCAATGAATAGAAGTACAATAAGAAAGATTAACTCGTTTTTGTTAGTAAATTTTCAAAGCAAGAAAAGGTAGGTGTGAATAGAAAAAGAAAAGGGTAAATGTTGAGTAAAAAGTTATACGAAGTTATATACTACTATATACTAGATACTAGGCACTACCATTTTGTATTTTAAAAATCTTTTGATTAATTAAAATAATTAATTCAAAGTTCTTTAGACAATTAAGTCCGCTTTCTTAAAAGTATCATGAACAGTTCTTGTGGGTTGAGCTCCCTTTTCAAGAAAATATAGAATAGTCAGAATGTTTGAATAAGTTTGATTCTTTATCGGATCATAAAAACTCACTATCCGAAGATCTTTTCCTTCTCTTCGAGATCGAACATCAATTGCAACGATTCGATAGATGGCTCATTGGGATAGATAAGCATAGTGGTAAATATTATTCCTAAATATTAATTTGAATTATCCGTGAATCTCATTAACCAAAAATTGACAATTGACATCGAAAAGAAACTTAAAACACTTGAAATCTCAAAGAAATATTCATTTTTTATGAATTGCTCATTCAATTAACTTGGAATAAGTCATATCTTACTCGAGCCAATCAAAAGCACTGGGGTTATAGTTGAAGCAGTAAGTAGAAAATCGAAATAACTAGTTATAGTAGGCATGAAAGAGCTAAATAAGATATGTTCTTTTGCTACATATGCTGATCGATAAAACATTTACCTAAGCTTCTATTTTTACGAGATATAATAAAAAAATACCAATTGACTGAATTAATTCTAATTGAAAGTTCTTGATTTATTAGTCATTATAAATGATACTAACAAAGATAGAGTAACATAGACATAGGTAAAAAAAGAACTAATTCATTGGCTGTAACATTGATTAATCCTATGATTATGAATCATCGATTCATTGCGTAACTTTTGCGTTAATGTTTGAAACTCCTTTACTTATATATTTTATATTTTAACTAATTATATTCAAGAGTTGGTAATTGCCCAATAAAATATCTCGAATGAGAAGATAAAAAAGTATCCCACGATCTATTGACTTTTATTTTATTTTATTTTATTTTAGATCCAACTGATCAATTTGAGGGTTAGCAATTTCCATTTCCATTATCCTTTTAGGTTCTACATTCTTTCTTTCCATATCATATTATAGAGTTCTGTCACTATCACTGTATTCTGGTTCGGTGAAAAAGGAACCTTTGCTTTGTTTGGATCTAATATAACAAAAGTTGCATTACAAATATAGATTTTTCCGACTACAAGATAAGCTTTGACCACAAAAAATCATACTCAATATCAATAAAATAATTTTTTATTTAATTCTGAGCATGGGTTTTTGTTGGTAAATAGGAATCAAATGATTCAAGTGGATTTTTTTTATAACGTATCAATAAGCTAGGACCATACTGCGAGTTGTCTCATGCCATAAATAAACACACACTCAAAAAATCTATTGGATAGGTGGATTCACATCTCTTACAACCTACACAGTCCTCTGTTCTTGGAGCGAAGGTAATTTGCTTAGCTTTACATCCCAACCAAGGTATCATTTCCAAAACATCCGTAGGGCTGGCCCATACACATTGAGTACACCCTATACATGTATCATAAAATTTTACTGAATGTGACATTGGATCTATAAGTTTCAATTTGGAACATAAAAATTTTCGATATGGTTCTGATAAAATCGATAATAAATAAATCCATATATTGTAGATACCAGACGAATTAGTGATTTATCAAATTTTTTTTAAATCTATATACTTCTGGATCTGTTCATGAGAAGAGGGCCTCATTAATTTCTACCCGAGCTTCAACGTGTACTATTTACTTATTACTTACAACCCAACAAAATGGAATTCCTAGTGGAACAGAAAAAACCATGTCGAGCCAAGTGCATCCTCATTCCTATAGAGAATTCTATAGAGAATGGTGGATGTAAGAATCCACATAAGTGATCACGTCCTTCAAGTCGCACGTTGCTTTCTACCACATCATTTCAAACAAAGTTTTAGCATAATGGAAAGGGTAAAATCAGTACATCCCACATGCATCCCAATAGCGCCAGGCCCAAGCCAGTCCAAGCTCTATACGGTGCAAAGCGGGCCCCTTATAACTAGCGGCCCACGCCAGGCGGCCTGACAAAAATGGGCAAAAGATTCTCCAGTCCACAAGGGGCATCGACTCAGGCATCTCGGATGCCGGATGATCATCTGGCGACCAAACGTTACTCCCGCCATCATCAGTCTCTACTCAAGTAAGGGTGAGCATGCTCCAAGGGTGCCGTAAAACTCATCTGAAGATCGCGGGGCCTGATTAAACGGGACCATAACAGGAAACTTCTAACAATTGTGGGGAAACGTTACCCCACGACTCACGCGCTTCCCTGTTAAGGGATGGGTCTCCACCGCCAGGACAACTGCTATAAATGGACCTTCGATCAGGGGAACATACGGACAGTCACGCTAAGACACGAAGAGAGCCATGTACAGAGAAGAGCCTAGACCTACTTCCAAGCACGCCTCGAGCCCTGCGAGCACTCCCCGAGCCCTCGCTAGATCCATCGAGCACCCTCAGAAGCTCCCTCCTGACTCCAGCCTTGATCACTCAGCTCTCGTCCTCCTCTCTCTCTTCATACTCTGTTGGTCATCACGTAATGCGGCCGTTACTTAAGAATCGGAGGGTTGTCCCCTAAGGTAACGACCATAGCTCCTTTTGACGCCTTCTTCCAAGTGTTTGAAGGCTTCCATGGGTGGCTGAACGTTTTTCCCCAACAAATAAATCTTAAAAGTGTGGTACAAGGTTCGAGAGATCATTTTTCTACCTCTACACTTTTGGGCATCGTCTATGGGAATGGAAAAAAAAGCCATGGCACCCTGTGGGAGCTATCGCAACACCAGCAATCGTGGCCAAGGGTCCCACCAGGCCCCCAGTTCTCGTCGGGGTTCACAGGAGATGTCCTCATCCTGGCGGCCTCCACGAAACTTCACCGCCAACGGGTTAGCATAGGTGTTTCACCAGCACCAGGCTGTGACGGATCTCTGCGAAGGCCTCCTCTATAGACCGACGGGGTAGGAGCACGCCCCGACGGAGCAACCTCAGAATGGGGGGGAGGGCTCCGACCATGGCGGACTCTTATCGAGTGCAAGAGCCCTCTCATGCCTCCGTTGCGCAAGCTCGGCGTCTGCGCAGCTCGCCTGCACCAAGGCCTCACAGCCCGCTTCACTCCAACTCAGAGATGGCTCAGCGGCTACACCGCTACGAGGAGGTGGAGCGCCAAATAGAGGGCAAAGTCTGATACCTGGACGATGTCCTGCACTCCATGAGAACCTGGGGTTTAATCGATATTGACTCCGACTTCCATTCCCCCTTCTCTAAGGAAATCATGGAAGCCCCTATTCCTCCGAAGTTCCAATTGCCGTTGTTTACCCCCTACGACGGCACCACCAATCCTGCCGACCACATGCACAGCTTCGAGTCAAACCTGGTGTTCCATTGGGCCTCGGATGCCATGAAGTGTTTAATGCTCATCACCACCCTCCGAGAGAATGCCCGGACCTGGTTTGAGTCCCTGCCCTCCGAGACCATTACCTTCTTCCAGCAGCTGAAGAAGTTGTTCAAGGAGAACTTTATGGGCTGTCGAAAGGGGGCTAAGTCGGTAGTAAGCCTACTCGCCATCAGGTAGGGGCGCGAGGAGATCCTCTGGGAGTACGTGTCCCATTTTCGGGCGGAGGCTCTCTGCATTCCCCACTTGGATGATAGCATCACCACCACCACCCTAACCCAAGAGACTCGAGACTCCATCCTCCGACGCTCACTCGGGGTAGAAGCCCCAACGACCTTGATAGACCCCCATGCCCTGGCCCAGAAGCATGCCAACTGCGAAGAGAATACTGCGGCATTAGGCCACAAGGCTGGGATTGGTCAACTCGACTGGAAGAGACCCGCCGACTCCCCACGGGAAGGGCGGAGCAAGAGAGAGCCAGTCCCAGCCATGACCGCTTAGAGACTAGAGAAAGGGGCCAGTATCGATGTTACACGCCCTTGACGGTTCCACCCGAGCAAATCCTCATGGAGATCTGGGAGGAGCCCTACCTCTAGTGGCACACAAAGATAAAGTTCGACTCAAGGACCAGGAGCAAGAGGAGGTACTTGTAGACGCCTAATTTTGGACATCCCGTGGATCCCCAGTTAGACCGTCATATCAGTGTTACAATGGCTTTGCCCGGTTTATCGACGTTTTACGCTTTTAGTCCAGCCCAACACATAGACTATTGGGTCAACCTCGCACACGAGGAGACTAGGGCCCGTGGGCAGGGTGGCCAGACCAATGGCCGCCCGGTTGGCTGGGCGACCAGGTCGATGGCCGCCCAGGACTAGTGGAAGGCCAAGTCTTTGGCCGCCTTCATTATGTAGAAGGCCAATGATCTGGCCGCCCTCTTGCAACCACTGGTCAAAGAACGTGGCCCATTGTTTCCCCACACCTCGCACAAGTTCCCCCTCATCGCTCACATCCGGTCGCACGATGTTGGAGGCCTCTAGAGAGAGGCTCTGATGACAAAACTCTGGGGGTGAGGAGTTGGAGGGGGTGTGGCGAAGAAGAGAGAGGGAGCGGAGTTCGACGGGAGAGGAGAATAGGAAGTAGGCTTTCTGGAGAGGAGGGGGAAGAAGGTCGGAGGTTGGTGTTCCAGGGCAGAGTTGGCTTTTGACGTTCGAGCTCTGGTAGCTTGGATGGCTGTGGAAGATCGACTACCCCTACTCCGACTTCTTGACTTCCGTCTTCGACTTCCGGGCGGCCACAGGCTTGGCCGCCCCCTGGTTTGCTTCCTACATCCCATTTTGTTCCCCGTTTCACTATTGCATTCCCTATTCATTTGTATTCAAAGCATGCTAGTTAATTCGTAGATCCTATCATAAGAGGTTTCCCCTTTTAAACAAACGGGAAGGCGGGTGGTCGAAAGTCTCGACCATCCCCCCTTCCCACACACCCCCCAGGTAATCACGCCCCCTTTTCTTCCCTTCTTCTGCGTCGTTAGAACTTCTACTGCACTTCTTAGAGCTAATCGGTGTTTGTTTCTTGTGTTCATGGGCTTTGCTATTGCTTGCAGGATTTTTAGCATCTCCGGACGTTGCAGGGCTCTCCATCCTTGGCCGGACGAGCATGGAGAACTCGGGTTCCTACAAACTCTCTTTTTGAAGGCATCTCACGCGATCATCACCCTGTGAGGCTCAGGTAATAGTCTATGGTGATCACCCCATTCCTATGTTTCTAACCCATCCACTGTAGGCCGTAGTAGCAGTAGCTCGGGAGTAGAGAGGGGCGTATAGCTTCACCGCCATGGAAGACCACCCACCTGGCGCAATTGCAGTCAAGAGTCCCTTCTCCTTTCTCCGCCCACCACCCGCTTCCGTGCCTACAACCTTCTGGCGATGACGGTGGGACCCTATCATGTCCCGAGATTATGTAGCGAAAGCCAATCAGGAACGTGAACAGCTGGCAAGATAAGTCTCAAGCGAGAAATACAATCAGAGCGCCAATCATTCACACATAAAAGTGAACCCAAGAGGATATACTTAAAAAACTTTGACTTTATTGAATCATAATGATAAGTTTACAAAGACCCTTGACTTGTTGACATAACATCTTACTAGACTCAATAAAAGAGAAAATTACATAATGACTCATGACTAATTCTAAGGACTCATGTCTACAGCTCCACTCATGTATCATTCGCTCTCGGATCCGCCACTTGAATAGTTTGAATCTGACCTGCTAGTATTTCCTGAAAAGATTGGAAAAGTAGGGAATGAGCACACTTGCCCAATGGGTATCTTCGTATCAACATGAAGGCAATGTGTAAATAATTATCATTTTAACTCTAGAATGTAAGATAAAGGAAATGCGGTAAATCATACTAATGAAACCAAAGTAACAACGCAATTGTCCAAGGAGATAAGAGAGTTCATGTAGAATGAGAGAATGATCTAGCAAGAATATAATGTGTCCTTTCATGTAACAAGAATGTACTTGTATGTAACGAGAATGTACTTTTCATAACCAGAAAGGTCGTGCACTAGAAAGTCATGTAACAAGAATGTACTAGAAAGAATGTAATGACCTCGTGGATTTCACCCGTTTTTGAAAAAAGTACTCCCGATGCAATGCGAGGCTAGTGTTCATCATACCCCATGGTTTATAGTATGTTTCTGACTATCTGTCGAGGGGGCTAGTGTCGAGCCTTTGGACACAATTCGTGCCCGCTCTTGCATCTTCAAGTTATAAATCAAGCTACTTCCACGAGAAATATAAATAATGTAGGCCGATAATAACAAGTTCAAACTATAGTTCATGATAACAACATCAAGGTAGGAATGCACAAATTATGAATATGCGAGTTTCATAGTTGAATTAAGAACAATGTCATGCTACGGAAGGAATCTGACATCATAACAGTACAATCACTAATTTCCATAATTCCTTAATGTCTTATGAATCAAGATGTTAGGTTCCAGATAATCAAGAGACCATCTAAGAACAAAGGAAAATCAATCCTTGGGTCAAACCCCGGGTTAAATAACACTGAGATAGAAACGGTCTAGTCTGGGTCATTTCTTGAATTAGCGGTCACAGCCTGGCCGCAACCCGAAGGTGACGGTCTTGGGATGGCCACAATCATGATGGAGTCGATGCCAGAAGGAAAAAGAATCGACGTAGTGAGTGCTAGAACAAGATGGCGGTCATGGGATGGCCGCTACCAGAAGGTGGCAGTCTCCTGAGGGCCACTATCTATCCAGGGTACAGAAAAACACCGGTAAGATAGGTGTTTTATAATCCATTAGACTTTTAGGGTATAACCAGCTCGGTGTCCTAGTGGGAATCCTAGGCTCGCGCAGACTTACGGAGGCCTTGAAACAAGATCACCTAGTTTGGTGGAAGGAATATCCAACGGAGAGGATCACAAGTCTAAGAAGGTGTTCCTATCAAGTGTAAAGTGTAACTAATGACATCGTACTAGAATACGTGCCATGTATATAAGAAAGACGGAGATAAGAGTGAGTCATGTAGAAAATGGCGATCAAAACATCAATAAAATAAGTCCATTAATCCATATGAACCATGACTTTAATACAAGAGTATATAGTTTTGGCATGAAATTAGCATAATATTAAAATAACTTAAAGACTCATGAATGACATGAAAACTATCATGGTGGATATACAATATAACCAATATCATGAATATGAAGTCGAAACTGGAAATAAAGCCTAATAACTTAGGTTTAACATATAAGGCAATTCTGCGTTCTGTTTAGGGTTAACAGAGTGCAGAAAATGGAAACTAGAAGGTGGTCAACAGAGGACCGTTTCTATGCGTTAGCAATCAGTTGGGAACGGCTATATGATGATAGCGGTCTCTGTGAGACCATTTTTGCCTGTAGCAGACATAGTTAAAAATTGAAGAACATGCCTAATCTAGGGCAATAGATGCATGGAAATTATATAAAACTGAAAGATAAAGCATGATGGAATATAATTAAACTAGAAGATGCATGGGTTGCGTGGATTAAGCCAAAGTATTCATCTTTTCTATTAAGGTTCAGGGATATGCATGCAATAAAACCTAAGTACATAATCGTGATAAAACATGAAATATGACACGTAGGAAGCATAAAATTGCATGAAATCAGAGGATTTTTACTCCTAACTTGATGTTTGTGCCAATCACGAGATAACCTACCTCTAGGTAAGACTCTAAACTTCAAATTCTGGGCTGGAAGTTGATGTTGGCTCCTACGCATCCTGCGTGGAACCGACGATTTCCTGGCCCTTTAACTCTTTAATCCCTTGTCTAAATTCATGAAATTTGGAGGGTAGATAGTAGATATTAAGAAGAATAACTTATTCTAAAGGATGGAGCGAGATTACCTCAGTTAGGGCTTCCAACCTTCAGATCTTCCTTGGACGAACACACTATTTTCTGTGCAGACTGCAAAGAAATAGCAACTTCGGGGGCTTCTAGCTCTCCAACGGCTTGACCTCCTAGCGTGAGATTTGGATAGGAGTTATTCGATACTAAAGGAAACAATAAAGTTTAAAGGACTAACATGAAATACCCATGCCTTACTGTCGATCCAGGCGAGCCAAAGCAAGGGTTCGCGTAGGTCGATGTTCAGGCCTATTTGTAGAGTTTGCTAGGGTTTGAGGGATTAGATCGATTAGGAGTCCTAACTTGGAGTAGGGATCGATCTCTAAGAGTCCTATATTAGGTTTGCATGCCAAATAGCATCGAACCAAGGGGATTGGGATGAAAAAATCCCATTTTTCCACGCTTCTAACACTTGCGTTCACGGAACATGGTAGCGGTCTGATCTGGACCGTTTCTTGTAAGTGGCGGTCTGGCGATAGACCGTCATTTGGCATTTATTCCGAATTTTTAAGATTTTCTTATTTATCAGTTATTTATCTCCTAATTGGTATATATATATCACAGTTTAAATCTGTAAATTACCCAAAATATGTTTCTAGTCATGGGCTTGGGCCGAAAGGCCTCGTAAATTGGTTTGTGGGCCTAATTTAAGTGGGCTAAACCCTTTAGTAAATATGGGGCCTTTAATTACCCCATAATTCACTTAATGACCCATTAAGCCTTTTTAAATGTTTAATAATTATATTTAAATCCTAGAAAATTCTAGGGTGTTACAGACCCGCTACAGCCTACTATAAGTCCCAGATGCCAAAAATCCAAGGATTTTTAGAGCCCATGTCTGTTTGTTTTGCACATTAGTTTAGCTTTATTCGCAGGTAGAAGAAGGCCAAACTCCCGGCTGCCTAAACACCTGGACGACCTGAGCAGTGGCCGCCCAGGCCCTTGTGTAAATGGCCCATACTCTGGCTGCCCAGGCCACTGAACGGCCTAAGGGTTGGCCGCCTGGTCCCCCTGAGCGGCCTTCGGCCTGGCCACCCAGGTCCTTCAACGACCGGTTGTCTGGCTGCCTCCTATTTATGTTCGTTCAAATCCATTTTCTGTTTGTTACTTAGTTGGTTTTGCACACATTGTTTGTTTGGTGTTCTATGCAGGTTAACACGTGGGTGGGCTTAGGAAGAGCCGGCATCACACGCATAGGAACACCCTCCCGTTGGATTGAGTTCTTCACCCGGGGATTCTCACTCGGGTGTAACTAGCTCCTTGTAATCGGGAACCTCCGTAAGTCCTCGCGAACCGTGGATTCCCACACGGTCGCCAAGGTGGTTGTACCCTCGCAGTCCAGTGTAGTCATCCCTGGGTTTGAGTGAGTTTTCACTAGGAGTCCCGGAGAATTAAGCCTCACCCTTAGCTTTTCCTTCTTCTCCCGAGATAACCCAAAAAAGAAAAAAAAGAAAAAAAAAAGAAGAAAGACAATTATAAACAAAAAAATTTGGGTGTTGTTGTGAAAACCTTGTTTGCTTAACCTACATATATAGTCCATCCTTTCCATAGCATAGTTACAAAGAAAAAAAGAAAAAAAATAACAAATTTTTTTGAACCTTTTAAGTCAAGAAGGTTTTAGTCTTAAATGGAGTGGGTTTTCATAAACCCAGGTTATGAGGAGGAGTTCGCTCCCCAATACGAGTCCAAGTTCAAGGCCAATCCTTTATTTGAGATCGAGGATAGTCATCCGGCCGCCTTTATAGGCATGTTTTCGGCATCGCCTAACGAGGCCGTCCACGCTGACTCGACGTCATCCCATAGTGAGCATGATCAAGTTAGCCTTAGGGCTCCTACATTATCTCCGCTCGAAGAACAAGAGTTGATCAACGTGCTCTCTTGCTACACGCCCAAGGATTTGGCCACTTTAGCCTCTCGAGGGAAGGTCCCCATCGCTCCCCCAATGTCCTCTCATTTCACACCGCCCTGGGTTCAAACTCCCTTCCAAGGGTCCTCTAGCCGGCCCGCCTGGGAAATTCCACTTCAATCTGGTTACCCCGTGGCTTCTCAAGGTGTTCCTCCACCTTCAACTCCACCAACTATGGTCACCCCTTCAAAGGGAATGGACCCCATTTTTAGGCAGGAAATCCAAAGTTGCATTAGGCAGGTGGTGGCCGAAACCATGCCGATCTCCCGTCCCTACTCCTTAGCCCAATATTGCAAGCTCCCTAATGCTTACTTTCCGACTGGCTTCAAGGCTCCTCAATATCGGAAGTACGATAATACTGCCGATCCTCACCATCACATCTCGGGTTTCCTTATAGATTCCCATCAATGGTTATATGACCGGGTGATGTTGGTCAATTTGTTTCAAAAGTCCCTCGAGGGTGAAGCCTTGCGTTGGCTCTCCTCTCTCCCGGCTGTTGATCTATTGAACTTTGATATAGTCTCCGAGCGATTCCTCGCTCATTTTGGTCACATGTCCTCCATAGCTCCTACATTATTTGATCTGGTCATGGAAAAGATGAAGCCCGATGAGGACTTCATCCAATTCGCTAACCATTGGAGGATCATGGCTTCCAGGATGGAGGTCTCTATCCCTGAATCCCAGGCTGTCATCATGCTAGTAAACAATGCCACGCCTCAGCTTAGGGCAATCTTAATGCTTATCGAGCTCCACATGTTCCCATAATTGTACAATCGACCTCAAATTGTTCAAGCCCAAATGAAGGATTCCACTATGCCGCCCTTCTTTGAAACTCGCACTAGAGGTCAAAAGGCCCCAGCTATTCCTACTACCGAGGGAGTCACAATCAATGAGCAGGTTAATGCATTAGGCCCATCCTTTAGGACCAACAACCGCCAAGCTCCACAAACCAACCAAGGTGGTCCTAACCAAGGTCAAGGAAATCCGAGGCAATACTCCAATGTCCCGCCACCTCAAAGTTACACCCGCGCCGGTCCTAAGCGGGCCTCTTATCCTCCGTTGCTCGAAACTTTGGGTGACATTTTCTTTGCCCTCATGTCATCTCAGGATATTCAATTACCCCCTCAAAGGGATTGGGTCCACCCCAATGCCGACACATCCAAGTACTGTCCGTATCACCGCACTCCCGGACATGATATTTACAATTGTTTTCAATTCCGGGACTGGGTATACAATATGAATGAGGAGGGAAGGATTAATTGGTCCGATGTCAAGCTCGCCATTGCTAACCTCAAGAAGCCCAATCGAGATCTAGGTATTGTCCAAAATCCCTTACCTACTCACCAGTCAAACAAAGACCTCTCAAGTTCCAGACAAAATGAGAGAGTGAACACTGTGATTGGGTTAGAGCCACGCGTCCTTAAGAGAACCCAAATGTGGGGCGTAGAAGGTTTTCCCGATTGGCATGAAAAGATCAAAGTGGAAGTTGAAGAACCATACATCGATGTCAATATGTTCGCCTAGGAATCTCAGCCCTAGACCTTAATCTCACCTCCTAGCCAAGCACCGGCATCTCATCTGAGTCCTTTTACCTTGATCACACCTTCACAATCCTCATTTCAAGAACAACTATCCCAAAGGATGCCCGGGTGGGGCAGGAGCGCCCCTTGGTCCTCTTAAAACCTCCCCAACCTACGTTGGCCTCTCCTCCTGCTCCTAGTGCTCCAATTGAAGAACAGGCTTCCATTTCATTCATCTTCGGATCCCCTACTCCCCTACAGTTGATTCATCCAAAACCTTCGAGGTCGGAGGTTCCAAAGGAGGCCACCATCAATGTCACTCTCTGTAATCGCATCATTCCCCCATCCTAAAGGCAATCTCAACCTAAAGAGGGGGTTAATTCTCAAGCTCCTCCCGCGGAGTACGATATCCTTCAACATCTAGATAGGACACCTACAAAAGTTTCCATCCTTGAGCTCATTAAGAAATCCCCATCCCATCAGTCCACTTTGCTACAATTCCTTCAAAAGATCACGATTAATGAAGACCTTCCAGCTAGTGGCGTGACGGATGCCATCATAGCCCTCACCCAGGGTCCCTCTATCTCATTTTCGACAAGGATCTTGCTCCACTTGAGAGCAGGTCCCTCCTGTTGTGCCTTACTGTTACTCTCAACGGAGTCAAGGTTGACTCCACTCTGATTGACACGGGAGCATCCATAAATGTTTGTCCCATGAAAACTATCCAAAGGATTGGTCTACAAGAAGAGAACCTAGAAGAAGTGTGCACCACCATTTCCGCATATGACAATTCAAGATGGTGCATGAAAGGCAAGGTGACCTTGCAACTCGGTTTAGGCCCCGTGGTCATGTCTTCGGACTTCTGTGTCCTCGACGTCGACCCGGCGTACAAAGCCATTCCATGGCGGCCGTGGATTGAGAAAACTCTAGGAATCCCATCAACAGCCCATCAATGTTTCAAATTCCCATATAATGGTAGGGTGATCAAGATCAAGAGTATCTTGTTAGTGGAGACTCTCAATGCCATCATGTCCGAACAGATCCCCTTCATGACCGTTCCGGATAAGGAAAAGAAACTAGTCCTCTCCATAGTCGACGCCGTGGGGCCCTCCGCCTTATGTCGATCAAATCACTCCACTCTTCCTTGACCAATCACTCACTCCAACATCTCGTTCGGGAAAGGATGGAAAATCATGGCAAGGATGGGTTTCACAATTGGTAGAGGTCTAGGCTAGCACGAGCAGGGCCCCACCTGCAGGGCAAGGCTCAAAGTCTCCAAAGGTCGCACAGGCTTAGGCTATTAGCTAAAAAGGCATCCAAAGCCACTCAAGCAAGGGGTCTAGTCTATGACCACTTTATTAAAGGTCTGATAAAGCTAAGGACTCAGTGTGGGCCAAGTGAAAATCATGAAATCCTCCAAGAAGAAGAAGTTCTTTTAGATCACTCACTCGAAGATGACTTCGGGCTTCTTTCCCTATTTCACCTTGATAAACCTCCTGATAATGCCTCACCCGTAGGCACTTTCCTGGTTTTAGAAAGGCCCGCGCCTATCTATTTCATTCCATTCCTGTTCCATCCACATTTTCCTCCACTCCTTACCTATCCGGTCGTGGAGCGATCGACACATGTCATCTGCACGCTTAGCCACGGCCTCAAAAAAAAATGTCAATTCCCAAATGTGGGCCTGCGAGCTCACCGTTGAAGAAACCTCCTCTTTGGAGCATGGATCCCTCAGCCAAGGGCCAACACTTTCCACCTTGAATCCTCCCTCACAAGTTCCGCCTGTACATAGTAGGGTAGAATCGAGTCCGAGTCTAGGTCAGTCTAGAGTGTCCTCTTCCCCTCATTCCAAGTCAAGTAGGGTTTGTCATGTCCCTGCGTGTTACCTCAGCCAGCTGGCCGAGAAGTGCACGCAGTTGTGTCAGGTCGCTGATTTCACGTCAACACCCATTCCTCTAGGGGCAGTTGAAGTAGAAGGGTCTTCACTAGATGATGGAATGGGGTTCTTTGTTTTAGAAGAAGAAGAAGACGGTGATGAAGAAGAAGAAGAGCTATCAGACAATTGCACTAATCCCATAGCTCCCTTTGTCGACGGAACAAAAAGGTTCGATGAACCCAATATGTCCGTAGATGAGTCTACCAAGGAAGTTAATCTCGGCACCAAGGAGAATCTAAAAATTATCTTGATAAGTGCCAATTTGGAGAGTGAAGAAGAAGCATCCCTTGTGGCAGTCCATAAGGAATTCCCCGATACCTTTGCTTGGTCCTACGAGGATATGCCAGGCTTAGATCCCTCACTAGTAGAACACCACCTTATTCTAAAGCCCGACGCTCGAGCCGTCAAACAAAAGCTTAGGCGACTCCATCCAAAGCTCGCCCTCAAGGTCAAAGAAGAGGTTGATAAGCTCCATAAGGTTAAGTTCATCAGGGTAGTCTTGTATCTACAATGGGTAGCCAACATCATCCCTGTTATGAAGAAGGATGGTAGGGTTCGAATCTGTATAGATTTCCGTGACCTCAATCGTGCTTGTCCAAATGATGATTTTCCTCTTCCACACATAGATGTCTTTGTAGACAACACCGCCGACTACGAAATGCTATCCTTCAAGGACAGCTTCTTGGGGTACAACTAGATCTACTTAGCGTGTAATGCCCGAGAATTTTCTGAGAATTTTCTAGGGATTTAATATAATTATTAAGCATTTAAATAGACTTAATGGGCTATTTGAGAAATAAAAGTCTATTTAATAATTACTTAAAGGCCCAGATATTCTGTTATGTTTAAATCCACCTAAATAGGCCAACTTTTGTCCAGCAGGATATAAAATCCAATTAAAATAGGATATATATACCAATTAAAAGGAAAATAAAGAAATAATAGGAAAATCCAAATTTTTTGGATTTAACACCGCATGGCATTCAATCACGCGACCGCCAATTGACTCTAGCGGTCCCGCAATGACCGCTAAACCCTTCTGATTTCGTAAATGAGAGAAACGTGAAAAGCTTAGATTTTTGTCAACCAAATCACATTGGATCGAAGTTACTTGACATGGAAACCAAGTCTATGACTCTTGGGGATCGATCCTACTCTAACTTAGGACTCCTAGATCGATCCAATCCTCCTAAACTCTAGCTAACCCCATACTCGACCTATGCGAACCCTTGTTTTGGCTCGCGAAGTTTGACGGTAAGGAGATGATATCTCAGGTTGATTCTTTAGAGTAATTTGTTTATCTTAGTTTTATCTAACTCCCCTCCAATTTTCGTGCTAGAAGACCCAGTCGTTGAAGAATTAGGGCGTCTGCAAGTCGCTAGTTCACAACAGGCTGCATAGGAACTAGGGCGTCAAACTAGTGAAGATTAGGAAATTAGAAGCCCTAATCAAGGTATTTAGAAGTTGATACCTTAGAACTTTTTATTCACCTTTGTATCTTCTACCTACCCTCCAAATTTCACGATTTTAGGTCAAGAGAACCAGAAGATAGAGAGGCGAGAAGTTGCTGGTTTGGCACATGACGTGCAGGAACCTGAGCGAGCTTCTAGTTAGAAATTCGAAGCCTAAAACTTGTCCCAGAGGTAGGCTATCTCGTGGATGGCTAGAATAACATGTCAAGAGTAAAATCCATTTAATTTCATGAAATTTCATGCTTCCCACATGGATTATTTAATGTTTTACTATCACTGCGCATCTAGGCTATTCTTGCATACATAGTTCCTACCCTTAATAACGAAAATGATAATCCTAGTTTAATTCATGACAGCCTATGCATCTCCATGAGTTATCTTCATTGTAGGAACATTTTCTCTCTATGTCTAGCCTTTATTCTATGCTTTACTGCCCTAGAGTAGTAGGTACTTTGGTTTTATTATTGTTTGTTATAGACAGGACGAAACGGTCTTCCTACGACTGCCAGAGTCCTTTAGCGGCCCTACGATAGACCGCTAGAGCCCATAAACGGTCCTCCCGAGACCGCTTTAGTTTTCTGAGTTCTGTATTATTGTTAACCCAAAACATAATGCAGAACATCCCTATTTATCATATGATAAGCCTAGATACTTAGGTTCTATTCCTGTTTAAAAGTACTATATTCATAAACTACGTTAATTGTTCATCCTAGTAGATTTCATGTTCCTTATGCACTTTGGACTTATTTTAAACTTATGTTAATTTCATGCCAAAACCTTTATAGTTTGTATTAAAGTTAATTCTATATGCTTTATGGACTTGTTTAAATGAGGTTTTGATCACTGTTTTGTCACGATGCCTTCTCATCTAGAGTCTTTTCTTAAGTACATGGTTCGTACTCTGGTGCGTGGCCATTAGATACACTTTGCACGTATAAGCACACAATCTTGGACTTGTGACCCTATCCGTTGGATATTCCTTCCACCGGACTAGGTGATCTTGTTTCAAGGCCTCCATAAGACTCCGCGAGCCTGAGATTCCCACTAGGATGCTGAGCTGGTTGTACCTTTAAAACCTAATCATCTAGAAAGCACTTTACCTGAGTTTTCTGTGTTCTGGGTCTTAGCGGCCATCCAGTAGACCGCAAGAGTCTAGTAGCGGCCATTTACTTGACCGCCAAAGATGCCTAGCAGCCCTACCATGACCGCAAGGTTCCAGAGATTTCACTACGTCGACACTCCCTTTCTTCATGCGTCGACTCTGTCAATAAATGGCCATGTACTGACCGCTAAAGTCTATAAACGGTCCAGTTATGACCGCAACTGTCTCAAATGTTCTTAACCCGAGGTTTTCCCTTAGGGTTGATTTTCCTAAGTTCTTAGATGGTCTATTGATTATCTAGAACCTGACACCTTATTCCATAACTATCTAATGAATTAAGAAAGTTAAGAACATGCCGTTATGCTGCCGAATTCTTTCTGTGGCATAACCTTATTTTAAATCATTCTTTGAACTCTCATGATCTTACATTGCGTACGTTTTCTACCTTGGCTACATTATCATGGAAATATTGTTAAATTGTACATTATTGGCCGAACTTTGTTATACTCTCATGGAAGTAGCTTGATCTGTAACTTGAAGATGCAAGAGCAGGCACGGACAGTGTCCAAGGGCTCCACACTAGCCGCCTCGGTAGATAGCCAAAAACGTGCTGAAAACCATGGGGTACGATGAACACTGGTGTCGCATTGTGCCTGGAGTGCTTTTTTTTATAGACGGGTGAAAACCATGAGGCAACTTGTGAAAATTACATGCTTGCTAGTACATTCTTGTTCATGACTTTCTAGTGCATAGCCTTTATGGTTATGAAGCACATTCTTGTTAATGAAAGGCTATTTTACCTTATAAATCTTGCTTGATCATGGATTTTGTTCGTGTCTTGTTACTTGGATTTTGTTCGTGTGTTTTATCGCATTTTTACCTTATTCACTAGAGCGAAAATGTAATTACTTAAAGCATGCCTCCATGTTGATGCGAAGATACCTACTGGACATGTGTGCTCATTACCCTACTTTTCTAATCTTTTCAGGAAGTTCAAGTGAGTCGGATTTGGATTATTCTAGCAACGGGTCCGAGAGTGCTGAATGATGATCGAGAGAAGACTTAGATTGTCCTTAGTCACTAAGCAAGTCTAGAGTCACGATGTAATTTTTACTTTATTGAGTCTTACTATGTAATTTTCGTTTCCTTGAGTCTAGTAGATCAAGTGTCAGTTTTATGTAACTATGGATCAATATTATCAATAAGAGTTGGAATTTTGGTCAAATATTGTGTACTCCATTTTTATGTTGTTGTTTATTGCGTTCTGATTTTGATTGCTAGCTTGAGACGTATTGCTGGCTATTCATGTCCTCGATGTTACTTCCGCTGTACACATGTCTTGGGCCGTGACAATTAAGTTGGTATCACAGCTTGGGTCTAAGGACGTACTAATTCCTAGAAAAATGTCATGTCATAGGCTAAGTCCAAGGGTAAGGACCCAATCCTATGAGCCAGGAAGAAATTTCCAACCCTGTGAGAATGGGTAGAGCCGGGATGAGATAGTTAAATTAGAAATTTTCTCTAAATTAATTCTATTAATTCCTTAGGAATTAACTAATTGATTATTCTCTCAGGTACCTTATTTTCACGATGGCATACCGTGTTGACTGGGATGGGATGCAACAGACTGTTGCAGGTCTTACCCAGGCACTCCAGAATATGGCCCAAGCTGGCACGAGGGCTGGTGCCTGAGACTTACATCGAAATTTCTGAAGCTTAAATCCTCCACGGCTTTCTGGCTCTTCCAATCCAGATGAAGCAGAGAACTGGATAGATGAAATGGAAAGAATTTTTAATGTTATGCAATGTGCGGATCAAGAGAAGGTCTATCTCGCCACTTTTCAACTTAATAAGGATGCGCGTACTTGGTGGAAGACCACTTCGGCACAACCCCAAAATGCCCAGCCTACATGGAATGAGTTTCTTACGCACTTCCAGGCAAAATACTTCTCCGAGCACGTAAAGGAGAGAAAGGCTGCAGAATTTGCTTCCTTATGCCAAGGCATGATGTTGGTGGCGGAATATGAACTCCAATTCTCCCATTTGGCCCCTTATGCCGAACATTTGGTAAGCACAGATCTTTTGAAGGGCAACCACTTTCTGGATGGGTTAAGGCCTGTCTTCATTCAACAACTTGGCTCGCAAAATATTCGGACCTATGTGGAGATGGTCCAACGAGCCCATCTATATGAAAGGATGTCACGCCCTGAGATGATACAGTAGAAAGCAATCGGGAACACGAACAGTCGATTAGTACGCCTCAAGTGAGCAATATAATCAGAGCGCTGCCACATTCACACATAAGAAATGAATGCACAATATTTTGGACAAAATCTAACTTTTATTGATAATGATAATCAAATTACAATGGTATTTGACTCAATTCACTAGACTCAAATAAAGGGAAAAATACATAGACTCGACTTGACTTAAGACTCTACTAGGTCTTCTCTCAATCTTTTAATCAATCTCGGATCCATCACTTGAATAGTCCGAATCCGACCTGCTAGAATTTTCTGAAAAAGATTGGAAAAGTAGGGAATGATTACACATGCCCAGTAGGTATCTTCGTATCAACATGAAGGAAATGTTTAAGTAATTAACATTTTTGCTCTAGAGTAAAGATAAACGAATATGGTAAAACATGCGTTGTAAAACTAAAGTAACATGAGTAACATGATATAATCAAGATTTAGATATGAGAGTATGATTGAGCAAGTATATAACAATAATGTAATTTGGCCTTTCATGAACAAGAATGTACTTTTCATAACCATAAAGGCTATGCACTAGAAAGTCATGTAACGATAGTGTACTAGCAAGCATGTAATTTCACAAGATTGCCTAGTGAAAATTCATGGATTTCACCCGTTTATAAAAAGAGTACTCCCAACTCAATGCGACGCTAGTGCTCATCATATCCCATGGTTTATAGTATATTTCCGGCTATCTGTCGAGGGGACTAGAGCGGAGCCCTTGGACACTGTCCGTGCCCGCTCTTGCATCTTCAAGTTATAAATCAAGCTACTTCCACGAGAAATATAAATATGGCCAATAATGTAACAAGTTCAAACTATGGTTCCATGATAGCAAATATCAAGGTAAGAATGATTCAGTTTAAGAATATAAGAGTTCAAAGATTTGAGTTAGAACTAGGTTATGCCATGGAGAAAAATCGGCAGCATAACGGCGTATTCTTAAATTTCCATAAATCATTAGATAGCTTTGGAACAAGGTTTTAGGTTCTAGATAATCATAGACCATATAGGAACATAGAAAAATCAACCCTTGGGTCAAACCTTGGGTTAATCAAGACTTAGGCATAGAGCGGTCATATCAGGGCCGTTGGTAGAAATAGGTGATCGTTTATTGGACCGTTTACATACTCAATCAGTCTAGATAGGACCGTTTAAGAAAGGCATGTAGTCTAGTCAGGACCGTTTAGAAACAAGGTCGATGAAACGACTGAACCGGAACCATGCGGTCTAGACAGGGCCGCTAGGAGTCCTTGGCAGTCAGATAAAGGACCGCTAGGTACTCTGGCGGTCTCCAGAGGGCCGCTAAGGTCCAGAACACCAAAAACACTGGTTAAGTGCTTTCTGAACAATTGAGTTTTTGAGGGTACAACCAGCTCGGTGTCCTAGTGGTAATCCCAGGCTCGCGGAGTCTTATGGAGGCCTTGAAACAAGATCACCTAGTCCGGTGGAAGGAATATCCAACGGAGAGGATCACAAGTCCAAGATTTATGTGCTTAATGTGCAAGTGTAACTAATGACATCGTACTGGAATACGTGCCATGTACTTAGGAATATGACTCATAGATAAGAAAGGATCGTGGCAAAACATCGATCAATCAAACTAGACAAGTCCATAAACCATATGAAATTAAGATAAATACAAAACTATATGGTTTTTGCATGAAATTAACATAATAATCAAAATAAAGTCTTAATCATGCTCATACTGAATTCTGGGTATTTAAAAGGAAAAATGAAACATGATTTTGAATGACAAATAATATAATTATAGGGTTACTAATATGTAATGTTCAACTAGGCTCGGACTAGTTCTCAGAACCAGAAAACGGTCAGGGACTAGCCGTCAGAATGACAAAAACGGTCTTGCGACTATCCACAATGAAGGGGTTCAGACAGTCATTCATTAGACTGCAAAGTTTTCCTTGCGGTCCCTTTTAGGCCGCCTTCTGCCTGTCTGGCTGAAGCTATAAAACCAGGAATAATGTTAAACTTAGGACAAGTTATGCATGGAATTCATCGAATAATGCTGTAAAACTATGCTAGAAAGGAAATAGACCAGGAACATGCATGGGTTTGTGTGAACTAGACAAGTATCTTTTATCTTAATTGCATTAGGGCTAAGTTCATGCATGGAAAATTAAACTAGATGCACAGTCCCAATAAAACAGTAAGTACTCTAAGTACAATTCATGGAATCGACTGCAACTTGAGGACTTTTACTCCCAAGTTCACATTTAAGCCATCCATGAGATAACCTACCTCTGGTCTGGGCTTTAGACTTTGAATTTAGGGCTGAAAGTTGACCCTAGTTTCTGCTCATTCAGAACCGAACCAGCAACTTCTTGCCTTTCTAACTCCTGATTCCCTTCACCTATGACCACAAAAATTGAAGGGTAGAAAGAGGGTACGAAGGTGAACAAATAAGTTTAAAGAACCATCTTCTAATTACCTCGTTTAGGACTTCTAATCTGCTAAGCTTTCTGGGTCGTTCGCACAAGTTCCTGGGTTACTTGCACCGAACCAACGTCTTTGCATGCCTCTAACTCCTTGTAGGCTTGATCTCCTAGAACGAAATTTTGACGGCAGTTAGACCTTACTATAATGAATGAAATCTTCTAAAGAACTTACCTCAAATAATGCTTCCTTACCTTAGTTTAACACGAGCCAAAAGTAAGGGTCGCACAAGTGAAACTTGGGATCTATTTATAGGGTTAACTAAGATTTTGAAAATTTGAACGAACCTAGAGTTCTTAATTGGAGTAGAGTTAATCCCTAGAGAGTTCTAGAGAGTCTTCCATGCCAGGTAGCTTCGATCTAAGGGGATTTGATTGCCAAAAATCTCAGATTTTCACGTTTTTTCCCATTCATGGAATTAAAAGGGCTTAGCGGTCATGGGAGGGCCACTAAGGTGAGGCTGGCGGTCGCGTGATAGACCGCTAGGCTTCATAAATTATAAAATTTTCAGATTTTTGTATTATCCCCCATTTATCCGCTAACTATTGTTGATATCTCAATAAAAATCTGTAAATTACCTAATTTACGTTTCTATTAATGGGCTTGGGTCTAACAGCCTTGAAATTGGGTCTTTGGGCCTATTTGAGTTGGGCTTAGCCCTTTAGTTGATATAGGGTTTTTAAATGGATAAAATAAATCCTTAATTCTTCTTAATAGCCCATTGAGCCTTTTAAAAATGCCTAATAATTATATTTTAATCCCAAAAAATTCTCGGGTGTTACAAAGGACCTTGGAGAAGGTCGAGAAACTTATAGGCAAGGGAGAAGAATCTAGTTGAAAGATGGATCGGCATGAAAAGAAGGAGAAGTTCAGCATCACGGAACCTTACAAATCCCGTGATAGTAAGAAGAGATCCCGGAACGGGAGTGGTAGTGGCTACCACAACAACAAAAAGGTGAAGGAGGAGGATAAGCAAGTCATGGCAGCTTGCCCGTTCTGCGAGAAATTCGGCCATGTGGCCAAGGAATACTGGAAGCATCTCGGCGCTTGCTTAAGATGTGGAAGTCGGGAGCATCGCATGCCAGATTGTCCCCTCATGAAGAAACAACCCTCTAGGAATTACGGAGGACGAAAGCGGCATGCTCGTCTCAATGCTGTTGTGGACGAAGAAGCTACTAAAAAAGGGGAACTTATGGAAGGTACCATCCGAATTTACTCGCATCCCGCATTTATGCTATTTGATACTGGTGCTTCTCATTCCTTTATTTCTAGCTCTTTTGCTAAAACCTTATCAATTTCACATGTCCCGTTACCTTCGAATTTAACCATAAGTACACCCTTAGGTTCAGGAACGGAACTTTAAACTTATATTCCTGATAGTGAAGTTATCATAGAAGGTCACAATCTCCCTGCAAATCTCGTATGCCTTGACATGGAAGGCTACGATGCCATATTAGGAGTAGATTGGTTTTGTGACCATTATGCTGACATTAATTATCGCAATAGGTTGATTTCTTTTCATAAACCAGATTTCCCAAAGTTTTCCTTCCTTGGTATTAAGTATAGGAAGCACCCTACTCTTATTTCTTCTCTTCACGCCTGTAAACTCATCTCACAAGGGTGTGAAGCTTTTCTTGCTTCCGTTATCATTTCTGAGTCCAAGGAACTCCTTATAGAAGAAATACCTGTGGTAAAAGAATTTCCGGACGTCTTTCCTTCGGACTTACCTGGTATACCACCCGAGAGGGAGGTTAATTTTTCCATTGAACTCACACCTGGAGCAGAACCTGTGTCAAAGGCCCCTTACAGGATGTCCCCCATAGAGCTCAAGGAATTGAAGAAGTAACTTCAAGAGTTACTGGAGAAAGGTTTTATTCGACCTAGCACATCCCCTTGGGGTGCGCCGATTCTAATTTTCAGGAAGAAGGATGGATCCCTCAGGCTGTGTATCGATTACCAGTAGTTGAACCAACTCACCATCAAGAACAAGTACCCGCTATCGCGTATTGATGAACTGTTCGACAAGATCTCCGGTGCGGAATATTTCTCTAAAATTGACCTCAGGTCTGGCTATCATCAGCTAAAGATTAAGGAAGAGGATATTCACAAGATGGCTTTCCGTAGTAGATACGGACATTATGAGTTTGTGGTTATGCCGTTCGGGTTAACGAATGCCCTTGCAGTATTTATGCAACTTATGAACAACGTCTTCAGGCCATATCTCGACCGCTTTGTGGTCATATTCATCGATGATATCCTTGTTGTGCCCCTGTAGTCATTTGAGTCATCATGTGATCAATTAGGTCATTCGACATCAATCTATGATCATATGAGTCATTTGGTATTCTTGGTTTTGATAATGGCTAAACACTATAAGTCATTGTTCTTTTCCACTATCTTATGACTGACATATGTGATGTTTTGTTCATGACAGATATGCACATGAAAGCTCAATGTTGCGCCCTCGCACGCGGATCGACCTGCGCGGTCAGGTCGCGGGGATCGACCTGCCCGGTCAGGTCGCGGGGGTCAAGGGGGCAGCGCCCCTTGCGGGGGTTTCCGGGGGCGGAGCCCCCGAAACAAAATTTGGCTTGAAGACTTAGTAATAAAACTTCAAGACAATCAAGGTCGATGCCACAGACATGAACGGGCGGCTAACGGACTCAAGCGACGGAGCTGGTGCGGCCAACGGATCGACCCGGGGTGACCCGGGCTCTACCCAGCTGGCGGTCGACCGCCAGCACAGGGGCGGTCGACCGCCCCAGCCAGGGACTGCCAAGGCTGCACGTTTTTCAGTGGCGGTCGACCGCCAGCCAGTGGCGGTCGACCGGATTTCCCAGGGATCGCCCAGTTGCAGGTGTTTCAGTGGCGGTCGACCGCCAGGAGCTGCAGGTCGACCGCCAGCCCCGAGCCTTCATTTTTGACTTTGTTTCCAACTTCGAAAAGGGCCATTCTACATGGATTTCTTTAATCTAAAAGTCACCTAATCACCCACAAATTGTGGATCTGGTCTAAGGCTTGTCCATAGACCATTCAAGGTCTATAAAACCAATACAAGAGGGTTGGAAACCCTAAGGCTTCAAGGGGTTACAAGGGTGGCTGCAAGGGAGGTTGCAAGAGAGCTTGGAGACGAGCTACTGTTCACGTGAACAGTAGTTCATGAAGGTGTTCTTCATCCAATCAAAGGGGAATCAAGCTCAAATCAAAGCCAGCAATCTTCAAGGAAGATTACATCAAAGCAAGGCTATCAAAGTGATCCAAGGAAGCCGGTTTGATTCAAGTTCTTCAAGGGAAATCATCTTCATCCATTCAAGTTCTTTCAAGTTCATTCAAGGTGATATTTCAAGCATTCAAACTCCTAGAAGCTAAATAAGCAATCAAGATTCAAGGTAGCTTCATCATCTCCTTCATTCATTCAAAGAAATTCAAAGAGAAGATCAAGAGAGAAGAATTGAAGGAAGAGGTACTGTTCACGTGAACAGTACTCCGTGAAGAACATTCATCCAATCAAGGGTGAATCAAGAAGATTGAGTTGAAGCCAAGAGGAGCCTTGTTGCTGATCAACATTTCATACAAGGGCCAATTCATTTTCACTCATAACTCAATCTCTTGTTTTAGTTCCTTCACATTTGTTTCATTTTCATTATTGTTAAACATTGAAAGTGTGATTCATCCCTACCGGTGGTTAGTAGGAAGGCAATTGGAGGGTGTTCCAATTTACGGTTGACGTCCCTACCAGGTGGTGAGTAGGAAGGCAATCGGTAGTTTCTGATTTGCGGTTTGGTGCACTGCACAAGTGAAGCCTCACCGGGTTTTGGTGAGGGGTGGACGTGGGGCTGATGATTCAGTCCGAACCACCTTAAAAATCCTGTCTAGCGTGGTTTGCTTGTGTGATTGAATCGTTCTAGGTGCATACTTAGGATCGAATTATTATATATCTTGCTTATCTTGCTAAGTGAATCATAACATACTTGGAAGCTAGTTTCTATTCCGCTGTAATTCATTTTAACTAGCTGTTTAGAGGGCCGCATTGCGAAAAGTGGGGCTGATCTATTCACCCCTCCCCTCTAGATCCGCTGTCCACTACACAACAATCCTTATCTATTCCAAGATGAAAGAAGAGCATGAGGAACATCTAAGAATTGCCTTACAAATATTAAGGGAACACCAACTATATGCCAAGCTAAATAAATGTGAGTTCTGGCTAAAGGAGGTTTCTTTCCTTGGCCATGTTATCTCCAAAGAAGGAATTGCCGTGGATCCTTCCAAAGTAGAAGCTGTCAAGAACTGGAGTAGACCGACAACTATTTCCAAAATTAGAAGTTTCCTTGGTCTGGCTGGTTATTATCGACGGTTCATCAAGGACTTTTCCAAAATCGCCGTTCCTCTCACAAGACTCACTAGAAAGGAAAATCTATTTGTATAGACCACGGAATGCGAGGAAAGTTTCTTGACTCTCAAGGAACATCTCACCACTGCCCCTATTCTGGCACTGCCTGTAGAAGGTGACAGATTTGAAGTATACACGGATGTATCAGGCATTGGCCTCGGGTGCATTCTTATGCAAAGTGGCAAAGTGATTTGCTATGCCTCAAGACAATTGAAGCGACACGAGAAAAATTATCCAGTTCATGATCTGGAATTAGCTGACATTATATTTGCTCTAAAGATCTGGCGTCACTATCTTTATGGAGAGAAGTTCACGGTATATTCGGACCATAAAAGTTTAAAATATCTCTTTTCTTAAAAGGAGCTAAACATGAGACAAAGGCGATGACTGGAGTATCTTAAGGATTTTGACTTTGCCATCCAATATCATCTAGGCAAGGCGAATGTTGTAGCCGACGTGCTCAACAGGAAACCAATGGGAATGCTATCAAGCCTCATGAAAGGTATGACTAATCTCGTTGTTGAATTCGCCCAGTTAAATCTAGGTATAAGTGCGGAGAAAGAAGAATGCTTTATTGCCAATATACGGTCACAACCTACATTAATAGAAGAGCTGGTCAAGTTGCAAGAAGATTGACGGGATCGTCATCAACATCAGACTTGATCTTCCGTCTTAAAATATTTGTAATTTTTTTTATTTTACATAAGGGTCTTTGAAGTTTGCCTTTTGATATCCCTAAGTGTCTTTAAGGGAGTTATAATGAGTCATAGGTGTCTTTTGCTATTTCTAGACATTAAAGAGTCTTATAGTTTGTAAGGGAGTTATAATGAGTCATATGTGTCTTTTCATATTTCTAGACATTAAAGAGTCTTAGAGTTTTTAAGAGAGTTATAATGAGTCATACGTGTCTTTTCATATTCCTAGGCATTAAAGAGTCTTAGAGTTTGTCCTTTGATCTTCTTTGTGAAGTTTATAAAAAGAGTCTTGTAGTCCTTATTTGAATCAATAGAATGAAGAAAAAACCAGTTTAGCTATGGCTATGAGTGTTCTTCCAGATTTTTGGAACCCCGGGTGAGAGGCCCAACCCCACTTCGCCCGTCCATGGAGGTCGTCCGTGAAGCTCCGGTGCATCATCTTCGAGAAGAGGACCAGTGTGAAGCCCCATCGAAGCTCCACGATCTTCCTCCTTCACCGTTCAACTGCCGTCGTCATCCATCACCACCGCCATCACCGCCGTGCCAACTGCAACGCCTGCAACCGCCATCACCGCAGAGAAGAATTGAAGAGCGCGACTACGTCGTCCCTGAGATGGGGATGGGTGTGAGGCCCCGGCCGAGCTCCTCTGTTCTTCTCTAGTCACCTCACCTTCCTGCTCTCCGGCTGATAGTTTGAAGTCCTTCCTCGACCTCGTCTCACATCAAATGGTATCAGAGCAAGTCGTCTGGTTTGTCCCAACAAGCCGGGGTCCTGCAATTCAAGATTCGAGATTCGAGGTTCGAGGTCGAACCTTCTCCAAGCGGAGGGGTTTGACGGGATCGTCATCAACATCAGACTTGATCTTCCGTCTTAAAATATTTGTAATTTTTTTTTATTTTACATAAGGGTCTTTGAAGTTTGTCTTTTGATATCCCTAAGTGTCTTTAAGGGAGTTATAATGAGTCATAGGTGTCTTTTGATATTTCTAGGCATTAAAGAGTCTTAGAGTTTGTAAGGGAGTTATAATGAGTCATATGTGTCTTTTCATATTTCTAGACATTAAAGAGTCTTAGAGTTTTCAAGAGAGTTATAATGAGTCATAGGTGTCTTTTCATATTCCTAGGCATTAAAGAGTCTTAGAGTTTGTCCTTTGATCTTCTTTGTGAAGTTTATAAAAAGAGTCTTGTAGTCCTTATTTGAATCAATAGAATGATGAAAAAACCAGTTTAGCTATGGCTATGAGTGTTCTTCTAGATTTTTGGAACCCCGGGTGAGAGGCCCAACCCCACTTCGCCCTGCCATGGAGGTCGTCCGTGAAGCTCCGGTGCATCGTCTTCGAGAAGAGGACGAGTGTGAAGCCCCATCGAAGGTCCACGATCTTCCTCCTTCACCGTTCAACCGCCGTCGTCATCCATCACCACCGCCATCACCGCCGTGCCAACTGCAACGCCTGCAACCGCCATCACCGCAGAGAAGAATTGAAGAGCGCGATTGCGTCGTCCCTGAGATGGGGATGGGTGTGAGGCCCCGGCCGAGCTCCTCCATTCTTCTCTAGTCACCTTGCCTTCCTGCTCTCCGGCTGATAGTTTGAAGTCCTTCCTCGACCTCGTCTCACATCAAAGATGACCCTACACAGATGGAAATCAATGATCACATAGATCAACGGTCTGAATTCTCTATTGCAACTGACGGAAGATTGCTATTCCGAGGTCGAATTTGTGTCCCAGATCATGCTGATACTAAGAAGCTGGTTATGGATGAAGCACATAAATCAAGGTATGACATTCACCCTGGTGCTACCAAAATGTACTAAGACCTTAAAAGGAATTATTGGTGGCCTAATATGAAAAGAGAAGTAGCGGACTATGTATCACGCTGCCTCACTTGTCAACAAGTTAAGGCTGAGCATCAAAAGCCCGCTGGAAAGCTACATCCCTTGGCGATTCCCGAGTGGAAATGGGAGAGTATAGGGATGGATTTTGTCATGGGTCTACCTAAATCACGAGGAGGACATGACGATATTTGGGTGATCATTGACCGCTTGACCAAGTCGGCTCACTTCCTACCTATTAAGAGTCGATGGTCCATGGATGTCTTGGCTGCCTTATATGTAAAAGAGATTGTGAAACTGCATGGAGTCCCTGTCACCATTATATCTGATCGAGACCCTCGATTTACATCTACAACATTCATTAGGGACCTGGTTGAATTTCAGCACCGCATTTCATCCACAAACTGATGGGCAAACTGAAAGAACCAATCAAGTGGTGAAAGATATGCTCCGAGCATGTGTACTCGATTTTGGTGGGAGTTGGGATGACCACTTGCCTCTAGTGAAATTCTCCTACAATAATAGCTATCAAGCTAGCATTAAAATGGCACCATTTGAAGCCTTATATGGAAGGAGTTGCCGCTTACCCATATGCTGGAGTGAGATTGGGGAAAAGTAGTTTCAAGGCCCAGAACTCTTTCGGGATACTATGGAGAAAGCCAAGCTAATTCGAGAAAGACTCAAAATGGCTCAGGATAGGCAAAAGTCGTATGCTGACAACCAAAGGCGTGACCTGGAATTCAAAATAGGAGACCATGTATTCCTCAAAATTTCTCTGGGTCGAGGTATCCGAAGATTCGGCATCAAAGGCAAACTTACTCTAAAATTTATTAGCCCTTTTAAAATTCTTGAAAGGGTTGGTGAGGTTGCTTATCGACTAGCTTTGCCTCCTTAACTAGCAAGAGTTCATGATGTCTTTCACGTCTCAATGCTCAAAAGGTACGTCCATGATTCATTCCATGTCATCACTTCTAATAACCTGGAGATACAAGAAGACTTCACGTACAAGCAAAAGCCACTCAAGTAATTGAGCGAGAAGTACGCCAGCTCTGGAATAAAAATATTCCCATGATCAAAATTTAATGGAGCAAATTCTGGCCGCATGAGGCAACATGGGAAACGGAAGAAGCTATGCGTAAAATATTCCCATAATTATTCGATTGTAAGTATACTTTCCATAAAATCCATGCATTGAATTTGGGGACCAAATTATTTTAAGTGGGGGAGGGTGTAACGTCTGAGAATTTTCTGAGAATTTTCTAGGGATTTAATATAATTATTAAGCATTTAAATGGACTTAATGGGCTATTTGAGAAATAAAGGTCTATTGAATAATTACTAAAAGCTCCAGATATTATGTTAGGTTTAAATCCACCTAAATAGGCCCACAAGACCCAAACCCAAGCCCTTCAGGCCCAAGCCCAATTATAGAAACGTAATTTAGGTGATTTACGGATTTAAAATAGGATATATACGCCAATTAAGAGGAAAATAAAGAGATAATAGGAAATCAAAATTTTTCGGATTTAACGCCACTTGGCGGTCTATCACGCGACCGCCAATTGAACCTAGCGGTCCCGCAATGACCGCTAAACCCTTCTGATTCCATAAATGAGAGAAACATGAAAAGCTAGGATTTTTGTCAACCAAATCACATTGGATCGAAGTTACTTGACATGGAAACCTAGTCTAGGACTCTTGGGGATCGATCCTACTCCAACTTAGGACTCCTAGATCGATCCAATCCTCCCAAACCCTAGCTAACCTTATAAATAGACCCCAGACTCGACCTACGCGAACCCTTGTTTTGGCTCGCGAAGTTCGATAGTAAGGAGATGATATCTCAGGTTGATTCTTTAGAGTAATTTGTTCACCTTAGTTTTATCTAATTCCCCGCCAATTTTCGTGCTAGAAGACTCACCTGTTAAAGAATTAGGGCGTCTGCAAGTCGCTGGTTCGCAACAGGCTGCATAGGAACTAGGGCGTCGGACCAGTGAAGATCAGGAAATTAGAAGCCGTAATCAAGGTATTTAGAAGTTGATCCTTTAGAAATTTTTATTCACCTTCGTATCTTTTACCTACTCTCCAAATTTCATGATTTTAGGTCAAGAGAATCAGAAGATAGGGGGTGAGAAGTTGCTGGTTTGGCACAGGACGTGCAAGAACCTGAGTGAGCTTCCAGTTAGAAATTCGAAGCCTAAAGCTTGTCCCAGAGGTAGGTTATCTTGTAGATGACTAGAATAACATGTCAGGAGTAAAAGCCATTTGATTTCATGAAATGTCATGCTTCCCACATGGAGTATTTAATGTTTTACTATCACTACGCATCTAGGCTATTCCTGCATGCATAGTTCCTTCCCTTAATAACGAAAATGATAATCCTAGTTTAATTCATGACAACCTATGTATCTTGATGAATATCATATTTCATATCATAACTTACATCACATACATCATCTTTTCACAATAAAAAGTACAAAGTTGTGCAATCTAGACATATAATCCCATTCTCACATATAATTTGAGTCTACATGCATTTTATCACCATTTCTGTGTAAAAATGACATTGTGAGAAACATTGAATTGCACAAACTATTTTCTCAGTCAAGAACAGTGATCATTTGGTGTTCAAGAAGGCGCCCAAGCAAGCAGGCACCCCCTTCACCAAATGAAGCAACGTTCAGCAGCTGAAAAAGCAAGAAGAAGAAAGAGGCGCCCAGTGTACTGGGCGCCCCCTTGAAAGAGGCACCCAGTACCCCAGGCACCTCCTTCAGACCAGCCCAAAAGAAAAAAGAAAGAAAGGAAGAAGTAGGCGCCCCTTCCCTTAGGCGTCTCCTTCAGAAGAAGCGGCAGTTCGGATGGTCACCTCTTACAGCAGTACGAAAAGAAGAATGGCGGGAACACCATTGAAGAATGCGCCCAATGTCCCAGGTGCCCCTTAAAGGGCGCCCAGTACCCCAGGCACCTCTCTCACAGAGGATGAAATTCAAAAAAAAGGAAATAGCAGATGGGTGCCCTGATTATTAGTAGCTATTTCAAATGAGCAACCGCTGTCCCAGTCGCATCTTCAGATGCGTAACCGACGCTCGAGAAGCCTCCATAACGCCTCCTTGATGTAATCCTACAATGATTTCACAATAAAGGTCCTCCATACTCTATAAAAAGCCACCGACGGCCCTCTCATTTTATCCTTTCATCTTTTTTCAATTCCCTCTCTCTCGTTTCTCTGTCTGTTTCTCTACAACATCCCTTTTCTCTCTCCCGTAGCGTAGATCTCCTCATTTTACATGCATTAGAGTTCGTCATTTTAATTTGTGTTCTTCACGAAAGTTGTTCCTTTTGGAAAGCTCTCCAATGTCTTCTTCTATCTCTTCCCCTGATTCTCTCTCATTTTCAAGTTATTCTCATTTTACCAACCCCCTACTCTTCATTTGTTTTACTGTTTATGCCCATTTTTCACCGTCGACTTCTTCCTCTGTTTTCACCCTCTCCCTCACGATTTCTCCTCTTACTGTCTTTACCCAACTTCTTCATCTTTTCAAGATCTTCAACTTTGTCTTCTACCACATCTCCCAATTCTTCTCCGTTTTAAATATACTCTCATCTTTTTAACGCTCCATTTTCACTTAGTCTTGATTGTGCACATGCATTTTCCTTGTTTTTAATCTCCTTACTTCTCTTCCTCCATCTTCTTCTCTCCCATTTTCATCCAAACCTCCCTTTGGCGGAGATTCTCTCTCGGTGTCCTCAAGGCGGCATTCATTTCCATAGCGGGGCGGACTCAAAGGCTTAGCACGGCGTGGACGGCAGCGATCTTTTATTTCCGGCTACAATTTCTGCCCCTATCTTTTATTTTGTTGCAAGTTGTAATTTTATTTTCTTCCATGGAGTTGTACCTTTCATTTTCGTAGTAATAAAATCTTACATTGGTAAATTGACTTTTTATTTTCCCTCTCTATCTCCTCCACATTTCTCTTCTCAACCCCTCTTATATTCTCTAGTTAGATCTATTTCAAGTCCATGCATCTCTACTTTTTCTTGATTTAGGCTCACTCAAACTTAGATTTGCTCAAATATAAGTGGTTTTCCAACTAAGCTAATTGAAACTATTTCTTCCTCGTGGGATCGACCCGTCTCACCGCTTTACTTGAATTTTCAAACTTATTTAAGTGAGTGAGTGCAGTTACTTGTAAATTTGAAATTGTGTGTAGCACGGCATTTTAAAACGACGTTGTCGGTGCGCATCACATCTCCATGAGCTATTTTCATTGTTGGAACGTTTTCTCTCTAGGTCTAGCATGTATTCTATGCTTTACTACCCTAGAGTAGTAGGTACTTCGGTTTTATTGATGTTTGCTATAGACAGGACGAAACGGTCTTCCTGCGACCGCCAGAGTCCTTTAGCGGCCCTACGATAGACCGCTAGAGCCCATAAACGGTCCTCTCGAGACCGCTTTAGTTTTCTGAGTTCTGTATTATTGTTAACCTGAAACATAATGCAGAATAGCCCTATTTATCATATGATAAGCCTAGATACTTAGTTCCTATTCCTGTTTAAAAGTACTGTATTCATAAACTTGGTTACGTTAATTGTTCATCCTAGTAGATTTCATGTTCCTTATGCACTTTGGGCTTATTTTAAACTTATGTTAATTTCATGCCAAAACCTTTATAGCTTGTTTTAAAGTTAATTCTACACGCTTCACGGACTTGTTTAAATGAGGTTTTGATCGCTGTTTTGTCACGATCCCTTCTCATTGTTGACACCCGTTTTATGACCAATAAGTCGGGTCATCTCTTTATTCATTATATATGATGCTCCGAGTTGTTCACTCTTCATCAAGTCTCTTTGTTTAGTTGAAGATCATTTCTTGGGTCTTGACTCCTTGATCGGATGTGGCTCTTTGTGGCATTTCATTTTGACTAAAGCTTAGCAAAACCTTCATTCCTTCTTTTAAACTCCATTGATAATAACGGTCTGTCCCAGGCGCGTTTCTTCCTTCTAACGGATGGGTCCTGGGCCGTTGCTTCTTGAAGAGTCCTGAAGCTTAAAGTCTTGTTCCAAAGCTTATCCTTTGGCCTATATGTAGAATATAACGGTCTGTCGTGCAGCCGTTGTTTTATTCTGACGCCCTATGCCTTGGCCGTTGCTTTCTTTACAGAGTCCTATTGTTTTGATCTTCTTCCTGTTGATCTTATCTCTTTGGGATAAGGTTGAAAGTAACGGATGTTCCTTGATGCGTTATTTCACTGTGGCGGTCTGTCGTGCAGCCGTTACTTCCTTCAGAGAGTCCTAGCAGTTCAGGCCTTTTCTCTGCTACTCCGTGGTCGAGATAAGAACTTGGATTGACGATATCTCTTCCAAATCTGATCCTCAGGACCTTCTGTTTGATTCTATGGACTCTTGGTGATATTATCTTCAAGGATTTGCTAAGAGTTATCCCTTTATCTTGCTGGATTTTCCTCTGCTCGACCTGAGGGTTTGAGGGTCTATAAATAGAACCCTTGACTTCATAGTTCCAAGGGAGAAAATTCTGGAGTTTGCGTCGAAGTGCTGCCGCATTTTAGAGCCACGTTTGATCAAGGAGAAGTGCTTTCCACGTTCGTTTGCTGCCTGGTGAAGGGAGTATCTGTTCCTTTGGTTCTTAAAGTTCATCATTGCATATTGAGTTTCTTTCCATCTCCCTTTCATCATAAGCATTATTTCACTTCATTCTCCATGTTTTTCACTGTTCTTCATCATGCAAACATCCTCCCAATCTTTTAAAAACGCCCAGAGGGGTTAAAAAACCAAAACCTCCTGGTATTTCCCTTTCCTTTTGATGATATTGTGTTTATTGAAGAATTGATGCTATATTGTCTAAAGGGCTAATTTGGGTTGTTTTCTGTTGCTTTCCATGTCTTTGGCAGGTTTACAGGTCCACCAGCACGAGGCCCAAGTCTTCTAGCCGGCTGGAAGAGTTGGAGTTAAAAGGATTCACGCTTTGCTACTGTAGGTTATTTGACGGTCTTGTGCAGGCGCGTCAGATTCTTCCAGCGGTCTATCGAGCGACCGTCACTTCCAAGTGACGCACGGGGTTCTGGCCGTTACTTTCAGCTGACCTGCAGGTCTTCTTTGATCTTCCTCTCCCGTGGGCGGGTGCTTCATCCACCTATTTCAAGGTATTTTCAGGTCTTTGGCTTGTTTTTACTTTGGTGGCGATCACATCTTTCTTAAGTATTGGGCATTAGCTTTCTCTTTCGCATCTCACATCTTTTATTTCCTTGCTTGTTCCACCCCTTGCGACTCCTTGCTCCACGCCCCGGCGTGTGTTTTCCCTTTATTTCTTAGCTTAGTTTGGTTGAGATAGCATGCCCATGCTATAGCTTGCTTTGGTTGCCTAGGTTCATGATCACATGTTCATAGGTTGAGTGCAGATGTTTGATTATTTGCTTGTCATCTTACTACATATCATCATTAAGACCCCAAGAAAAAGAAGATAGAGAAGCAAAATAAAATCAACATATATTTTTTTGGCAATCGCAATGGGACATCTTGTGCCAATCGTGCTTTTGATATCTGTTTAAACTTGCCATCATCTGCTTATTCGGTTCCCTTTGGATTGCCCTCTTATTTCCTGATGATTCTGGTTTTCTGAGTGCTCTGACGGCCCTGTGTCCCTGCGTTATACTCCTCTGACGCAGGGGCAGTAGACCGTTAAATTTGTTCTGCTGTGTGGGATTCCACGGGTTTTCCTTTTACTTCTGGTTGATTTTGGCTCTCTGGCACATTTAGCGGCCTTATCTCCCTGCGTTACATTTATTCTGGCGGTCTGGCCTTCGACCATTATTTACCTCTGACGCAGGGATCATTGACCGTTATACGCCAGACAGGTACACATCCGAGGTGCATTTTGTTTCCGTAGTTTCTGCTGTGCTTCCTTGCTTGGGTGATACCTGACTTCCTCCTTGCTTTGTTACATATATCCATATCATTGTGTGCATCATTGTTTGTTAGATCATACGCTAGACTTTGCTTGCACTCCGGTGCACATAGGGGCATTCATACATTCATATTTTCGATTGCATTTTCCTACCTTGTTGTGAGGACCTCTCGTCTCCATATTCCTTGGGGCCGACTAGGAAATCACACCAGGGACCTCCGTAAGTCCCCGCGAGCCGTGGATTCCTACACGGACGCGGGCTGGTTGTACCTTTCCACCCCGTGTCTAGGGTTGCATAAGTGAAGGAGTGATTACACTTAGAATCAAACCAAGCCTTATATCCACCTCCTACCAGGAACCCATTGTTGAGAGCACACATTAATCAATCCATAAAAGTTCCAAGGGAGAAATCACAAGAATCTTGCTGCATCATCTTAAGCAAACTTGGTTGACTTTGGGTGTTTTCATATTTTGCCACTTACATCTTTATCGGGGTCATTTTAGTTTGGTTACTCATTGTGTGATTGTTTGCGTTGTGTTGTTTGCATCTTTTCCAAGGTTGTTCGTTGCATGTGGAGTTGTTTTCGTCCATCCGAATCATCTCCTAGGATCAATTCCTTCGTCAAGTTCTATTCTAATCCACTCTTCGAGTCCGCTATGGCATCCTTCAATCCTCCTCACCCCCAAGAGGACTCGCTTCCTCAAGGGCTTCTTGAAAACCTTCCTAGGGTTACTTCTGGGGAAGGGACCGCCCCTCTTCTATCCTCCACTTCCATGGAAGGCGGTCAAGCTACCCCTTCTTTCTCCACTCCTTCCGCGGGCTCAATTCTTCACATGATGGCCCAATTGGACCCGGCCCAGCTTCAGGTTCTCTATCAGGCCATGCAAGGGTCCAATGCTTCTCCTTCTACCATTATCCAAGGCCAATCCAATCTCTCTGTTGATCCATCTAGGGTTAATGGGCCCTCCATTCAGCCCACTCCGATTGATCTCACTCCGGTCCAACCCCGGACCATTTCCTTCACTGGCATGGAGACGGGCCAGTCTTCCAATTCAGCCCACCAATCTTTTGATAAAGGGAAGTCACATATCCCTTCGTTGGTTCAGGTGGATCATCACACCTCTGGCCCGATAGCCCCGCAAGTTCTCCTGGGCCCTTCCGATTTCCTACGCCCTCAGCAAGGGGTGGCCCAAGCTTATTCTAATCCGGGTCAAGCTCAGGCCCAATATCCTTCTTACGGGCCCCCTATTTCCACTGTCTATCCTTCTGCTCCTTCCTATGGGCTTCCACCTTCTGCTCCAATCATTCCGTCCACTCCTCAAGTCCAATCAACATCTTTTACTACCACTGCTCCCTCTCGAGAGCAGGAACTATTTGATAAATGGGCCACCATGCAACAACAACTCGATTTTCTCCAGAAGCGGGTTGGCCTACAATCTTTGGTAGATATTCCTGTCCCGAGCTTCCAGAACATCCGGTTCCCTCCGCAATCGGAACTCCCTAACTACCGCAAGTACGATGGGAACGGCAACCCCTTTATTCATGTGAGGGATTTCCTATATGAATCGGCGCAGTTCCAATATGATGATCGCCTCATGGCGTATTTATTCCGCCGATCTTTGGATGGTGTTGCTCTGGAATGGTTTTACTCTCTGCCATTAGAGGAGGCTGAAAGTTTCAAGGTAGTGAAGGACAAGTTTATCCAGCGGTTCCAAGACAGGGTCGGCCCGGAATACTCATTTACAGATCTAGTGGCCGAGAAAATGAAGCCGGATGAGGAATTCACCACTTATGCAGACAGGTGGAGACAAATGGCCGCAAGAGTGCCTGGCCATATTCCGGAGGAAGAGAACGTCATGCTGCTCATTTCAAATGCTACCCCGACCTTCAGGAACATCCTGGCAATGAATGATATAGCTAACATGCATCAACTCTACAGCCGGGCGTGCTTCATACAAACACAGTTCAAGGATTACCCCATACACGCCCTATTTGAAAACCAAAAGCCCAAATACCACAAGAAACCACAAGGGCCGGTTACCGAGGGGGTCCAGACAAACGAACAAGTACAAGCCGTTGCCTTTCCATTCCAAGCCGCACCATTCCGCTTCCCCCAAAATCCCCGCACTCCACAAAATCCCGCTTCACAGAACTTTCAAGCCACTCCACAAAACCCTCCGCCTGCCTTCGCCGTTCCATAAAACACCTTCATCGCTCCACAACAACCCCCACCACCTCCACAATACCACAATGTCCCTCCACCCAACGACTATAACAACAATCCGAACAACAAGCGCCCGGCTCCCAAGAGGGCACAATATCCTCCACTGCCAGAGACCCTCACGGATATCTTCTCAGCTCTTATGTCGGTGAATGTAATTCAACTTCCACCGGAACGGCCTAACTGGAACCCAGCCGTTGATCAGACGAAATATTGCATGTTCCTAGGCAGCCAGGCCACACTATCGAAGGATGTTATCAGTTCCGGGATCTGGTATACGATCTCCATGAAGGGCAGAGAATCGATTGGGCCAAGATGCATCCGGCCATTGTTGAAATCATAGAGAAAAGAAGGCAGCCGCCCAGGCAGCAAGTGCAGCAGCATCCAGCATCGCAGCTGCAGCAGGCACTACCACAACAGCAACCACAATAGGCTCAGGATCTGGGCATCCATCAAGATCCGATGCCAAATCATCCGCCTGCTCTACAGCAACAGCAGCCGCCGGCACCGGCACAAGTGAACGTAGTTCAACCTCCGGCCCTCACTGCCGGGTGGTCTTTCGACGATGATGTCCCCACACCGCAAGTCATGGCCCTCCACCACAACTACCGCAATCCTCTCACCCCTTCCTTCATCCTTCCTGCATCCCCAGCACCTTCCCCATACACATCCGCTCCAACAAATCCACAACCTACCACCACTCCATCGTACCCTCTGCCACTTACCCCCGCTGCCATCATTACGCCACCACTCAACCCTTCACCTGTCTTTACGCTCCCCCCAACATCCCCTCCACCCGCACCAACACTCATCACCATCCCGCCATTCACCAGTCCTTCATCCATCATTCGCTCACCACCGCCTATTACCCCCACTAACCTCACACCCCACCAAATCATCTCCCCTACATAGCCTACTCCGCTTGTTCACCCCGTAGGGCCCATCATGCTATCCACCGATGCCGCGGCCGCTACAAGTTGCGCCTTAAGGAGCGGGAAGTTATTTCATCAGAATTATCATACTAATTCCAATCCCCAGTCCTCTCAGCCAACAGCCGAGCAAGAAGAAGCCGAACCTCTACCAGGTACTCAGTATGACTTATTGCATCATCTGGACCGAGTACCCGCCAAGATATATGTTCTGGAGCTCATTAAAAGGTCTACCCTTCACCAGGATGCGCTAAGGGACTTCTTACAAAAGGTGATGGTTAGCGAGGATATGGCAGTCGACAGCTTACCAACGGCACTAGCAACTATCTCCAAAGGGCCGGCGATCACATTTTCAGAATCCGAGCTAGCACTCCCGGAAGCTCGGCAAATGCCGCTCTGCATTACAATCACTCTGAACAAAGTCAGCATTGAAGCAGCACTGGTTGACACAGGGGCTTCAATCAATGTGTGCCCACTCACTACCCTCCGAGCTTGCAACATATCTGAAGAGTTATTACGACCTACCCCCACCACTATAGCAGCATATGACAACTCAAGGCGAGCATGTCACGGGGTGGTCACTATCCAAGCAGAGCTCGGACCCCTTACAATGGCCGTGGAATTATATGTACTAGACATCGACCCTATGTTCAAGGCTATCTTGGGTCGTCCATGGCTGGATACGCTCGGTGCCGTGCCCTCCACCGCACATCAGTGCGTCAAATTCCCTTTCCAAGGGAGGGTCGTCAAGGTCAAAAGCCTATCTACAGTGCAATCGGTTAAGGCCATTTCAGAACAGATTCTTCCTACACTTTGGCCAAGCAGCCGACCCGTCATATCAGTGCTGGATTTAAACTTCCCTTGGGCTTATACACCTCCTAGGCCCATCACTACTCCAGTTAACATCAAGATGAAGCCCCAGATCCGAGACTCAAAAGGCTGGAACATTATACTGAAACTGGGCTACCAACCGGGGAGAGGCCTCGGTGCACAATTACAAGGAATGACCAAGCCCATACCCAAGGGAAGAAAGATGGGCAGGAGAGGTCTTGGCTACAAAGAAACCACATTATCTATGATGGGTGATTCTGGGCCACTCACCTGGGACTACCGTCAGCACTTTGTCCGAGGGCCTCTCCTGCCCGGTACATTAGCTCTGTAGCCAGCTCCGTTAGAGAGAAATACAGTATGTCCGATTGCCAGTCCTCCTCCGGCACTAAAAAGGCCAGAACATGATATGCTTGATTATGGTCAAGCCCTCCAGGGGTTGTTTCATGAAGAAGACTGCCAAAAGAAGCAAGAGGTTCGGCTCATGCAATGGAGACCGAAGAAGCGGCCAGACGATGATCCACGGGAGGAGGGGAGCTCGCCAATTGTCTTTTCTTGGTCTCCCTCCCGCTTTCAATCTCTCCTCCAGCAATGGGAGTTCTTACCCCGTCTTCCTCCTATCATGGTAAATCCATCCTTCGTTGATCCGCCCGAGATTCTATTTGTTCCTTGCGCTTGCGGGCACTGCCCGCCCATTGATCTATCCACTCTATTCACTCCTCCTCCTCCCAACGCCCAACTCCACGAGATGTGGTTCTCATCTTCCGATCCCTTCTTTGACTGCATCTTCCCCGAGCTATTCCCTATGCAGCTCCCGCCTCCTCCATCTTGCTGTATAGTCTCTGCTGATCTCCAAAAAAAAAAAAAACGTCAAATTCAAAATGGAGATTTCAGTGGAAGATTATGCTACCCTGTCTCCATCCTCATCCCAGGGGCACGAGTCCCCTGCTCCTTCCCTTCCACTAAGTATCCTTTCTCCTAGGTTAGGATTAGGGTCTATTGAGTCTAGGGAAGTAGAATTGGTTAGATCTAAAGAAGTAGGGTCTTGTTCTAGGTCATCCAACCCTTCCTCCTCTGAGCCGCGCCCGCTTGCGCGTCCTCCCAAATCTGTTCCTGATAGGTTCTTGCAAGACCTAGCTCAGAGCTGTCATGCCCTCTTAAAATGTCCGAAATTTGTTGCTACGGCAATTACGATTGAGGATGGAGAAGAAATAGAAGGGGCGTGGGGCGATGACAGACTCGGCGTCTATGAAATCCTGGGTGAAAAAGATCTGGTTAATGAGGACAGCGACGTAGATGACACTGCTGATCTGTACGCGCAAGGACTTAAGAAATTCGACGAGCCGTCATCAGCAGTGGATGAACCTACGAAAGAAATCAATCTGGGAACCGAAGAAGACCCCAGGCCCATCATTATTGCTGCTAATCTCCCTCCACAAGTAGAAGAAGATTTGATCAAAGTTCTAAGGGAGTATAGCGATTCCTTCGCCTGGTCTTATGAGGACATGCCAGGTCTTGACCCCTCTTTAGTAGAACATCGACTCGTGCTTAAACCAGGGGCAACACCGGTGAAACAACGGTCAAGAAGATTTCACCCCCACATGGCCTTAAGGATTAAGGAAGAAGTTGACAAGTTATATAAGGCCAGATTCATTAGAGTTGTCCTATATCCTCAGTGGGTGGCAAACATAGTCCCTGTCATCAAGAAGGATGGAAAGGTGCGTATTTGCATCGATTTCAGGGATCTCAATAAAGCATGTCCCAAGGATGATTTCCCGCTGCCTCACATTGATGTCTTGGTCGATAGTACCGTCGGGTACGAATCGTTGTCATTTATGGATGGTTACTCAGGATATAATCAAATCCGTCTCGCTCCAGAAGATCAAGAGAAAACCTCCTTCACCACGCCCTGGGGTACATATTGTTATGTGGTTATGCCATTCGGTCTGAAGAATGCAGGTGCCACCTATCAAAGGGCGATGATGGCCATCTTCCACGACATGATGCATATCTATATGGAAGCTTACGTGGATGACATTTTGGTGAAGTCAAGAACCAAAGAAGAACACCCCTCTATTCTGGCTAAGGTACTGCAAAGAGCCAGGGAGTACAAGCTTAAGATGAATCCGAAGAAGTGTGTATTCGGAGTCTCCTCAGGGAAGCTGTTAGGTTTCATAGTGAGCAATCGGGGGATCCAGATTGATCCTAACAAAGCACAGGCCGTCATGGACATGCCTCCACCTAAGAACATTACGGAACTTCGAGGATTGATCGGCCGATTGTAATTCATTAGAAGATTCATATCCCAACATTCTCAAAGGTGCCGTCCATTTTATGAATTGCTTAAGGCGGGGGTTAAGTTTGAATGGAATGAAGATTGTCAAAAGGCCTACGAGGACTTGAAGGAATATCTATCCAATCCCCCAGTTTTGCAACCTCCCGTCCCTGGGAAATCCCTAATCCTATACATCTCAGTTATCGAAGATTCCCTAGGGGCGGTATTAGCACAAGTAGACGATGAAGGGAAAGAGCGGGCTGCGTATTACCTCTCTCGGTTATTCAACCCAGCTGAGTCCAGATACACCGCTATGGAGAAGACTTGTGCCGCCTTAGTGTGGGTAGCTCAGAAGCTTAAACACTATTTCCTTGCCCACCCAGTTAGGTTGATCTCTAGAATGGACCCGATTCGCTATCTCTTAGAAAAGCCTGTCCTTTCTAGTAGGTTGGCTCGCTGGCAGAGCTTCCTCTCTCAGTTCGACATCACCTTTGTTGTTCAGAAGGCGGTCAAAGGATATGCCATTGCTGAGCATCTCGCTCATCTCCCCATTCCTCACACCGATTCCATCCAGGATGATTTCCCGGATGAGCATCTTTCTGTTATCTCTCATCACCCCTTCTAGTCTCTGCACTTCGACGGTGCACTCAATTCTCAAGGCCGAGGGATCGGTGCTGTTCTGCTTACTCCAGAGGGGGTGACCATCCCCTTTGCTTATCAACTTCGGTTTCCTGCTACCAACAACATCGCTGAGTATGAGGCTCTCCTGGCTGGACTAAAGCACGCCTACCTCTTAGGTGCGCGTTATTTAAACATTATAGGAGATTCTCAGCTCGTCCTACGGCAAGTTCTGACCACTTACCGTACTCGTGACCCCAAGCTCAAGCCTTATCAAGATCTGGTCACGCTCCTTGCCAGGCAATTCCGTAAGCTGATCTATATCCATACTCCCCGTTCTCAGAACATTCTAGCTGACGCTCTAGCATCTCTTGCTTCCTCTCTATCTTTTCCTCTCAGTCAGAGCACTGAGACTATCATCATTCAGAGATTAGACGCACCCTCTCTTCAGGATCCTTGGTACATCAATCTTAGGAAATCTGTAGAGGCAAGAGCTGAGAAGGAAGATCTTAAGGAAGTATCTTTAACCGAGCTAGAAGAGATTCTGGACGAAGAAGAATTGCCTTGGTATCATGAAATCGAGTTGTTTTGTAAGGAGGGATTGTTCCCAGAAGGGGCAAATGCTGAGCAACGCAAGTCAATCAGAAGAGCCGCCGCAAGGTACACCGTTGTTGCAGGAGAACTGTACAGGCGCGCTACTAATGGGATGCTCATGAGATGCTTAGATGATGTTGAAGCTTGGAAGGTGGCTGAAGCAGCCCATTCTAGTGAGTGTGGGGGTCATGTCAATGGCCAGGCTCTAGCGAAGAAGATCCTAAGGCAGGGCTACTATTGGCCCACTCTAGAGGAAGATTGCTCCCTCTATGTCCGGAGGTGTCTTAAGTGCCAACTCCACGCTGATAAAATTCATTCTCCAGCTTCATCTCTCCATCCTATGACCGCTCCTTGGCCATTCTCTATGTGGGCCTTTGACGTTGTCGGCCCGCTCGGTGATCCTAATTCCCAGATCAAGCAGAAATCCTTTATCCTCACCGCCACTGAGTACTTCACCAAGTGGGCCGAAGCCGAGGCATACGCAGAGATCAAAGCTACAACGGTGTGCCGCTTTATTATGAAGAATATCATCTCGCGGTTCGGAGTGCCAAGCAGCATCATCACCGACAACGGACCCCAGTTCGTTTCCCAAGAGCTTAAGGACCTATGTAAGAAGTTCAAAATTACATTGCATCATTCATCTCCATATTATCCTCAAGGCAACGGCCAAGCCGAGGCCACTAATAAAACCCTTCTTAAAATCATCAAGAAAACATGTGAAGCTCATAAGTTTTCTGATTGGCCAGAAAGATTAGTGGAAGCTCTGTGGGCTTACCGCACCTCCGTCCGTACCCCTACGGGACAAACTCCCTATTTTCTTACCTACGGGATGGAGGCGGTGCTCCCATATGAGATCCTGATCCCTTCCCTTAGAGTGCAGCTTGATAAGGAACTTAATCTCGATGAACGTCGAGAGGCGTTGCTGGTTCAGTTGGAACTCTTAGATGAGAAGAGGATGAATGCGGCCGATCATGTATCCGTTTATCAGAAGAGGGTTTCGTGTTATTTTCAAAAGAAGGTAATCGAACGTAAGTTTCAAAAGGGTGATATGGTTTTGAAACGAAAATTCATTCGGTCTGCAGGTCCTAGGTCTAAATTACAACCTAATTGGGAAGGGCCGTTTGTCGTAAAAGAAGCTTATCCAGGAAATGCTTATCGTTTAGTAAACGCGGAAGGTGAGGAGCTCTCTCACCCCTGGAATGGGTTGTATCTTAAGCGTTTCTTTCCTTAGAGTCTAACCATGTGCTACCCCGGCAGCAAGATGTTCCTCCTTTCACTAAAGGAGTCCCGAGTGAGGCAATCACACACTACACGACGTCCCTGGTCAGGTTTTCCACGTTGAGAAAGGACAACGTTTCTCCTTGGCCATGCTTTGGGGGAAAGTCGAGGTCCCTGTCCGTTTCTTCCTTCAGCTAAAACCAGGGGCAAGAGGTGAATAAGGAGGCGATAACCGATCCAAACACCCTCACGAGAGGAGGTCTCAAATAGGGGCAGTCCGTTATGACCTGACGCCACAAGAAACAAAAGAGACAGCGAAGGGGCAATCTCAATGACAAAATCAAAAGCATCACCTCAAAGTCGATATAGTATGAATTATGAATTCCAAAGCTCCAGAAAGGCGAAGCAAGAAAAGCTAGGCATGACAAGAGTGGCAGTACAGTTCCCCGCGGGACGTTATGAGCCCGGTCGCATGCATGCCTAGGGTGGATTAAGGTTCGATGACGGACTCAAAGTCCCGGCACAACAGACCAAATCTCTAATGGGTTGTACAGAAAGGAAATCAAGTCTTAAAAAACTTCTATATCTGGCCTAAAGCTTACCCCCCCGTATTCTATTTTTCTTTTAGGACCAAGATTAGTACCCTTGGTATGGCCCTGGCAGAAACACCGTCATGACAATTGGACCTTGTCTAGGGGCCGTCACCTTCTCTCACACCAACCCCCGGACTCGATATCAACAAGGAAGGGCTCACGCTGCTGGGGAAGCACTGGTTTTCCAAAATCTAAAAAAATCAAATATTTTCAAAATCTAAACAAATTAAATATTTTCCAAAATCCAAAAAAATCAAATATTTTCAAAATCCAAACAAATTGAATATTTTTCAAAATCCAAACAAATTAAATATTTTCAAAATCCAAACAAAATCAAACATTTTCTAAATTAAAAAAAATCGAAATATTTCCAAAATCCAAAGAACATCGAATATTTTCAAAACCCAAACAAATCAATTTTTTTTCAAAGTCTCACAAAAATCAGATATTCTCCAAAACCCCCGAAAAACACCATCATATGCATTGCATGCATTGCATTATTTTTATGTTTTCCGCCTATTTAACAAGGCTCCACCCCTTGACCAAATATTAAGAAACGGTCATTATCTAACTTGCTTCAAGGCAAGGGGTTGAGTCTAAGAACAGATCTAACTTGTTTCATGTTTAAAGTGTGCGCAGAACACAGGATCAAGATCAAAGTGAGAAGCTCACAATTATGCAGATTCAAAGGCTGTAACGCGTCATCACCAGGCCGCTACAGTCATCCAACGGTCATATCCTTACCGTCACTCCTCTTCTTACATAAGCTTTCTTTCTTTCAGCAGCCATCATTCTAACGGCCAGGGTTATGACCGTTACTTACTCTAACGGCCTGAGTCTTGACCGTTACATCCCTCAGAGAACAGGGTTCTTCGTGCTTCCATTCTGACGGCCTATCGTCAGACCGTCGTTTCTTTATAACGGCCCAGTGCACATCCGTTACATACTCCAGAGGCTCTGCCTGTTCACATCATTCCAGACGGTCAAGCCACAAAACTCTTGCTCATTCAACTAAGACAATCTCATCTCATTCAATCAGGCTTAATGAAAAATGAATTCACAAAATTCCAACTCTTTGTCATACAAGCAACATCTCTCATAAATAAAAAAAAATAAATCAAGCTACATTCAGTTTTTTATCTGCAAGAGGGCGGATCTTCCTCAACTCTTTCACGTAGCCTCGGCGTGCTTCGTCGTTCTCTTCAACTTCTTCTTGCCACGGGCGCACTTTGCTGATCTCCCACATGGTCAGCGCGTTCCGGATCGCTCTTTCATCCTCCTCGGTCCCCATCTTCCTAGATAGAAGGGGAGGGTAGTGTGATAGTGCAGGAGCTTGGGTTCTTGGAAGTCCGATCTGAAGATGGCACCGGTGCGGGTTGTAGATCGCCATTGTAGTATTCCCCACTAGCTGGAGGTCCAGGCCTTGATGCCGCGGTATTGTAAGAGGAGTGCTTCGAAGGATTCTTGGTCGCATATTGAACTTGTCTATTGGCAAAGTGTTGAAGAAGAGGCGCCATTCATCCCGAGTTCTCTTATCCGCCGTCTTGCATTCAACCTGTGAAGAGTATCCAAATGCTCCTCCAATGAAGAAGAGAGGGTGGCTCCCGAAGATTCGGCTGGCTGAAGTTATGTCTTCCTTTGGTTGGAATTTGACTCTCACTCCTATCCAGCACTCAAGGAGTATCATGGAGCCGAACAAAGGTCCTCCTAGGCAAGCCGAGCTGAGTCCTTCATAGAGGTATGAGAGGATCGCTTGAGAGAGGGACATTCCCCGCCACAACCCACTAATAATGCTGAGGTTTTGGATATCTAAGAGGTGGTCGGTTGTGGTGAAAAGGAAAACTCCGCACAAGCAAACCGCCACCGCCTTGGCTATTGCCTCGTGTCTCTCCCACTTGTTTTTACAATGGGACACTATCCATTGTGCCAAGGGTATCAAGTGAATGTGGTGTGGGCTGATCATGGTCCTCACATCCTTCGGATTATGGATGAAATCGCTTAAGATCAAGGATGGGTCAATAGGCTCGATTGTGTAGCAAACCCGGTCTTCATCCCCCGCCTTAGTCTTAGGGAGGGCTAGGTAGGTCTCTACCTCTTCTAATAGGACTGTTGCTTCGAAGGAAGGGAAGATGAAGGTATGAGTTTGTGGATGCCATAGTTCTACAAGAGCTGAAATACTTGGCCAATCTAAAGATAATTTCTGGAAGTTTTTGCCTAAGACCAAGAGAGGTTGAAGGTGCCATGCTTTAAGGATTGATGTGACTTCTATAGGGAGTGCCTTTACCATGGGAGCCACCCACTTCAAATTTGAATAGCATCTTGGGCCAGGAAGGGGCTTAAGAAGGAGAAGAAGAAGAAGTCATGAAAGGAATTGAAGTGCAGAAAATTCTGAACTTGGCTGGGTTATTGGGACTTACCACCCTTTGAGCATTAGAGCTTAGGTGCTTGGGAATCGAGGTTAGCCGTTGAAGCTCTCTGTGTTCCTTTCTTGCAGCCTTAGGTCCGATGTAGACCTTCTCCTCCATAGCCATCACCTCAAAGCTTCTCTTCATCTTGATTTTAGGAGTGGTCTTTTAGCCCTAGAGCAGAGGTTTCAGCAAAGCTACGATTTTTGGTTGAGTTTCCAAGTTTTAAAGGCTTGATTTTGGTTCTAGGAGAATCAGACTTGAGTTAGGAGGCCTTATCTTCAATCTAGATAAGTTCTAGTAGGAGATTAAGTGGATAAATCTCGAGTTTAGGCTCTCACGGCTCAATCCATCTCGGAACACAACTCAGGCTCCAACGGTCTATCGTGGGACCGTCATTTGTCTCTGACGCACCAGAATGGAACCGTCGCATTTCCTGTAGGTTCAAGTTCGCCCGATCTTGTTCTGTGAAGTTTGGCGGTCCAACATTTGACCGTCGTTCTTTCGTAACGCGTGAACCCTGAGCCGTTACACCCTCAGCCGTTCAGCTCCTTGGCTTCTGGGCTAAACATTTCCCGACGGTCTTGGTCAGGACCGTTGCTTCACCCCGACGCGTCTCCTTTGGGCCGTCGCATTTCCTGCTAGTTGCCCTGCAAACCATCGCTCTGCCATGATCAACGGTCTAGCATTAGGCCGTTATTTGTCTTTGACGCGCCTTCCGTTGACCGTCACTTTTCCTGCAGCCCCAGCTACAATTTGACCAGTCATGGTTAACGGCCCTTATCCAGCGCGTTATTTGATTATGACGGTCTGAACCTGGACCGTTACATTCTCTGCTGCTGAATTGAGGCTATTCCTTCCTGCCCTTGCCTAGACCTGGCAGTCTTTCACATTTTACACCTCCTTCTCCACACATTCTCATGCACAACTGTTTTCATTCTTCACATACATGCATTCCTACACATGCATTCATACACACATCTTACACATTCATCATCACATACAATCCTTCATTTGTTTTTGGCATTTCACAAACACACATTCCTGCACAAAATAACAAAAGACCAAAAAGAAATTTCATTTTTCACTCCATTTTTTTATATAAGTCATGTACAAGTGATAACAAAAGGCAAAGAAAAAATATATATCACTCGGCCGGCTTATCTCCCGGGCCGCCATCACTATCTCCGGTACCCTCGGGCTGCCTGGCTGTTGGTCCCATGGCGCTGTGCTCACCCTCTGGCTGTCGTCTCTGGTCCGCCTCCTCGTTCCTCCGATGGCCGGAAGAACTGGTAAAATACCCTCGAACTCCGCTGATAGGGGCCACGCTCTGGCTCTGGCTGCTCGTCCCCGACTTCCTCCCTAGAAGCCGGAGTGCATCCTTCAAGGCCCCAATCGCGCCCTTCATCTCGAAGGTCTGCACTCGGAACTGAACTCGCTCGCCTCTTACACGTGCGATGTCAGCCCTGAGTCGCTCCACCTCTCCGTCATCCAGGCGTCGCGGGGTCTCCGCTCGTAATCTGGCCATCTCCGCCCACACAAGCTCTGTTTCTGCTCAGGGCTCTCTCCGTCTCGGCCCGGCTCCTCTCTATCTCCGCCTGGAGACGCTCTGCCTCCGACCGAGCCTTCCTCGCCTCGGCCACTGCTGCGGCTACCTCTCTCGCCTATAGATTGCATTTCATATAGTTAATCATAAGGCATTTAATTGGCATCATCATGAGCATAAGCATTTTAGCATCTTACCCGCTCTGCGAGGGTGGCCTCTGCCTCCTCGGCCCGGGCAACCGCCCGAGCAAACTCGGCGTCCTGCTCTGCCCTGCCTCCCGCAGGCTGAGAGGAAGACGATGGGGCATCCGGTCCCGCTCGTTGGGCTCTTTCGGCCCGCTGAATTTTGAAATCATGGTTAGGAGTCATGATTAATCACATTAAGCATCATAATCATAATCATTTAAGTTTAAGTTTAGAGTCTCACCAGGAGCTCCAGGGTGGTCCGGTACTCGTCCCGCTGCTGGATGGTGGAGTGAAGTAATCCCTCCTGCTCGGCTATCCGTCCCTCAGGGTCTAGCTGCATTTAGAAAGCATGTGAGTCATTTACATATAGCATTGCATTTTTTGCATATAAAGAGTTTAAGGTTTAGAATTGCATACCGGTCGTCGGGTACCTCGGTACACCCGATCGCCGTAGAGTCGAGCGAAGGCCTTCAGGTATGCCTCATCGCTCTCGTCTCACTCCTTCACCGCTCGGCCCCGCTTGTTCCAGTCGTGGACGTACTTCACCTTCGGGCGCACCAATCCACGTTGCCACTGATGCCCCTTGCCGACTTGCCTGGGTGGTCATCACTGTGGCGTGGAAAGGTCACCTCGGGCTGGTGTAGTCCCCGAGTCCGCAGGATCAGCCTGTAGTGCAGAGGCTCGATGATGTGGATGCAATGCAACCATATGTCTCGTCCCCTGTACGACAAGGCCGCCTCCACCCACGGCTGACCCGTGTAACCCTCGCCGCGGTACGGGGTCCATCTCACCTGAAAGCATTCAGTCCATTCATTAACATTTTTAGAAATATTGACAACATGTAGAAGCATTTAATAAAGCATTTAAAGGCGTGTAAAAGCATTTAAAAGCATGTAGAAATCATTTCGAGTTCTGGACTTACCGACGTGTGTGGGTAGGAGTCCAGGTCGTCCTGGATCGTCCGGGTCAGTCTGATGATCGACCCTGTGTCCCTCGCTACCGTCCATCGCCTCGCGATCGGGATGCGGCCGGGGTGGAGTAGTGTGCCTCTCCCGATGCCCGGGAGATACATGTAGCTCCAGATCTACATTTTAGAAATCAAGTCAGTCAAATTGCATAGTCATTTGCATGACATTTTTTTTGCATAATATAGAAAGCATTTAAATTGCACTCACCTGCAGAAAGGGCGAGAAGCCGCCCAGCATCGTTTGTCGATCCGTCGTGCTGAGGGACTCGAACAGGAATGCCAGCACTGCTGCTCCCCATGCATATCTCCCGACTCTGTGCAAGTTTTCTATCATCGGAAGCAGTCTGCAGCTGATGACGTCCGCTCGAGTCGCGAAGAGGAGCTTCCCGAATAGCAGCATCAGGAAGCGTCGCAATACTTTATCTCCCTCAGGTCCTGCCTCCGCCGCCACGTGAGGGCGCACCTGGTCTATCACTCTGCCCAGATGCTCCTCGGGTAGCTCTCCTACGGCGATCGCTGCTCCTCTCAACCCCAAGCTCTCCTGCAGTACTGATCTCGAGAGTTGAGATGAGGACTGTCCCGGCCTGATCAGATCCAGTCCGAGCAGCTGCTGTGCCATCTCCCGGTAGTCGCCGTACGTCCATCCTGTCACTGCAGCTCCGTGGACTCGCAATCCCGCTATCCTCGCCATGTCTTCTAGTGTGGGGATCATATGGCCCCACGGGAAGATGAAGGCTCTGCTGACTGGGTCCCACCTCTCGTGCAAGGCGTACAGCAGCGGCGTGTCCATCCGGATCACCTCGATGCTGAGCACCTCGGCGAATCCCATCCCGGCCAGTCATTCTCTCTGGAAGTCGGGCAATGCCTGGTACACTGCCCGGATCTGCAGCCAGGAGATCCGCGTTCTTCTCTTTCCCTGCATTCATGTAGATCATTGGTTAGTCAATTGCATCATAAAATCATTGCATAAACATTTATAAAATGAAAACAAAACAAAAATTCAGAAATTGGAAAACCTAAAAACAAGTTTTGGTCTCTGGTAGATGTAACGGCCCTGGGGTGGGGCGTTACTTGGCTCTGACGCATTCTGGGTAGTGCGTCAGGCGTGTGACGGTCGCTGGCAGGACCGTCACATCGTCTGCCTTTGGTTTTTTCCCTTTTGCATTCCCGTTTTGCTTCCCACCTTGGCCAAATGGCCTACAAGCAATCCTAATGGGTTTGTGGACCCATTTCTACCCCCAATCCTACATGCATCCATAATAAAAACATAAAAAAATAAAAATTTTGAAATTAGGGCGAGGGGACCAACCTCATGGTCCATGCCCCTTCTCCTCTTCTTGGCTGGTTCTTTGGGCTCTTCTTCACCCAATGGGGCTTCTTCTTGGTCCTCTGCAGCCGTGGGAGCTTCCTCTTCCTCCCTTGGATCTCTTCTCGCCGTTTGCTCTTCTTCCACCGGCGGGATGGCCTCCCGTTCTAGCCGGCGGTGGAACTGCCGTATTGCCTTCCTCTTTCCTCTCTCCCTCTTCTTTGGTGGCGGCTGGGATGGCTCGTCGCCGGCCATTGGAGAGGTGGGGTTGGTGGTCGCCGGAGGGTTTCTCGGTTGAGGGTTTTTTTTTGGGGTGTTGAATGTGGAATGAATGGGCCATGACCGTTCGGGTTTTATTTTTTGAATGCTCAAGAAATGTAACGGTCTATCGACCGACCGTTACATCCTTCTGACGCGTCTATCTTCGTCCGTTACATCTGTTGGCCCTGTTTTATTGAAGAATGTGAACCGCCTGGTTCTTGACGGCCCAGTGCTGGTCCGTTATTTGGTGTGACGCCCTTACACTAGACCGTTACAAACTTGCAAGTTTCTTGATGAATTAAATGGTCTAATTGATGTCAAAATGATTCCATTTCTTCCATGTTGTTCATTATTGATGCCTCTCGCACGTACAAATGGTTATGCCTTGATTCATGCTCATATTCATATTTATTTATGGCTAACCTATCTTTCATGAAGGAAGTTATGATCAAACATCACGCCTTGCCGATCGTCAGGCAGGTAAGTCAGGTATTGTATCTCGTTCCCTTATCCTTTAATGCATTACTATATGTTATCTATGATATATTATCTCGAGAACCGGCTGGTCATTCATGTGTTCCAGGATCTGATGTTCCCCTTAAACAAAAATGATGATGATCTAAGTTCACATGTTTAATCGTTGGATAGGCCGTTAGGTTGGAAAAATTTTGGGACGATGGTTCTATCTTGCACGCCGTGGTTGCAGATGGTGTCCTGACCCTGGTTTCTCCAGCTTAGCAATACTATTCTCGAGTATCTTGATATTTTATCTTTCTTTGCATTCAATTTAAAGATTTCTTTTTTTCTTTAGCCCAGCATGCATCATACGCATTCTTTAAGCATTCGTGAAACTTCATCTGTCCCAGGTATCTCGATGTTGGTGAAGAGCTATGTTCTTAATCTCGAATGAGGAGAATTATTCCACTCTGAATTAGAGGGTTTCCTTCGATCTCTCGCTTGATTTGGTTGGCTGAAGATTCCTGTCTGGAGTTTAGTCAGTTCTCTTTCCTTTCCGTTGCCTCCGGCGGCTAGCCGTGTTTCCTTTCCTTAGTTGTTAGTTCCTCCAGACATGCGTCCTTTGGTTGGCTATTTCCTTGTGATCAGTTCGAAGTTTTCCCAGAAAATTCCTATCGCTTGTTGGTAAAGAACGGGTGTCGTTTTACCTTAACGCCCTCTTTTTGATCCACTCCGCTTCACTTCCGCTTCATCTCCATGTTCCATTTTGCTTTCGCTTCACCTCCGCTCGCTCCCCTGCAAAGAGGACGTTAAGGAGGGGCATCTGTTGACACCCGTTTTATGACCAATAAGTCGGGTCATCTCTTTATTCATTATATATGATGCTCCGAGTTGTTCACTCTTCATCGAGTCTCTTTGTTTAGTTGAAGATCAGTTCTTGGGTCTTGACTCCTTGATCGGATGTGGCTCTTTGTGGTATTTCATTTTGACTAAAGCTTAGCAAAACCTTCATTCCTTCTTTTAAACTCCATTGATAATAACGGTCTGTCCCAGGCTCGTTTCTTCCTTCTAACGGATGGGTCCTGGGCCGTTGCTTCTTGAAGAGTCCTGAAGCTTAAGTCTTGTTCCAAAGCTTATCCTTTGGCCTATATGTAGAATATAACGGTCTGTCGTGCAGCCGTTGTTTTGTTCTGACGCCCTATGCCTTGGCCGTTGCTTTCTTTACAGAGTCCTATTGTTTTGATCTTCTTCCTGTTGATCTTATCTCTTTGGGATAAGGTTGAAAGTAACGGATGTTCCTTGATGCGTTATTTCACTGTGGCGGTCTGTCGTGCAGCCGTTACTTCCTTCAGAGAGTCCTAGCAGTTCAGGCCTTTTCTCTGCTACTCCGTGGTCGAGATAAGAACTTGGATTGACGATATCTCTTCCAAATCTGATCCTCAGGACCTTCTGTTTGATTCTATGGACTCTTGGTAATATTATCTTCAAGGATTTGCTAAGAGTTATCCCTTTATCTTGCTGGATTTTCCTCTGCTCGACCTGGGGGTTTGAGGGTCTATAAATAGAACCCTTGACTTCATAGTTCTGAGGGAGAAAATTCTGGAGTTTGCGTCGAAGTGCTGCCGCATTTTAGAGCCACGTTTGATCAAGGAGAAGTGCTTTCCACGTTCGTTTGCTGCCTGGTGAAGGGAGTATCTGTTCCTTTGGTTCTTAAAATTCATCATTGCATATTGAGTTTCTTTCCATCTCCCTTTCATCATAAGCATTATCTCTCTTCCTTCTCCATGTTTTTCACTGTTCTTCATCATGCAAACATCCTCCCAATCTTTTAAAAATGCCCAGAGGGGTTAAAAAACCAAAACCTCCCGGTATTTCCCTTTCCTTTTGATGATATTGTGTTTATTGAAGAATTGATGCTATATTGTCTAAAGGGCTAATTTGGGTTGTTTTCTTGTTCTTCCATGTCTTTGGCAGGTTTACAGGTCCACCAGCACGAGGCCCAAGTCTTCTAGCTGGCTGGAAGAGTTGGAGTTAAAAGGATTCACGCTTTGCTACTGCAGGTTATTTGACGGTCTTGTGCAGGCGCGTCAGATTCTTCCAGCGGTCTATCGAGCGACCGTCACTTCCAAGTGACGCACAGGGTTCTGGCCGTTACTTTCAGCTGACCTGCAGGTCTTCTTTGATCTTTCCTCTCCCGTGGGCGGGTGCTTCATCCACCTATTTCCAAGGTATTTTCAGGTCTTTGGCTTGTTTTTACTTTGGTGGCGATCACATCTTTCTTAAGTATTGGGCATTAGCTTTCTCTTTCGCATCTCACATCTTTTATTTCCTTGCTTGTTCCACCCCTTGCGGTGTGTTTCTATTTACTCCTTGCTCCACGCCCCGGCGTGTGTTTTTCCTTTATTTCTTAGCTTAGTTTGGTTGAGATAGCATGCCCATGCTACAGCTTGCTTTGGTTGCCTAGGTTCATGATCACATGTTCATAGGTTGAGTGCAGATCTTTGATTATTTGCTTGTCATCTTACTACATATCATCATTAAGACCCCAAGAAACAGAAGATAGAGAAGCAAAATAAAATCAACACTCATCTAGAGTCTTTTCTTAAGTACATGGTGCGTACTCTGGTGCGTGGCCAGTAGATACACTTTGCACGTATAAGCACACAATCTTGGACTTGTGACCCTCTCCATTGGATATTCCTTCCACCATACTAGGTGATCTTGTTTCAAGGCCTCCATAAGACTCCGTGAGCCTGGGATTCCCACTAGGACGTCAAGCTGCTTGTACCCTTAAAATCTAATTGTCTATAAAGCACTTTACTAGAGTTTTCAGTGTTTTGGGTCTTAGCGGTCATCCAGTAGACCGCAAGAGTCAAGTAGCGGCCATTTACTTGACCGCTAAAGACGTCTAGCGGCCCTGCGATGACCGCAAGGTTCCAGAGATTTCACTGCGTTGACACTCCCTTTCTTCATGCGTCGACTCTATCAATAAACGTTTCTGTACTGACTGCTATAGTCTATAAACGGTCCAGTTATGACCGCAACTGTCTCAAATGTTCTTAACCCGAGGTTTGCCCTTAGTGTTGATTTTCCTAAGTTCCTAGATGGTCTATTGATTATCTAGAACCTAACACCTTATTCCAAAACTATCTAATGAATTAAGAAAGTTAAGAACATGCCATTATACTGTCGAATTCGTTCCATGGCACAACCTTGTTTTAAATCATTCTTTGAACTCTCATGATCTTACATTGCGTACGTTCTCTACCTTGGCTACATTATCATGGAACTATTGTTGAATTGTACATTATTGGCCAAACTTTATTATACTCTCGTGGAAGTAACTTGATCTGTAACTTGAAGATGCAAGAGCGGGCACGGACAGTGTCCAAGGGCTCCACACTAGCCCCCTCGACAGATAGCTAGAAACGTGCTAAAAACCATGGGGTACGATGAACACTGGCGTCGCATTGCGCCGGGAGTACTTTTTTTTATAGACGGGTGAAAACCATGAGACAACTTGTGAAAATTACATGCTTGCTAGTGCATTCTTGTTCATGACTTTCTAGTGCATAGCATTTTTGGTTATGAAGTACATTCTCGTTAATGAAAGGCCATTTTACCTTATAAATCTTGCTTGATCATGCTCTATTGTCCATCCATATTCTTCATATCTCTATTATTCATGTCTTGTTACTTGGATTTTATTCGTGTGTTTTATCACATTTTTACCTTATTCACTAGAGCGAAAATGTAATTACTTAAATCATGCCTCTATGTTGATGCGAAGATACCTACTGGGCAAGTGTGCTCATTACCCTACTTTTCCATTTTTTTCAGGAAGTTCAAGTGAGTCGGATTCAGATTATTCTAGCAACGGGTCCGAGAGTGATGAATGATGATCGAGAGAAGACTTAGATTGTCTTTAGTCACTAAGCAAGTCTAGAGTCATGATGTAATTTTTAGTTTATTGAGTCTTACTATGTAATTTTCATTTCCTTGAGTCTAGTAGATCAAGTGTCAGTTTTATGTAACTATGGATCAATATTATCAATAAGAGTTGGAATTTTGGTCAAGTATTGTGTACTCCATTTTTATGTGGTTGTTTATTGCACTCTGATTTTGATTGCTAGCTTGAGACGTATTGCCGGCTGTTCACGTCCTAGATGTTACTTCCGCTGTACACATGTCTCGGGGCGTGACATAGCGGAAAGAGTCCAGGAGAAGACCTCCTTCACCACTCAATGGGGGACCTATTGCTACGTCGTCATGCCCTTCGGATTGAAGAACGCGAGAGCCACATATGAAAGGGAAATGATGGCCATCTTCCACGATATGATGCACATTCACATGGAGGTATACGTGGACGATATCTTGGTTAAATCAAAAACCAGGAATGGTCATGCTGAGGTCCTCCGCGCAATTCTCCAAAGGTCTCGGGAGCACCAACTCAAAATGAACCCCAAGAAGTGCGTATTTGGGGTCTCTTCAGGTAAGCTTTTAGGGTTCATAGTCAGCATGAGAGGGATCGAGAGAGACCCTAACAAGGCCAAGGCGATTGCTAAAATGCCTCCACCCAAAAATATTAAAGAAGTCTGAGGTCTGATCGGGCGTTTACAATTCATTAGGACATTCATATCTCACCACTCTCAACGATGCAAGCTCTTTTATGACATGCTCAAGGGTGAGGCTAAATTCGCATGGAACGACAAGTGTCAAAAGGCCTTCGAAGACCTGAAAAGCTACCTTCAGAATCCCCCTGTCCTGGCACCCCCTGTCCTGGTCGGCCTTTACTACTCTATGTATCCACCATAAAAGAATCTATCGGAGCAGTCTTGGCTCAATACGACGACGCGAAAAGGGAATGAGCAGTCTACTACAAGTCAAAACTATTCAATGAAGCTGAGAAGAAGTACACTACTATGGAGAGAACGTGCGCAGCCATCGTCTGGGTCGCCCAAATGTTGAAACAATATTTCTTGGCATATGAAGTAAAGCTCTTGGCGCTAATGGACCCAATCAAGTATTTGCTGGAAAAGCCTGTACTGACTGATCGTTTGGTGAGATGGCAAAGCTTTCTTAATCAATTTGATATCACCTACGTCAGTCAAAAGTCAGTCAAGGGGAATGCCATTGCGGAGCACCTTGCTCACCATCCGCTTCCCACCTATTCCCCCGTCGACGAGTGAAGTCCCGCGATCAATGACACCCAAGAGGAGGGGTGAATTGGGTGATTACAAATTTTAAAAAACTTTTACCCGATTTAAACAGATATGATGAAATAGCAACTTAGAAATTCAGATCTGTTACAATATAGATAAGATCTATCAAAATCAATCACCACGATAGTTCTTCGATACTAGGCGGAGGTATGAATCCAAAGATCCTACTCACACAAAGTTTTATTATTCTGACAAGACTAGCCTTGTCAATTCAAACCCACCTTTCGATATACCAAAGATCTATTACAGAAAAGATCGATTATGCTAGATCTGAAAGATCAAACGCAGAAGAAATAATATGCACGAACAATCACACAGAATTGGGGTAGATGAAAATGACCAAACCACACAATAGACAGCAATTTTTAGGTGGTTCGGATGCAATGCCGACAACCTACGTCCACCCCTCACAATCCGTGAGGCTTCACTACTGGAAAACTAGCACGGGGATAAATCCCCAACACAGAGCCAAGCTCCAACAACACGCAGGTCGACGCCTACACACACACGGGGAACAACCTCCCCATGAGGAGAACTCTCCTCACGCTATTGACGCAGCAACAACGGGGACGAACCCCAAACACTCTGGATCCTAAATCCAGTAGCACACGCATACACACTGTGGATCTGAAGTCCACCAGCTCACACGCACATACTGTGGATCTGAATACATCCCCACACACAAACGGATCTGAAGAGATCCACACACACACACACACACACTAGATGTTTACAGATTAAGAACAAGAACAAACTTGAAGCTCAAGACAAAACTGAAGAAGAATATAAAATGAAAGAACTCAGATCTAGGTTCCCCTTTTGATGAAAGTTACAGATCCTGAGGCAAGGTTTGCTTCTCCACTTGATTTTCACTTGATTGGCTTCAAAATGATCTTCAAATGCTTGGAGCTTGATGAAGAATTGTTGGACGAAGTACTATTCACGCAGTGTTTGCAGCCGCCTTCTTTCTCCCTTTATAGGCTTCCTTTGATCTCCTTGAGTGATTTTTATGATTAGGGTTGCTTGAACCAAAAATGTGTTTTTATAACACTTGGGATGGTCAAGGGACATGCCAAGACAGCGATTCACGTTTCCTGGCAGATTAAGGGGCTTTGGGACTCAAAAGTCCAAAAGAGATGGCTACCCACGTTGTGAAAACCAAAGTCAACAATTGCTACTTCGAAGGGATCGGTCGATCGAAATCTGTCAGTCGGTCGACCGATCTCTGAGAGAAACATGACGTTTCAATTCTGGAAACTTTGGTCGACCGACCTAACGCCATTGGTCGACTGAACTCTGTAACTCTACAGAGTTCTGAAAGCTGGGTAAACTGGTCGACCGACCAAGTGCGTTTGGTCGAGCGACCAAGTGCATTTGGTTGACCGAAATCTGGAGAACCTGCAAAACAGATTTGTTAATCCAATAAAACATATCCATATGACATAGGCATTGTATGTCCATCTTGGTTCACTCATTTTGAGTTCATTGGACTTATTAAGAGCATTTTGGAAGTTTGAACCATTTGAGCATTTGACATGACGGAAATGGGCCTTATTTTCATCCTTGTATTTTGCTCTTGGAAGTATGCACGGCACAGGACGGAAAACACGTCTGGGGTTTTGTTATAATCAAAATCACCTAGAGAAACTCAACAATCTCCCCATTTTTGATGATGACAAAACTCTATAACATTAATTGCATTAGAGTGCCGTTAAAACCAAGTTGAATCTTGAAATCAACGCATTACATCCCTGCAATCTCCCACATGGTTCTTGTACGTGGCAGAGCTTACACTCACGCATAGTGAAGGATTTCAGACTGGTGGACCTGTCTTTCATCCAATCATCATTTGATATACAGAACCAATTGAGGGGCAATAATCAAAATAGTCTGCAAGGCAATCCATTCACAATAAACCATCCATCAAGCCAAACCAAATCAATCCATTCATTCATATTTACCATATTCACATGAAAGGAAATGAGAGTGAAGAACCTACATTTATGTCCAATACCGAGTGTATTTCATTCATTCCAAGGTCATTACATATTACATTGACACTGACTGACACAAGATGACTCCTGGACACATGGATGCAAAGTACACAAAATGCAAATGCAAAAGACTCATACACAAAATGCAATGACTCACAAATGCCAAATAGCAAACAAGCAAACAAACATGTGGACACGCATGCATAAGATATATAAATTTATAGTTACTACTTCTCCCTCTTTGACATCATCAAAAGAGGGGATGGGATACAAGAAAAATAGACCAAGAGTGAACGGCAAGACCCAAGGACAAACACGAAGGGGATGAAACAGAAGGTCCTCAATTGCTATCTTCAGGAGGCCCCTAATCGCCATGGCGACGCCAGATATTAGCAAGAGTGTAATCTTGGTAATGAATTCGGTGCTGAACATTGGCAAGGCTGTTCTCATGAGCCCGGCCATGATGCTGGATGTCTACAAGAGTGTAGTTCATGAGGTTAAAGGCCTGGCAAGAGTCTTCATGGCCGGTGGTGAGGGTAGTCATGTGAGTGGATAGGTTGGCCATATTAATGGACAGGGTATCCAAAACTGTGGAGAAGGAATCAATCTGGCCAGACATGGATTCAAGCACGGTGCCAATGGTAGCAAAAGATGCGTCGATGTTCCTCCCAAAGTTAGAAAGTTGCTCCCCAAAAGTATCCACAGAAGTCTCTAGCCTATTAAGGCGCCTATCAACTCTCTCAAAATCTACCCAAGAGGGCTGTCAACGCCTTGGGAAGATGACTCCCCATGATGGAACTGTGGTGGCATCTCCAGATCTGTGTGCTGTGGAGGAGGAGGAGGAGGCTGCTCCTTCGCCTGAACTGGAGGTGGGGCTTGCCCTTGAGCTTCCTATTGTCCTAGATGTTGTTCCTCATCAATTTTGGATTCTTCTCCATAAACTCTCACATCTCTATGTAGCTCTCCATCGGGACCCCAATAATATCAAAAAGAGGTGAATAGCTTGTGTCTGTTGTAAACATCATCTTGTCACACTTGAATGGACACTTCATCGTCCAAGCTGATCCCGGCATAAATGAATACTCCAATTAATTGAGATGCATAAGGCAAAGATCTCCTTCATTGTGTACGGCATGACCCAACTAAATCTGTCATAAGGCGACCCATGTTTATAGTCACCTCATTCATCACATAATAAAATAGAAACTTGTGTACTTCAGTAACTTCATTTCGACTTCCACCCTTGGGATAAATGAGGGTGGTAAACATATGGTGCAAAATGCACTGCAATGGAGGGAAATAATTTGCATTCAACGTGATCAGGTTGCTAACTCCATGCACATACTCACTGCAGGACATGAGGATGAAAGTTTCCTTAACGTGACCTTGAGCATATACCATATCTTCGACCCTAGCAGAAACTCATAGGGCGCTCTCAAATAAATCAGGATTGACGGCAATCTCAACTCCTTTGACAATTGTGTTCAGATGCTCATTTCTCATGGTTAAGTTTCCATAGAACTATTGAACAAGGCTTGGATAATATCTAGTATACCTTGTTACAAAATCAATCCAACCATCATGAACCTCAAAAATAGCACCTAAATCTGGAAGGATGTCGTTTAGCTCACCAAAATCGACCAGACGGAGGTCGAGTATAGGCCGTGGGCGCATCGGTGGTGCACGCACAGGTGCGGCTGCCCGCTGTGGTGGAGGAACCGGGTCCTCACCTCTCCTAGCACTGAACTCCCTCCTGGTAGATCTCCGAGGGTCTCAGAAAAAGCATCGTCTAGGTGCCATCTAGACTCAAAAACTGCTGTGGAAGCCCTAAGATTGCTAACATCTTTTCTTGGGAGTAGATGAAGATCGGATGACAAGCTGGAACACTAAGAAAGATCTTTTGAAGCCGCACAAGTTGCTGCACAGAATCGGTGTCGAAAGATGATGAAGATCCCGATCTTGTGCGGATAGGAGAAGGGAAATGTTTTTAGGGTTGGAAATGGGTGTTGGTGTGTTCTAGGGTTGAAGAAAGGGCTTGTGGGAGTGAAAGAGGGCAAATGAGATGGGAGATGGGGTGAGAAAGCCCCTTTAAAAAGGGTTTGATGCGGGGTCAGCCGGTCCGGTTCGCCGATTTCGATCGACCAAACGGGGGCGCCGGTTGATCGAAATGGTCGGCCTACCCCGATTTTCATTCATTTTTTTTATTTTCATAACTCTTTTTTTTATTCATCCTTTCCTTTTCCTCCTTTTTTTAACACCTTCTTTCCTTCTCCTTTTTTTATTTTAAGAAGGATTGGAATAAGTAAGACTTCTGAGACGACTCAGCTTTAGGAGTTTTTCTGAAACTCCCTCTCAGTAAATGTCTCGGATCCCCATGTCACTAGGTCCACATTTATTTATCAAGAAATTATTGGCCTTAGAAAAATTTCAAGCAAGGGCTATATAAATAATTACAATCAAGCATACAATGGTGGCATTTCAACATACAAGAAACCAGAAATTTGCACACAACGTATGCATGTTATTCTATGCTATCTACCCTTTATGCATCTGACTTTTCTACATACGCAAGACTTAGCCTTAATGCAGACTTAGGTATGTATACTCTCACCCTTGTACATGCCAAGTTCTCTTCTTATTTTATTCAATATGTGATAATACCAGTGCAATCAACTTGTCTAAAAATCCTATTCAACATTCTAGAACAAAACACATTCACATCCGACATCATTTTCTGAGAAATCATGTAGGAAAAGGGGTCTTTGAATTAAAATTCATTGATACACACAATCAGTTAGCTGACATCTTCACCAAACCCCTAAACCAGAACATATTTCATTTCAACATTCAAATCAAGTAATTGATTTTTGATCTAAAGTACTTGGGCTTCTTAACTTCTGGCGGCTACATACTCAGCCTCGGCCGTTGAGAGAGCTACTGAATGTTGTTTCTTGGAAGCCCATGAAACTAGACACCCACCAAGAAATTGACAGTAGCCACTAGTACTTTTACAATCAACAATGCATCCAACATAATCCGCATCGGTGTATGCAATCAGATCAAATGAGCTACCGATGGAAAATCATAAGCCAAAGTCCATTGTGCCAATCAAATATCGAAAAATCCATTTAACAGCCAATAGATGAGACTCTTTAGGGCATGACTGAAAACGAGCACAGAGACATACACTGTACTGAATATCAGGATGACATGATGTAAGGTATAGTTGTGATCCGATCATACCTCGAAATAGTGTAAGATCTACTATTTTACCCTTTTCATCTTTGTCTAACTTCGCGGTTGTGGCCATCGGAGTTGACATTGGCTTTGCATCTTCCATGCCGTATTTCTTCAGGAGTTCTATGGTGTATTTGGTTTGATTTATGAAGATGCCTTCAGATATTTGCTTTACCTGCAATCCAATGAAAAATGTAAGTTCACCCATTAAGCTCATTTCAAATTCACCCTACATTATTTGTGCAAAATCATTATATAAGGCATCATTAGTAGATCCAAAAATGATATCATCAACATACACTTGAACTACTAATATGTCTTTACCTGACGTTCTTGTGAAGCGTGTTTGATCAACTTTACCTCTCTTGAAACCATTTTTAATTAAGAATGAGGTGAGCCTTTCATACCATGCCCTTGGTGCTTGCTTCAACCCGTACAAGACTTTCTGCAACTTGTACACATGTTGTGGATGTTTTGGGTCTTCAAAACCTAGAGGTTGTTCTACAAAAACATCCTCTTTGATATACCCATTAAGAAAAGTAGATTTAACAACCAATTGAAATAATCTGAAGTTAAGAGAGCAAGCATAGGACAGAAGAATCCAGACTGCTTCTAATCTAGCAACCGGTGCAAACGACTCATCAAAATCAATACACATCTCCTGGCTATACCTTTTGGTGACAAACCGAGCCTTGTTCCTAACCACAAATCTCGTGTCATTTAACTTATTTATGAAAACCCAACGGTTCCAATTACGGGATGATTCTTAGGACGCGACATGAGAGACCACACCTGGTTTCTTGCAAACTGGTGTAGCTCTTCGTGTATAGCCTGGATCCAGGATTCATTTTGAAGAGATTCATGGACATCCTTAGGCTCTTCTTGAGAAATGAAGGCCATCAAATCCTCTTCTTCCACTAGCCTTAGTGAGGATCTAGTGTTTACACCATCTACAAGATTAGTAATGAGGTTTTCAATAGGGTGATCTTTCAAGAGCGTTGTAACTCTAGGAAAATTAGGGTGTTGCATTGATTCACTCATGGCTTTAGCTGGTCCAGCATCACTTGGATTCTTAGGAATGTGATCTGCATCCAAAGTCGAAATGATTTGATTTGTCAGTCTCAATTTAGATTCTTCAAAAATAACATGAGGACTTTCTTCAACAACTAAGGTCCCTTATTAAACATTTTAAATGCTCTAGACTTAGATGCATGACTTAGGAGTGAGTCTAGGCACTAAGTTCACATGACTAAGATAGAAACTCCCCCTTAATGTGTGCAAGGGTCTAAAATGTTTAGTGAAATTTTAAAGTCATATGCAACATATTGAATAATTGACGCATAGTACTAGGCGGAGAACTTAGATCCAAAGATCACCTCATGTGTAGTGATAGTTTTCATACAAGCTTAACCTGCCCTTCCATATGTCACCATTTGATATACTATGTAGTAATGATATGATGAAGGTATTGTTGACATGTTTTCCTACCCCTTTGCTCTCTCTTACCTTCCTCTTCCAAATGTATCAAAGCGTAAGACAAGCGATGTAAAGGAAGAAAGAAAGAGTGGAGAAGAGTATGTGATCGTGATCACCACCAAGATACCAAAATGCAGAAGGACGCACCCGTACCTTGGAAAAGGGAGACACTCACCTGTGAATCAGCACTGCAGAAATAAGCGGCTCTAGAAGAACCGCCCTATGAATTAGACGGCCGCTCGATAGACTGCCGAACAGCACTGGGAAGGACGCAGGACAAAGAACAATGGACAGCCAGATGGTTCAGAGACAGCCGTTCAAAGGTTCAGAGCGGTTCATGGAGATCCGCCTTCCTCCTCAAACGGACGCAATTAAATCGCGATGTTCCGTCATCTACAAAGTCGTAGGATCTGAACCTCCACCCCTTCCGGCCGGCAAGAGGGGATGGGCCTTGTGCTAGGATGATGCTGACCAGAAAAACAATGTGAAGACCACAAAAGAAAACCCAAATCAGAACTGGAGGGTGTAGTAACTGGAAAAGAACATGAAAAATGAACAAACTAACATTGATTGGGAGATACCTGGGAGGTTTTTAAACCCCTTTGGGTGTGAGAAAACAGTAGGAGGGTGTGTGAATGAAGTGCAAGCAGTGAAAACGTAGAAGAAAGAAACGAAGAATAGAAGCATGCACGTGAACGAAATGACGACGGGACTATCAAACAAAGACTCAAAACTAGAACAACTCCCTGAACCGGAGGCCTAAGTGGAAGTAGAAGGCCTCCCTCCCTGACTGTAGGTCGCTCGAAAGTTCGGCACAGCTTCGCCATCAACCTTAGATCTCCCCCCCTCAAAGCCTGGACTAAGGGTCCTATTTATAGAGCCCATAAACCTAGCCTCGAAATTAGGGTTTTCAATGAAAATCAGGTCGAGATATTAACATGAAATCTGTAGATAATACTCCCATCTCCCAACCAGTTCAAACGGCACCCCATTTGGTGGAGAATCTATGGAGAAATGGGTGGAATAAGTTGGGGATTAAACCACGGGTTGGAGAGAGAAAATCCTTTAAAATCTCAGAAATCGGGCCAATACACGGTCTCGCGATAGGTCACCCAGCCATTGCACGGTCTGTTGCCTGACCGTTCAATCCTGTTGGTGGAAATTAAATAACTAGGAAAATAATCTAAATATCCATCGAACTGACCGACTATTTCACCGTTGGACTCTTATGGATTGAACGGTCTATTGATAGATCACTCAACAAATAGGGCGGCCCAGGTCCAACCGTGTAGGCCTTGTCAATGATAAATCCAAATAAATAGATAAAAAATAATTATCTGAATCCAACAAGATTAGGACTCCGGGAATTGGACGGCTAAGTACATACCGTACAATGTATTTGGATGGCTATACTCAGACTGTGCAGAAGTTTGTCGGTGGAAATCTAGAGAATCACATAAATATTCGATAAATATATGAACGGCTCAGAATCAACCGCTCATTTGCTGAGCGGCCAGGTGATTGACCGTGCAAAAGCTGGGCGCTTGAAATTGATAAAATGTGATAAATTAAGTAAAATCAAGGCCCATTAAGCCCTGAATTGAAGCAGACCGAGCCAGGGAGGGAGGTACCCATAAAATGGGCCCAATGTTATGCCTGAAAATAGCCCAATGAGTAATGGATAACTCGAGGCATCAACAAATGATAGTAAGAGAAATGACTCAACTTATCGGTAAAAAATGGGTGTCAACAGATGCCCCTCCTTAACGCCCTCTTTGCAGGGGAGCGAGCGGATGTGAAGCGAAAGCGAGATGGAACATGGAGATGAAGCGGAGATGAAGCGGAGTGGACTGAAAAAGCGGGTGTTAAGGTAAAAAGACACCCGTTTTCTCGCCAACAAGTGATAGAAATCTTTCAGAAATCTCCAAACCAAACACAAGGAACAGTTAGAACAAAAGCGACACCAGTCTGGAGGAATTAAACTAAGGTAAAAGCAAGGGTAACAAGGAGCAACCTCATCAGGGGACACAATCCACAACCAATGAGGGAATCAAAGTAGTAATGGAAAGTAAAGAGATAGACCAAAACTCCAGACTGTGGGCTCTTAATCAACCAAACTATGTGAACAGACTAGAGAGAACCTTCCATCTCATAGTGAAATTGTTCCTCTTACTAAGACACTGAATGCATAGCCATCCATCATTGGTGAGACATTTGCAGGTAAACCATGGGTCATGAATGCTCAAAAGATGCGTATGATGCATGCTGGGCTAAAATAAAAGAAATCATTAAAACGAATGCAAAGAAAGGATAAAATATAAAATACTCGAGAATAATATTGCTAGACTGGGGCAATCAGGGTCAAGACACTATCTGCAACTACGGCGTGCGAGATAGAACCGTCGTCCCCTAATCTCCCCAACCTAACGGCCTATCCGACAATAAAACACGTGAACCTGGATCATCATTGCTTTTGTTAAAGGGGAACATCAGATCCTGGAACACGCAGATAACCAACTGGTTCTCAAGACAATATAGCATAGATATCATATAGTAATGCAATAAGGGATATAGGGATCGGAATACTTACCTAACTTACCTGACGGAGGTGAAAGGCAAGTGACTGATGCTGCAAAGGAGATCATGAACAAGATATGCAATATTTATTATGAAATCAAATTCATCAGTTAACCATATAGTGCAGCAGAAGAAGGAGTTCAAAAGCATTATTTCAACACCTGAACGGTCAATAAAAGGCCGCCCATAATCAAGGACGGCTTGGTCTAGGCCGTGCATAGACAAATAACATGATCGTGAACGAGAAGGAGAACGGCCCATTTCAGACCTTCCAATATAATGGACGGCCGTTTACTATCCGTTCAAGGACATTGCACCATTGGGGCTTAAACGGCTTGATTATAACCGCCCTGTTACTAAGCGGTCACACGATAGACCGTTTAATGACTAGTGATTTAAAACAAAAAAAACCTTTCATCTCCCTTCCTGCCCACCGTAACCGACGGTGGGAGGGAAGAGAGAACCGCCGCCCACACCTCGTTCTCCCCCTCTCAACCTCTCAATCTCCCTTAGTCTCACTCTCTTAATCTCCCATTCCCCCTCATTCTCGCATGCCCCACAAGCACCAAGCGCGTCGCCCGTCGATGGCTGGGGAAGGGGAGAACGTGCCGCCGCCGGCGACCGCGGTTGTGGGAGCATTGCCGTCCATCCCCGAGGAGGAGCTTGCGCCGACGATCGAAGGGGGTGCTGAAGGGGCTACGACGGCCGGAGAAGAAGCTGAGGAGGAGGCTGCGGCGGCCGGAGATGAGCCTCTAGCGCCGGAGGCGGCCACCGCGGCGGCGGCCAAAGCGACAAGGACCGATGAGGTAGGTCTCCCTAAACACCATCCTCATTTTTATTTAAATCATATGCATGCTAGTCTAGGGGATAGAATGGGGCATTCAACCCCTTAGGAGCCGGTTTAGGAGGCCATGGGGCCATCACCGCCGACGGGGAAGGGAGTTAACGCCGTCGGGGAAGATGGTAGATGGGCGGTTCGGTAGAAGCCACCCTAGAGAACCATACGGCTCACATAGAGCCGCTCATCATGTGCACAACACAGGGGTAGCCGTCCTGAGGGCAATTGAACAGACGGGAGAATGAGGACCAACACGGTTTTGGAAAAACAGTGCTGGGCGAGGGCGGACTATTTTGGTCCGTTCAAAAGATGAGACCACGAAGAACTGAATGGTCCATACTGGTCCATGGATACTAGCACGGTTTGAAGAGAGCCGTGCATGTGTAGAATATGAGAGAATTGAGAGAGACACAGCACAGTTAATGTTGGGTTCGGTGCAGGTATTCAGAGGGGGGGTGAATGAATATAGCCTATAAAAATTTTGCCTAATTAACAACTAGAATGCTAACAAGATATAGCTCAACTAGAATTTCGCTCTCCTGACAAATTAAAACACTATAAGAAAACTAATTAACTCTTCTGCTCAACCAGAAGCCAAACACATGGAGCGCCCCTATGCAATCATCTAGCGGAAGCAAACAGATAGAAACATCAAAACACTGCACAAGGGGTTTTTAGGTGGTTCGGTCCAGCAGACCTACATCCACCCCACACTCAACCCGAGTGTGGCTTCCTGCTGACTCACAGCTTGAATAGCTGGGCATCACAGCTTGCCATACATCAGCTGGGCCTCACAGCTTGCCATCCGAGGAATCCTCCTCGCCCGCTGAGCAACACAGCTTGCTGTCCAGTGGAATCCACCACTGCAAACCGCAGGGGATTACAGCTTACCCGTCCAGAGGTAGCACCTCTGCAAACCGCTGGGCAATACAGCTTGGTCGTCCAGTGGAATCCTCCACTGCAAACGCTGAGCCTCACATCTTGCTCCGCTGACAAACAGCTTGAAGAAATGTATAAAAGATAAAACAAAAGATAGACAAAACAGCAACGGAAAGCTGAAATAATGAAGCACAAATATAGCTCTCGAATGAGCAGTTCTGGCTTGGATTTGATCCAAAAGCCAGACAACCTCAACCTCTCTCTCTTTCTCAACTCGAGCTCTCTCTCTCTCTCTCTCTCTTTCTCTTCTTTATCTTTTGCTCTTCTTCTCTTTCTCTTCTCTTCTCTCTTCTTTCTTCTTTCTTCTTCTGCTCTCTTCACTCTTCTTTCTTCTTCCGCTCTCTTCACTCTTCTTCTTCTCTTCTGCTAGATCGAAGTCTCTGCACTTCTACTTTTTCTTTCTCCACTTCGATCACTCTTCATCTGAAGACGAAGATTCATATATATAGCAGCAGCAGCAGCAGCAGCTAGGGCGTGTGCTCTCCACATCTCCCGCCCAAAAACCTTGGACCACGTGTCAGTCTCTCAGCCAGCTTCAACACACGTGTCACAATCCTGTCTGCCTTTCTAGCCTCGGATTACGAGGCAGGTCATCAATCTCGGTAAGAATCCCTGTCAGACAGAGCATCAGATAAGTCATCAGTTTAAGTGAAGAACTTTGTACAGTCTCTGAAGAATGCAATGCATTGTATAGACTTCGTTGTATAGACTTGTGAAGACGAAGCTAAAGCAGTGTATATACTTCACAATGTATAGACTTCAGAACATATGCAAGATGCAGACTCGTCCAATGTATATACTTAGCTGAACAAGACACACAATGTATAGACCTGCAGCCATGAACAAATGCAATGCTCTCTGATGTGTAGACTTCATCTTAAAGCCAATGTATAGACTTGATGAGCGTTCAACAATGTATGGACTTTGCATAAGACGCTGCATGAGACGCTGAAGTCTGTATAGACTTTGCTCAATGCGTAAGACGCTAATTGAGACGGTCCACTGTACAGACTTGGACTTTGCATATGAACAGCGCTGTACAGACTTAATTCAACTGATGCATGCGATGTGCAGACTTTGCCAAAAGACAAGGCTGTACAGACTTTGATGTCCAAGGGCAATGCAGACCAATGTACAGACTTTGGCGAAGCAAAAGTCTGTATAGACTTGGAGACCCAAAGCCATTGTATAGACTTTGCCTTAACAATGAATGTGTAGACTTGAGACAGAAGTCAGGCAAACGGATATGTAGACTTGGCTAGAACGTAGATAAAAGATATGGCTGTATAGACTTGGCCAGAACGTAGGGAAAAACACCAATGACGAGACTTGATCATCCAGCAGTGTATAGACTTCGTTTCAAGCAACGTAGGTAAAAACCCAATGTATAAACTTCAAATAAGACGCTGCATGAGACGATGCATGCTGTATAGACTCTGCCCAATGTATAGAGTTCCTATATGCAGTGTTGTGCGATGTACAGACTTCATATATGAAGGCACTCGCTGTACAGACTTAGGCAATGTAAAGACTTGGACAGACAACTGACAATGTATGGACTTCACGATGTACAGACTTGCCAAGACGAATGAACGATGTACATACTTGAGCAAACACAGTCTGTATAGACTTTACCAGTGTGCAGACTTTGAAGAGCATTCAGCAATATGCAGACTTCACTGCATATGAAGCAGCGTATAGACTTAACCAAGTAATGTACACACTTGTTGAGTTGACGCTACAAGACACACTGAGTTGACGCTACATGAATCATGGACAGTGTACAGACTTTATGAATGAAATGCATTGTGCAAATGAGAAAGTCTGTACAGACTTTGTGAAGCGTGACTTCAATGTACAGACTTTGTTGAATGAACGTTGTGAATACGAGTCCAGTGTACAGACTTACCACTGACCAATGTATGGACTTGAGATCTAATGCAAACGGCTGTACAGACTTGAACGTCAAGTGAGACGATGAATGAGACGATGCACTGAACAGTGGTGTACAGACTTTGACTCAATTATGCATATGAGACGGTAAATGAGACACACCAGTATAAAGACTTTATGCTGTGCAGACTCTGACTCACATGTGCATATGAGACGCTAATCAAGACGGACCAATGTACACACTTAGCCAATGTATAGACTTACTATATGCATGAGACGCAAGTTGAGATGGTGTGTGCACTGTAACGAATGTATAGACTTTCCACCGACCAATGTGTAGACTTTGCAAGCCTAAGACGCTGAGTGAGACGGTGGCTGAGACGGACGTTGTACACACTTTAAGTCCAATGTATAGACAATGCCTTAGACTTCATGAATGTGCAGACTTGACAACGAGATGCACAATGTATAGACTATGCACATGCATGAACGATGTAAGGACTCTGAAATGCTTTGCCCTGCAGTGTATAGACTTGCTAGTCATCAAACTACATGCAGACAGAAAAGCAACGCACAGAGCAGAAATCAAGCACAACCAATATATCAGTCATACACATGCATTCTCCACAAAACAAGTTATGTTGCTATCATCAAAACACAATCTCATAAAGCACATTTCAAAGTCTACACACTGCATTGCATGTGAACCTTCAAGCCTGCACATTGCACAACATGCGAAGTCACAAAGTGTATACATTGCTGTTTGCATTGTAAAGTCCATACATCGAAGTCTATACGTTGGCTTTAAACTGAAGTCTAAACAATATCCAAAGCACTCATTGTGTTGCTATCATCAAAACAAAACAGCATTGCTATCATCAATACAATATAGCACATGCTTGTGCCTAAGGGGCACAACATTCTCCCCCTTTTTGATGATGGCAACACACTGTGATAGTGAGTCACACACAAAACTTTCTCCCCCTTTGACATAATCAAAAAGAGAAAAAATAGTATAAACAAGAGTGCAACATGGCAGTATGCATGCAATAAACTCCCCCTGAAGGTATGACTCCCCCTGAATTATTTCTCCACTTAAATAATTGCTCCCCCTTTGAGAAGGAATATGAACAGATAATTCAAAGGTAGAGAAGGTAGGAGGGTCACTAGACAACAGCTGAATCATTGGTTCAGAAAATAAGCATGATTATAAATAGTAGTTAAAGTATAAGAATCAGCAGCATACAATTTTGACAAAAATTCAGGTTTAACAGTGATAAATCTAGAGTAAAACACCTGACCCCTGAAAAAGAGTTTATAGACTCCATTTATAGCAATGAATCTAGGGCACATGGTATTAATAGATAAGTCAGAAATAATACCCTTTTACGATTAAACATGGAAGATCAAGAAAGGTAACTTGAATATGTATTAATAAAAATAATTTTCACTCATTGACTTTTGATTTCAAAGGGTTACAGCAGTTTGTTTTTCATTTTTCAATTTTTTCTGAAACTGAACTAAGTGAGTAGATCTGTGACATTTATGCTGTTGACATTAGGTGTACACCTTGATCAGAGGCAGGTACCCCTAGTTACTAGGCATAAACTACAAGACCTATTTCAGATCAAGACCTACAAGGAATAGTCTTCACTTTTGACATTAAGGGCATACCTTGATCAGAGGCCAGTACCCCCAGTTACTTGGTGATGACTCCCCCTATAGATTTGACCCTATGAACAGAGATAGTCTAAAACACTTCATGTCATGTGAATTTTCCTGCTTCTTTGGAGGAGTTCACAGTTTCTCAGTGCAATCAACCATTGCTCTGTCACAATGTTCAGTTCTTTACATTTGTGATCTTATTTACTGCTGCCCTTATTTCTTTTAGAGTGATTGTTTAAAAATCATTACATACTCTTATTCACATGTTCTAGACATTTCTAGTTCAACACATTTAGGCATTATAAAAAACTTTTTCTATTTTAGCCATGAGACAAAGATTAAGAGCTATAAAAGTTTTCTTTTATCTCAAATTCTGAAGTGCAGACACTTAACTCTCCAATTTATAAAGGTTGAACCTTTAATTCCTTTCAATTTGTAAGAGAAATTCTTATAAAAGAACAATTGCAATAATCACAACTCAATGTACTAAACCAGATACAGAACTGTTGTTCAGTGAAAATGATAGGGAAAAGATAGCAATAGGCATGGAGTTCCAGGAGCATCTGAGGTCAAAGGATATGAAAGAACTAAATGGGGACAATGAGGAGTAAATATGATTCAAGAATTGAACTAAACTCACAGCTCCCCCTGACACCATGATGTAAGGATTATGCTATGCAACACACTGTTCTACATGCAGACTATGCACCAAGGATACATGAGACAAGTATGCAATCAATTCAGGTTTATGCATCCAAGTCATGAACATTTTTATCCTTTTTCAGATTTTTCAAAATATGATGCAGTGCACTGTTTTACATGAAGACTGGACCCATGGTACTAGGCGGAGAACCTGGTCTCAAAGACCATCTCACACATGGTAGGAACCTCCGGGCAGATTTTCCTGCCTTTTAGTAACTTACCATTTTATATACCAGGGTTATGGAAATGAATATGCAGTGCAAAGCTGTCCTATGTGCATTGAATAATTTCATTGACAGTCATGCAAATGATGTATCCAGACATTAGACACATGCATTGACTGTGTGTACTAAATGACCCATTTACACTCAGTCCAAATATGCATTCAACAACAAGCATGCATTGCACTAACACAAAACACATGCATTTTCACAAAGTCTATATAGTGATCAACTGTATACACTAAAGAAGCATTCAAATTTAGTTCAACATATAGCAAGAGAAGAACATCAGATATTTAGAATAAAACTCAGTAGCTGAGTCTGGAGTGCAAACTGATCAGCTAGACAAGAGAAGATCATACATCAAACAAGCAAACCAACAATTTCAGATAATGGAATTTTAAACAAGACAAATCAGCATTTTCAGATTATGAGATTTAAATAAAGTTTAGAACTGACATGAAAGGTAGGATCCTGGGGTTTCCATTTGAGTGCCTTGGTCTGTTAACCCCTGTTTATTCTTTGACCTAAGGCACACCTGTAACACTATGATCATTTTGATCCTGCAGGGACCCAAGCAGGTTTGGGTCCTGCATTTACCTTGACAGGTGTTCTAAACATTCTTTTTGCAGCATTATCATCAAATTCCATTAGAAAAAAATCAGACATAGAATGTCCAAAATTTCCATAGTAATAACATGAAACAATAGATTGTCTGGTCCTATGATGCATATCAACAGCAGCATGAGACCTATGAAACTTAGCATGAAATTTTCTGTTGTTTACATGAACATTTTGTTTCTTACTAGCAGCATTGGGAGCAGGAAATTTTACAGATTTAGAATTAAATCTACTTCCTTGAGCATGCCAACAATCCTTGACTGTGTGGCCATGCCTCCCACATTCGAAACACCTTGGGTGCTTACCTTTGGAGCCAAGGTTATGCCTGTCAAACATCTTTTTGTTAACATGAAAATTAACAGGTTTAGAGTTGAATCTCTTTCTCGGATTCTGCCAACATTGAGCAGCAATGTGGCCAAACTTCCCACAACAAAAATAATTTAGATTCTGTCTCCTAGAATCATGATTTCTAGCATGAAATTCTTTAACATTCAGATTACCCTTTTTCTGATCAGACAGAACTTTTCTAGCATGCTTTCTGTCATCTTGTTTCATCACGAAACACTCACTCATAAAGTGTCCATGCTTACCACAATAATGACAAGAACAAGAATCATTAGATTTCTTTAAAATATGGCACTTATCAGATGAGTTTTTAGCATGCAGATTGTTCCTTTGAGTTTTGGGGGTTTTCTGATCTTTATTTTGTTTTTGAATTTCATGAGCAGCAGCTTCTTTCAATGATTTATTTGAGGGACCACCTACTTTAGAACTTGGCACAAATGTGGTGTATAGCAGGTTTCTAATACCATTCTTAACTCCAAAGCTACTTTCCACCCTTTCACTTTGACTACTCACTTCATCTTCCAGAAACATTTTCATTTTGCCTTTATCCTTGGCCAACTTAGATGAAGTACTATTCAGCTCAGTAATTTTTTTTCCAAGGAGATTATAAAATTTTTTGAATTAACTTTCTCCTTCTCATAACTAGCCAGCTTTCCTTTTAACAGACAAAGTTCTTTTTTCAAATCAGCAGTGTGTATTACAAAGCTAGTAATTTCTTCGTCACTACAATTGATATACTCTTTCAAAACAGATTTTTCTTTTTCAATTGTCATCCATCTTTCAGAGAAAACAGTATTCAGAACCATCAACTTTTTATTTTGATCTTTCAAGTAGACATTTTCTTCTTTTAGAGATTTGATTTGTTCTTTTTGAAAACTATCATCAGAATCAAAATCATTAATCATGTCTTCGAGAATGGCACATGATTTACAAGAATTATTTTCACTGATGAGTTTGTTTCTAAGATCTTTATTCTCAGATTTCAACTTATTCAACTCATCTTTTTCTTTATTCATGTCAGATTTCAAGTTTTCATTTTCAGCTTTCAGACTTATAACCTCATGCAACATTTCTTTTCTTATTTTTCTCTTTTCAGATTTCAGTCTATCATATTTATTCAATAAATGCTCATTCAATTCAATCATATTTTCTAGAGAAAAATTATTAGTATCAGAGTTTACCTGTGACGAAGTGTCCTCCTCATAATCTTCGTCTTCTTCTGTTGCCATGAGATAATTCACCTTATCCTGGGTTCTACTGCTTGCTATCATCTCGACCACTTCGGAGGCACTGCAGCAATTAACTACACATGGAAACTTGTCAGTGTTCATAGCCCTTTGAGTTAGCTCCAGGGCCTTCTGATTATCAGAGCATTTTTGTCTATCTGAAGTTTTCCATAAGGATTCATCCTTTGGAACTTCATAGGAACTGTGTGCAATGACTATCCACAGATCTGGATTAGTTTGCATCACATATTCTCTGAATTGATTAAACCAATTGTAGAAACCCGAACCTTCAAACTTCGGAGGATCAACAGTGAGTTCCATGCTTTAGACAGAATAAGAGTTCTAGGAAGAACACTAATCAAGCACAATGAATCAACTCAAATAACACCAAAAACAAATGAGCAATGCAAAGCACAAGTCAATGAAGCAACACACAATTTCAAAAGACCCACTCTGAAATGCACCAGAAGCTAGCAAGATCCTCTGCAGATTGTTAGATCTGATAGATCAGAGACCCGCTCTGATACCAAGTGTTGGGTTCGGTGCAGGTATTCAGAGGGGGGGTGAATGAATATAGCCTATAAAAATTTCGCCCAATTAACAACTAGAATGCTAACAAGATATAGCTCAACTAGAATTTCTCTCTCTAGACAAATTAAAACACTCTAAGAAAACTAATTAACTCTTCCGCTCAACCAGAAGCCAAACACATGGAGCGCCCCTATGCAATCATCTAGCGGAAGCAAACAGATAGAAACATCAAAACACTACACAAGGGGTTTTTAGGTGGTTCGGTCCAGCAGACCTACATCCACCCCACACTCAACCCGAGTGTGGCTTCCTGCTGACTCACAGCTTGAACAGCTGGGCATCATAGCTTGCCATACATCAGCTGGGCCTCACAGCTTGCCATCCGAGGAATCCTCCTTGCCCGCTGAGCAACACAGCTTGCTGTCCAGTGGAATCCACCACTGCAAACCGCTGGGGATTACAGCTTACCCATCCAGAGGCAGCACCTCTGCAAACCGCTGGGCAATACAGCTTGGCCGTCCAGTGGAATCCTCCACTGCAAACGCTGAGCCTCACAGCTTGCTCCGCTGACAAACAGCTTGAAGAAATGTATAAAGGATAAAACAAAAGATAGACAAAACAGCAACGGAAAGCTGAAATAATGAAGCACAAATATAGCTCTCGAAGGAGCAGTTCTGGCTTGGATTTGATCCAAAAGCCAGACAACCTCAACCTCTCTCTCTTTCTCAACTCGAGCTCTCTGTCTCTCTCTTTCTCTTCTTTATCTTCTGCTCTTCTTCTCTTTCTCTTCTCTTCTCTCTTCTTTCTTCTTCTGCTCTCTTCACTCTTCTTTCTTCTTCTGCTCTCTTCACTCTTCTTCTTCTCTTCTGCTGGATCGAAGTCTCTGCACTTCTACTTTTTCTTTCTCCACTTCGATCACTCTTCATCTGAAGATGAAGACTCATATATATAGCAGCAGCAGCAGCAGCAGCAGCAGCTAGGGCGTGTGCTCTCCACATCTCCCGCCCAAAAACCTTGGACCACGTGTCAGTCTCTCAGCCAACTTCAGCACACGTGTCACAATCCTATCTGCCCTTCCAGCCTTGGATCACGAGCCAGGTCATCAATCTCGGTAAGAATCCCTGTCAGACAGAGCATCGGATAAGTCATCAGTTTAAGTGAAGAACTCTGTACAGTCTCTGAAGAATGCAATGCATTGTATAGACTTCGTTGTATAGACTTGTGAAGGCGAAGCTAAAGCAGTGTATATACTTCACAATGTATAGACTTCAGAACATATGCACGATGCAGACTCGTCCAATGTATATACTTAGCTGAACAAGACACACAATGTATAGACTTGCAGCCATGAACAAATGCAATGCACTCTGATGTGTAGACCTCATCTTAAAGCTAATGTATAGACTTGATGAGCGTTCAGCAATGTATGGACTTTGCATAAGATGCTGCATGAGACGCTGAAGTCTGTATAGACTTTGCTCAATGCGTAAGACGCTAATTGAGACGGTCCACTGTACAGACTTGGACTTTGCATATGAACAGCGCTGTACAGACTTAATTCAACTGATGCATGCGATATGCAGACTTTGCCAAAAGACAAGGCTGTACAGACTTTGATGTCCAAGGGCAATGCAGACCAATGTACAGACTTTGGAGAAGCAAAAGTCTGTATAGACTTGGAGACCCAAAGCCATTGTATAGACTTTGCCTTAACAATGAATGTGTAGACTTGAGACAGAAGTCAGGCAAACGGATGTGTAGACTTGGCCAGAACGAAGGTAAAAGATATGGCTGTATAGACTTGGCCAGAACGTAGGGAAAAACACCAATGAGCAGACTTGATCATCCAGCAGTGCATAGACTTCGTTTCAAGCAACGTAGGTAAAAACCTAATGTATAAACTTCAAATAAGATGCTGCATGAGACGATGCATGCTGTATAGACTCTGCCCAATATATAGAGTTCCTATATGCAGTGCTGTACGATGTACAGACTTCATATATGAAGGCACTCGCTGTACAGACTTAGGCCATGTGAAGACTTGGACAGACAACTGACAATGTATGGACTTCACGATGTACAGACTTGCCAAGACGAATGAACGATGTACATACTTGGGCAAACACAGTCTGTATAGACTTTACCAGTGTGCAGACTTTGAAGAGCATTCAGCAATGTGCAGACTTCACTGCATATGAAGCAGCGTATAGACTTAACCAAGCAATGTACACACTTGCTGAGTTGACGCTACAAGACACACTGAGTTGACGCTACATGAATCATGGACAGTGTACAGACTTTATGAATGAAATGCATTGTGCAAATGAGAAAGTATGTACAGACTTTGTGAAGCGTGACTTCAATGTACAGACTTTGCTGAATGAACGTTGTGAATACGAGTCCAGTGTACAGACTTACCACCGACCAATATATGGACTTGAGATCTAATGCAAACGGCTGTACATACTTGAACGTCAAGTGAGACGATGAATGAGACGATGCACTGAACAGTGGTGTACAGACTGACTCAATTATGCATATGAGACGCTAAATGAGACACACCAGTATATAGACTTTATGCTGTGCAGACTCTGACTCACATGTGCATATGAGACGCTAATCAAGACGGACCAATGTACACACTTAGCCAATGTATAGACTTACTATATTCATGAGACGCAAGTTGAGACGGTGTGTGCACTGTAACGAATGTATAGACTTTCCACCGACCAATGTGTAGACTTTGCAAGCCTAAGACGCTGAGTGAGACGGTGGCTGAGACGGACGTTGTACACACTTTAAGTCCAGTGTATAGACAATGCCTTAGACTTCATGAATGTGCAGACTTGACAACGAGATGCACAATGTATAGACTATGCACATGCATGAACGATGTAAGGACTCTGAAATGCTTTACCCTGTAGTGTATAGACTTGCTAGTCATCAAACTACATGCAGACAGAAAAGCAACGCACCGAGCAGAAATCAAGCACAACCAATATATCAGTCATACACATGCATTCTCCACAAAACAAGTTATGTTGCTATAATCAAAACACAATCTCATAAAGCACATTTCAAAGTCTACACACTGCATTGCATGTGAAACTTCAAGCCTGCACATTGCACAACATGCAAAGTCACAAAGTGTATACATTGTTGTTTGCATTGTAAAGTCCATACATCGAAGTCTATACGTTGGCTTTAAACTGAAGTCTAAACAATATCCAAAGCACTCATTGTGTTGCTATCATCAAAACAAAACATCATTGCTATCATCAAAACAACATAGCACATGCTTGTGCCTAAGGGGCACAATAGTTAATGGGTAACCGTGGATGCACTGAGCGGCCAGAACAAACCCATTCAACGAATAGAAAGCTAAAAACTGAGCGGTCCAAACCGGGCCGTCCATAAGTTAGAGCGGTCCATGGGGAACCGCTCTGCGAACAGAGTGTGTTTTCTTTTATTTCCCTTTATTTATTGAGTAAAATGCATGAATTTATTATTAAAACATATGCAATTATGTGGATGAATGCAGGGAAAGCGTAGGACCCGGATCTCTTGGTTGCAGGTCCGGGTAGTGTACTTGGCACTGCCCGACTTCCAGTGGGAGAGGCTGGCAGCCATGGGGTTCTCAAAGTTCCTGAGCATAAAGGTGAGTCGGTTTGACACACTGCTACTCTATGCTCTGCACAACCGCTGGGATCCAGTGAGTCGCACATTCCTTTTTCTATGGGGGCACATGGTCCCCACGTTGGAGGACGTGGCACGGATCACAGGCCTACGCATGAATGGATCCCCGGTTAGCGAGAGGACATACCTCGACTACCGGGAGATGGCCCAAGAGTTACTAGGATTCGAGCTGCTTCATCCAGAGAGGCAGTCCACGACCGTCACTCGGGCAAGGCTGCAGGACAGCCTCGGGCTATGACGAGCAGGGATCGTAACAGGGGAGCTGCCTGAGCAGCACCTCCATAGGCTGATGGACCGGGTTCGTCTGAGAGCTGCGGTAGAGCCGGGAGCGGAGGCGGATCGAGTGTTGAGGAGATTCTTGATGCTGCTGTTCGGACGACTCCTTTTTGCGATGCGTGCAGACGTGATCAACTGTCGCTTCCTTCCACTACTCGAGGACCTAGGCCACGTGGGTGACTACGCATGGGGAGCTGCGGCCTTAGCGTTTTTGTTCGATACCTTGAGCTCCACTTGCTAGCGCACGATGCTTGACGGCTTCTCACCTCTTCTCCAGGTACGACTCGACTAGTCATGCAACTCTTATATGCTTTCTATATGTGCTACATGCTGATGTTTGGTTAAATGCAATGCAGGTGTGGGCCTACATGCAACTACGTGGGCTCGGGAGAGGAGACGAGACTTACCCTGAGCTCCTACCGATTGCCAGAAGGTGGACCGCACCTTGGGAGACTGGAGGCCTTCGGAGGCAGGTCCGAGGGCTCCAGGATGACGTGGACACCCTACCGTACACTTTGGTACGACTCTAAACTTAGACCCTTTAATTAAATGCAGCTCTATATGCTTGTGATGCTGATGTGACTTCTTATTCTAACAGGTGCGGTGGACTCCCTATGCGGTAGAGGGGCACGAGGGCCAGCCCTGGGTAGTGGGGGCCCTCGCCTTCTCTGGACGCGATGTGTGGCTTCACTGCATGAATGTAGTAGATCCACTCCACTTCAGACTGGTGATGAGGACGATCGGCGTCCATCAGCCAGTAGTAGAGTTCCCGACGCCGGAGAAGCTGGGGGGAGCGCGTGGGGCGTCACCCGCAAGGTGTGGCGACGGTGCTTGACTGGAGGGAGTGAGCTGCAGAGCAGATCGCTGACTGGACGGCACTCGAGTGGGTTGTGACTGCCCGAGCGGAGAGCGACGCGGCGTACTACACAGCGTACGCCAGGCACTACCGGGACTAGGTGTTCCGTGGTGCCCGCCGACCGGTACGACTTCTAAACCCTAATGCCTTTCTATTATACTAATGATTTCTATATTATGATGCACTGACATTTGGACTTCCTAAATGCAGATCGACCCTGAGGGACGGATTGCGGAGTTACAGGGGCTCCTCCACTCCACGATCCGAGAGCGTGACGAGGGCCGGCAGGCCCTGGCCCTACTAGTGAGTTTTCCTAAACCCTAAACTCTTAATTATGTACTTTGATTATGATTATGCCATGAACTAACTGACCTGGAGTTTTGGATGCAGCGGGCCAAGGGGACCCAGCGATAGGGGGTCGATGCACCTTCTTCTTCCTCACACACCCAAGCCGACCGAGCGGAGCGAGATGCCGATTTCATGCGGATGGTAGCACGGGCAAAGGCGGCCGAGGTGGCACTCATTGAGAGGGTACATACACTACACTTTCCCTTAATGCTTATGATTATATGGAGTGCAATTAACTAACAATGATGCATGTGTGCAGGTGGTCGAGCTGACAACTGCGCTGGGCGAGAGTGCCCGGCTGAGGGAGGAGATGGTCCGTCTCCGAGAGGAGTTAGCTCAGAGCCGGCCAGCGGACGCAGTAGAGACCGCACTCCTACGGGCCGAGTTGGAGCGGTTCCGGGCCAGTGCTGGAGAGGCAGAGCGATACCGGTCTGAGGCGGAGCGATACCGGCTTCAGGTAGTGAAGCTGGAGGGGCTAGTGGAGGGCCTCAGAGAGGTGAGTCGGGAGCGTAGTAGAGCAGCCCCAAGCGGCAGCCACGGCACTCACGGCTCAATGAGGAGTTACTTCATAGGTTCCTCTGGCAACCAGAGGAATGAGGAGGACGAGCGGCGCCGATGACACCGCGAGGAGGTGACCTCGGTGATGCCTTCGCCAAAGAGGCATGAGGGTGCCAGTGACAGTGACAGGCTAGAGGGAGAGGTACAGGCCCGACTTTTATACTTCGACAGGGACTTTTTGTTCATATGGGTATGATAGTGATATGATATGCTTTTGGTTTGATTTTGTGGACAAATGTATGAATGTATGAATGAGTGCAAATGCTTGACACTAACTAACTAACTACGACTACTAACTCAACACGAGTGAGACGGACACGTGTGAGAGAGAGACGACACGTGTGAGCGAGTGAGTGGGCGGGAGAGACGGACATGACACGAGTGAGTGGGAGAGATGACTCCGAGTGGGTGAGAGAGAGAGAGGACTACGAGTGGGCGAGGGAGAGACGCCAAACAATTTTGAGTGAGAGAGACGCCAAACAAATTGAGTGAGAGAGATAGATGCCAAAAAAATTTGAGTGAGAGAGAGAGAGACGCCACAGGTTGGGTGTCATTGGTGCAGCAGGATTAAAAGATAAGGTTTTAGATCCCTAAATGGTCTTCCACAAGACCTCCCAGAGACCCTACATGGCCTTCCTTTAGACCGTTGAAAACAATTCGGCAAGAACCCATAGAAGCAACTAAACGGCCCAATATTGTATGTTGAAAGGATAGGACGGTTCGTCCTTGACCGTGTGTTGAACAGAGCGGCCTATATGAGACCATTCAGGTGCCGGGATACGAACTGTTTAGAACATATGGAATGGTCTCTATCCGACTGCTTATTGATCAGAGCGATCTATCGATAGACCGCGCAATTCCACGCACTAGGAGTCTGATCGGGACCCTCTTGGAGAGTCCCAACACGAGGATAAACACCCCAAACCGACCCAACCTTTATCCTAACCCGATCTAGAACTTATCCTAGCTCAATTCTAGTTGGTTTAGGGTCCTAAACCAGCTCTATAAGTAGGAGGGAACTCTAAATTCGTGACTCACACCGCAACCCTCTTTCAAACCTTGAAACCCTTGTTATTCTTCATCAAACCCTCATGAAAATGTCTTTTGAAGGGTGCTCCATGGGAGAAGTGGCTTACCAAGGTCCAAAGCCAGCTAAAAAAGAGCACGGCATGCTACAACGGCTGACCACCATCCCGAGGCATTTGAGCTCTAGCCCCATGAGAGAGGTAAGTTCATGTTCAATTCAATTTCATTCAATTCACATCAATTCCTTCGAAAGCTTAAATGCTCTTCCTATCTCTTCTCTTCCTCTTTTCTTTCAGCTTCTCCCCGGCCCGAGATGATACTCTACCTTAAAGTGGATGGCTCCTATGATCCGCAACTTACCCATAGCAGTGATATCCATCTTAAAGTCTTGGCACCTACACCCACTTTTAGTGCTAGGCAAAAACTACCCCAAATTGTCCTTAGATTGGCATAGTATCTCAGCCCTGGTAGAAATCTGGCATCCTCAGACCCATACGTTCATTTTCCCTTCTTTTGAGGCCACTGTCCTACTAGAGGAGGTAGAGACCTATTTTTATTTTCCTAGGTCCAAGGTGGGTGAGGAGGACTTAGTGTGTCATACTGTTGCCTTTATAGACCCTAGCCTTATCTTGGGAGAGTTTATACCAAATAGCAAGGACATCCGCACCTTCATAGGCACACATTAGATCCATCTTCTTCCCCTTAGTTAGTGGGTGGTTACTCATTGTAAGAATAAATGTTGATGGCATGAGGCCATAGCTAAGGCCGTGTCTATTTGCCTGTATGGGGCCATCCTGTTTCTCTCTGCCGACCATGTGTTAGATACTCCCATCCTTAGCACCATTAGTGGCCTGTGGGAGGGTCTCTCTATTTCCTAGGCCGTCCTCACCTACTTGCATGAAGGCCTTAGTTCAGCAGCCCAAGGTGGTCCACTCTTCTGTTCCATGATACTTCTAGAGTGCTGGATGGGTGTCAGGATAAAATTCATTCATAAGGAGGATATTACTTCAGCCAGTTGGATCTTCGGGAGCCATCCACTGTTCTTCATAGGTGGCACCTTCAGGTTCTCCCCACAAGTAGAGTGCAGGACAGCAGAAAGGAAGACCAGGGATGAGTGGCGACTCTACATCAACACCTTGCCTCTAGATCGGTTCGTGATGCACCCTGACTTCCTTCATGACATTGCAGTCAGACTTCCTAGGAGGCCAGGCATGGATCTGAGGCTCGTGAGCGACACTGCACTAGCGATGTACAGCCCGCACCGGTGCTACCTACAGGTTGGACTACCCAGAACCGTACTGTTAGGACCGGTGCGATGGATTCAGAGGGGGGGTGAATGAATCCCTCTCTAAGACTTTGCCCGATTAAAACTTATAACAAACAGAGATGTGGAATCAAAACCCACAGGTGCCTTGATCAGCTTAGATGCACTCTTCGAATGATGGAAGGAAGATTAGATAAACTATACTTCTAATCTACACTATAAAAACTAAAGAGATGACTTAGTTCATCTAAACAACTTGACTCTATCAAGACCAGAATCAAACGCACGGTGTGCAAACCAATCTCTCACTAGATATAAGATCAGACTATGATAAACAATCCTAAGCATACGTCTAGCGGAGCAGAATAAATAATCAAACCACGATGGACAGAAGATTTTAAGGTGGTTCGGTCCTCCAGACTACGTCCACCCCACACTCCGACCAGAGTGTGGCTTCCCGCTGATACACAGCTTAACAGCTGGGCCTCACAGCTTGCCTACATCCGCTGAGCATCACAGCTTGCTTCCGCTGGGCAATATAACTTAGCCATCCACTGACACACAGCTTGACCGCTAGGCATTACAGCTTCACCGTCTAGAGGATACCACACCTCTGCAACCGTTGGGGCTTACAGCTTAACCCATCCAGAGGAATCCTCTTCTGCTACAGCTGAGCAACACAGCTTGCTCTGCTGAGAAACAGCTTGAAATAATGATAAAAAGGAAAACAAGAAACGGGAAATGGCAGCGACTGAAAGCTGTAAACACTAAAGCGTAGATATGGCTCTCAAGGAGCTGACTAGATAGGATTTGATCCTAATTCCAGTGAGGACTAATCTTCAGATGAAGCTTGTCTTCTTCTCTTCTCAAACTCTCGATCTCTCTCTCTATCTGTCTACTTCTTCTACTGCCTCTCTTTCCTCTCTCGAACTCACGAACTCTCTTCTTTCTCTTCTGCTCTGCTCTCTTTTTTTTCTCTTCTCCTCTCTGGATCGCGCTGGCTCTAGATCTATCTACTTCGATCACCCTTCTCTAGAAGGAGAGGCTTCCTTTTTATACGAGCATCAGATGTAGGGCGTGTGCTTTCCACGATTCTCGCCCAAATGCCTTGGCCCACGTGGCATCATCCTAGCTCATTGCTTTCCATGTGTCACTATCTTGGCACCTCCTCCACTCTTGGATCACATGCCATTCTTATCCTTCTCACAAAAAAGCACCTGCCAAGGCATCAGACAGAAAGTCATCTTCAGACAGTTATACAATATGTAAAGAGATTGCACGGAGTAGATATAATGTCAGAGTTGAAGTGCACAGATTCAATGTGGTGTTTGCACATACTCATGCATGGACTTGATTCCAGTATTGAAGCATTGACTATGAATACGCAGAGTACAAGCATTGCACAGACTTGAAATGCCTTGAGATCAACATGCACAGACTTAGTTGCGTGCATTAACAAAGGTTACATCGACTACAAACCTGCACCGACCTAGATATGAACTAACATAAACATGCACTGAGGTCATGCGATAGAACTTGCACCGACTGTGTGTAAGCGTGTAGTAGCAAAAAGTGCACCGACCTATTATAGCCAAAGTTAAGACTTGCATCGAGATCAGATCTGCAGTCTAAGAAAACTTGCATCGAATTGCCTGAGTAGAGTGCATGGACTGAATGATGCACTGACCTACCACGTTGTGCAATAGTGATGTGCACCTATTTTAACTTATGCACAAAAAAACACTTCAATGACTTGATCGTGTGCAGTCACAGATATTGCACCGACTTAATGAGACGGAAAACAGATAATGCATCAAGTATGAGAGTGCAGGACGACCAATGCACCGACCTACTGTGAGAATAAGCAGAACCTGCACCGAGGGGATCATGCAAGAAGAAGTATTGCACATACTTACTGTCATGCAGCGCCAATGTTTGCACCAACTCAATCAAAAGTGAAACACTAAGTAGCACCGACTTATAACATGCACATGCTAGGAATGCACTTGTAGACACGTCAAAATTGACATCATTTTGAGTATATCTCCTATTGCACTACGATGCATCATTTAACCCTCAAATCGACTTATTTGAGTGATTTTTCCTCATTTTTCCTGAATATCCAACTTCCCCAAGCTTTCCACATGTTTTCCCATTTTTCTAGATTTTTCTGAGCTTTTTCTCCATTTTTCCGGGCCTTAAATCAATTGGTGGCAGGGACCCGGGCGCCATTTAAATAGCGCCCCATCAGGGGGCGTCATTTCTTTAATTAGCGACCGTTCGGAAGATCGTCAATTCTTTTCTTCACATTTTGAGCCAAAATCGGATTATTTTTGATTCCACGACTTCATGGAAGTTGCTATTTCATGAAATAGCGCACGTGTGTAAAGTCGTCAATTTCATTGCTATATTTTGAGGTTTTAAATCCGTCCGAAACTCGTATTAATTCCTAAATAGCGACTTCCTCAAGGTCGCCAATTCTTTTCAAATTTCAGAAAGTCCGAATCCGTTTCGAAATGTCTCAGAATTAGCGACGCTCCGCACGGACGTCATTTTAAATAGCGACCGACTGTCCGGTCGTCAATTCTTGTTCAATTCCAAAGAACCCCTTCCTTTCCTCACTTAAACTCCTTTTCCACTTGGGAAAGGGTTCCTATGACTTCCTAATATTGTAAGGACACTTGGAGAAAGGATCCCCCTTTCCAAATCCCACCAAAACTCAGTTTTCTAATTTTTATTGAATTAAACTCCGAATTTCACTTCCCTTCCTCACTTTAACCTCCTTTTCCTCTTGGGAAAGGGTTCCTATGACTTTCTAAGGTTAAAGGGACACTTTGACAATATTTGTCTCATTCCAAATCCAACTAAAACATGTTTTCCTAATTTTTCTTGGAATTAATTCTGAATTTCAGCCCTATAAATAGGACCCCTCTCTCCGTTGTGAAAAGGACAATCAAGATCAATTCAAGAGGAGGTGATGCTGGACCAAAGGCTCAAGGAGGAAGACTCCCATACACCTAAAAGCTACATCCAGGGAGTTCTTCTTCCTCTATTGAAGATTTGAAGCCTCTACATCCATGGAGTTCTACATCCTCTTCTTCCTCCATTGAAGATCTTCATCCTTGAAGCCAAATTAGAGAAAATCACTAAGCTTTCCCCCTCCTATCTCTTATTTTTTGCTTTAGTTAATTGCATGCATCATATCATATTCTTCTTTTATTTCTTTTTATCTCAATATTGAGATCTTCCCATGTTGTGCACTCTAGCACATCTCCCTTACTGCAACACTTGCACATCTCCCTCTATTTTTCATCATACATCATCTTTTACCTACCCTTTTGCATAGGGGTTTAAAGGCCAAACACCAATAAGGTGTGTTCATATCCATGCTTTCTATGTTCATATTTATATTTGGTTTCGATGCTACACATCTTGGATCTAATCCACGTTTGTTTATTAGTGTTTGATAATTTTGCAAGGGTAATCAATCAAGGAAAACTCTCTTCATCGGCCGGCCGATCGGAAGAGAAGGAAATCACTCACAATCTCCCCAACATTTAAGGTATTTATATCGCGATCTCTCCATTAATTATTTGTTATATCCTTTGAGGCCCTCGCATCTCTGGCGATCACCTTTCCCCTTAGCATCCTCGCATGCTCCACTTTTCTCCCCTTTTCCCTTTATTTTTCCCTTTTAATTATTCTTAGTTTTCCTTAAGTGGATTTCTTAAGATCTATAGCACTGACGTTGAAAATTCCTTAGACTTAAGCTTGCACTGACTTTATGAATGGCCAGGTGAAAAGCTGCACCGACTCAATGTGCGTAAGAAAAAAACTGCACCGACTGTAAGATGCACGAGAGACATGAATAAGCACCGAGGTTGAACATATAATGCACGGACCTTAATGCCCATGAACGATGATATGCACCGAGTTTGTTGGGCAGCCTGACTGACATATGTGCACGAGCCTCAGACATAACCTGAATGCACCGACTTAACTGATTGTGTGCATGCATAGACGTTTAAAGCCATGAAGTGCAATATATGCATTCAAGACATGCTCAGACCTAGACCAGCAGTTAAACGTACATCAATATATATATATGCAACCGTGACATTCAATCAAGCACATGAAGTCAATTCAGGCACATGAAGTGACTCAGCTATCATCAAAACATTCTTCAACCATTCATTCTCAAGTGGTGACTCATAGTGTTGCTATCATCAAAACTCATGAAGCAAAATATCGTCAAGACACAGGGGCACGATAATCTCCCCCTTTTTGATGATGACAACACAATGAGTCACACTGACTCGTCAAACTATTCTCCCCCTTTGACTTCAGCAAAAAGAAGGTAGTTTGCGAGAAAAATAATATAATGCATGAACCTATTCTCCCCCTTTTGAAATAAACAAACAGATCATGACAGTGAAAGAGTAATACTCCCCTTATCAACATGAATGTAGGACTACTCTCCCCCTTTGAAATATAGTCCTCCCCCTTTGACAAAATCATGACTATCTATAATGCCCAGAACTCCCCCTGAGAGCATGAAAGAAATTGAAAATGCAAGCACAGGATGTATCTACAGAGATGAACTCTGGTTATCCAATGAATCAATATTGAATCCACCACCACAAGAATTCGGAAGCAAAATTGGTTGTGGCACCTTACATTTGTATGGACAGAACAATGCAGGTGAAAGTCCCACAGAACCAGAACCGATTACAAGAGTCATTCATCAGGGATACAGAAACAAGATGGAAGATTCCAACAGTATGGAGAGTGAAACTGATGATGTAAATGAAGTAGATGTGGCCAAGGGTAGGAGTAAATAATGACAAGCAAGGCACAACATCTCCAACAGGTGAGTTAGCATGATGATTAAGTTGTCAGAGGTGAACCTATTCTGAGGAAATTGTATGGTAGGTGCCACAGTAATAAGTCCTCACAAGGAAAGACTCTCCTATCATAGGGGGTTATAAATTAACCTACATGACCCAACTGATTTAACCATGATGTATACCAAATTTGTCAATTAAATTCAATACTCATATCTGAAGGTAGGTTTTAATAAAGGTGAACCAATTAATCAAGCAATACTCAAGAACAACCACCTTCTATCTTACTCAAATGAACTCGATGACTCCTTTGAGAGTCACATAGTGATGTGACACAACCTCGGACCTAATGCAAGCAAGCACAATCGCAATCTAAATGGGCCAATTTGGGCCGCCGCTCTCTCGTCGCTCACCCAAGCCCAGGGTAACTTGGCAATGCCAAGGTGAGGTTGAGGGGTTGGGCCCTTGCTGGTAGAGGGCCAGCAAGGCCAAGATTTGATTCCCAATGGATTTGGAAGCCCAATTCAACGGGGTCGACGAAGTGCCGAAGGCACCGGTTGCACTCTTCCCACGGTGATCACTCAAGGCAATGGGGCTTGAGGATCGGGCTCTCACTCGCATAACCAGCGGAATTAGAACTAATATTGAAAGACAAGCACTAAGTGGAGTGAAGGTTTGAGCACTTACTCGACCGGTTTGAAGAAACCGGTCCCGGTCGGAGACGAGGGCGAGCGGGGAGGCGAGTGGATTCCCACACGCCGCGGCGGTGTCGCTTGACCTGCCCAAATAAATTACACCACTACACCTCTCACAGGAGGGGGAACTTGGGGTGGGGGTTAATGATATTACATCAATACTACCTCCACGCAGGGAGGGGCCTTCAGCCGGCCAAGCGGGGTGGGGAAACCAAAGCAAAGAACGAGGAATAAGGGTGGACGTCGAATCTACCTGCTATCTGTGAACCAGGATAGAGGGTCGGTGTTGCAGTTGTAGATCTTGCTCAAGATATTCGCTGATGGCGAGACTGGCGGAGAAATCTTCGTAACAAGAAGGGGAATGCCTCAGAATTTTTGTAAATTCTTATGGAGTCGCTGCAGGTCGGGGAAAGAGCTTGAACAGGGCCTCTGTTTCTCGGACTAGCAGGGGCAGGTCACCAATAGTAGGATGCAGAGGCTGTCCTGGCCGCTCCCGAACTCCAAATTTGATGCTGTTAGGTCTGTTAGAACCTTGGGTGAGTCCTCTTTGCAGCAAAAGAAACGGGGACGCCAGAAGAGAAAGGAGACGATCTGTGGAGCCAGAAGAGTGAGGAGGTGTCGATGCAGACTGGGGAAGGTAGAGCCGCGCGATCGTGGAAGAAAATTGGTAACTTCTGTTCCCGGATGTTGAATGGGCTTCTGCTTCTTGATTCTGAAAGTAGACAGGCCGATGAAGAACTTTGAAGAAGAACTTGAGGACTGATTCCTTCGGGGTTCGTCGTGGCAGAGCTTCTAATCTGGCTCAGGTCCTCAGCCGAGGCAGAACTGCGTAGCTGTGGGAGAATGGACCTCCTGGTAGACTCGGAGATCGAAAGAAGACGAAACCACTTCGGTTGCGAAGGCGACTGGCAGACGCTTCCTACAATAGCTCTTGGGTCTTCAAACTCGTCCGGAGGAGGTCGTGGTGGCTGCTGCAAGTTACTGATCTACTGAAGATCTTCAGTTGAGAGCTGTAGGTTGATGATGATGGGGGGGAATGGGGTATATGGGAGGGGAAATGGGGGTGGATGAGTGTGGGGAAAGCCCGGGCTGTGAGGGGGTCTAGGAGGGGGTGTTCTAAGGTGGGGGAAGGGAAGAATGGGGTCTGGAAGGGGGTCTAATAGGTGGTGGGAGGAGGAGCTACGAATTTGGGAAGGTGGGTGAGAGGAGAAGGTGAGGGGGGGCACAAGTGAGTGGAGGGAAGGGTGGATTTCAAATTCAAATATGCTTTGGAAGTTGTAGGGTTGTGTGGGGAAGGGGTTGATTGTGTTGGAATGGGGAAAGTGGTGTTGGAATGTGGAGGATGGTGTTGGAATGGTGAGGGATCTCCTTGGGACTAGGGGGGTGGAGTAATGGAGGCCATGGGGAAGTGGAGGGCTTTAATGATGGTAGGTGGGGGTTGAGGTGGTTGGGAAAGGAGGAGAGAGAAGAAAATTCGAAATTGGGTGTTGAGGAGAGAGAAAGTGGAGTGAAAAGGAGGGATTAGGAGAGGGAAGGGTGGGGAATCTCTCCCCTAGGGTTTCTCACCCAAAAAATGTTGGAATCACTCCACTAAACTAAGCTTTAGATACTCAAATGGCATTTTTCATTGATTCATTCATTATGTTGAAATGGGGGGAATGTGGTCCTATATATAGGAAACCCACATTTCTACAAAAGTCCCTTACAAAAGACTCAATAACAAATAACCGAAGGGGTAGGGGGGCTCATGGGCCAAGCCCGAAGAATTGGGCCCAATAGCACATTACACAATCTAATGACACTCAAACTTAGGAAAATAAATGCAAGAGCTAGGAACATGACTCAAATAAAAGGGAAAATACATCAAATGACTCAAATAAAATTACATAGGACTCAAAATTAAATAACTAAACCATGCCGGATGCAACCGGGGTGAGGAGACGAACGGTAAACGTGGGCATGGGAGGTGATGTCCCCATCATACTCCCGGGGTACGGAGAACTCGACTCTGTCGAGTAAGTGTCCTTCGCTCCTTAGAGGGTGTAGAAGTGGTACCGCCCTCAAGTCTCCCGAACGAGACCGATCCATCCACCTACCGAGATAGCGCTCATATACCTTGCTCCGAGTGGTAGTGACTTGTTCATCCAATATTTGTTCAATTTGTTCACGCTGGGCTCTCTTGGCTGGTGGTTTATCATCATGGGTGGGTGCTCTCTCAAGGGAAGAAGTAGGCTCAATCTCCTCACTAGGTACCACCGTGGGTCCCTTATATGGCACTAGGTCGGTAACATTGAATGTGGGACTTATTCCATACTCCTCATGGAGATCTAACTCGTTGGCATTTGCACCTATGCGCCTCCAGACCTGGAAGGGACCAGCCCCACGTGTCCTTAGTTTAGAGTTGGCTCCCGGGGAGAGCCTCTCCATCATTACCATCACAAGGTCACCCACTTGGAATTCTTGGTGATGCCGATGAGAGTCGGCCAGCTTTTTATAAGCCTCATTCTTTTTGCTGATGTGCTTGCAAAGGTTTTCATGCAATTTTGTGAATGCTATCCTTTTAGTGGTTATGGGTGGACCTGGACAACCATAGATGGACCTATCCTGCCATGATGCCAGATGGACCATGATGAACCTTGGTGGGCCGGTGCAACCATTTGTGGACTTATCATACAATGTTGTCATGTAGACTTTGGTGGGCCTAGGTGGGCCGGGGCAACCGTAGGTGAACCTATCATGTAAAGTGGTGATGAATGTGGGGGGGCCCGGACATCCGTAGATGCTTTTGACATGCTTAAGATCCATGATGAATGAAGGAGGACCATGACATCCGAATGTGGCCCACTCATGCTTTCTACTTGACATGTGAGTGATATGAATGAATGGACCCAACATAGTGTTCATGCCAAGGGGTGTGGAAAGCCTAGACACATGCATACTTTTCCCAAAAGTGACTTCCATGTGTATAGGTGTGGGACAACCTTTGAACTCCCATTGGAAAGGATCGAATGGATCTAAGAAGGTGGTCATCAGGGGGTGGGGCACCACCTTATTCCCTAGGGATATATGGTCCAAGGTTATGGCTCCCAAGGTGCAGCCCGGGTCATGGATGAGGTGGGTTTGGCCCAATATGGTGAGTGAGGGTAGGACAGGGTGGGTGGTTGGTAAGATGGTTGGGTCATATGAGTCCCTTGACTCCCATTGGAAGGGATCATATGGATCGTAAAATAGGTCACTTAGGGGGAGGAACTCCATGTCCTCAAGATCCTTAAAAGGTGTTAAGTCATCCTTCCCTATGATAGTTGGGCCAATGTTCTTGACAAGTGGGTCGGCCATGAGTGGAGGGCTTGGCTTTCTACCCGAGATAAGAAGCTCTAAATCGAGGAGAAGGTTGGGCTCATCCGGTGTAGGGAGGAATAGAAGGAGGTCGCTAGTGTAGCAACCATTGGTGCAAACCGAGGTGATAGACCCAATGCATAGGTGTAGGAGGCTAAGGCTCCTAGATTGTTCGGCCATAGGAGTCAACATGCTAGTGAACTCAATTTGCCATGCTAAGCCCCTAAGAAAATCCTCTAAGGTCTCCACTTGATAGGATGCTTGGATTGTGGTGTGATAGGAGAAGATGGGCACTAGGGGAAAATTTTATTCTATGGGAGGGCAAACATGGGTCGAGGTCTCTCTAATTAGGCTCTTCCTTAGCCACCTAACAAGGGACTCTTCTAAGATGAATTCGGCCTTATCTAGAGGGGGTGGTGTAGGGTGAAGATCCTTGTGCGAGGCTTCCTCTTCAATTGGGACATGGGTGCTCTCTATGGAGGGGATAGGTTCCCGAGGGATATTTATCTTCATGTGGCAAAGCGGGTGGACTACTTCCAAAACTAATGGAGTGGGAAGGTTCTTTGATGGTGGGGTGATGATGGCCGGAGTATGGTGCACCCGGGGTGGTGAACGAGGGTGGGATTCCCGCGGGTGGGAGAATAAAAGGTTGTTGAATTTAAAGGTTCCCGAAAGGTGTGGTGGACGCACAAGGTAAGTCCGACGTGTTGGGTCGATGTTGGCATTCCTTTCATCTAACCATTTCTTACCTAGGATTATACATGGACCTGCCAATGTTCCCTTTTGACACCAAGCCCCATCCAAATACTTAATCTTCCCGAACCATTTATGGAATTCAATAAAGACTTGGTCTCCATTGTGCACAATTTGTCCGGTCCTACTAAGAGAGGTAACGATATCGGGGGACACCCAATTTTCAGATTCTAAGTCAATGAAATCAATTTCTACGGGCTTTCCATTAGGTAAGCATGCATGGGATATGATTGGGAGAGGAGCCATGTGACCCAAGACTCAATGTTAACAATGATGGGTTGACAATGCACGGTTCGGACAAGAATGCAAGCATGCCCTAGGACTTGACTTGTAGAGACAAGTCAAAGACTTGCTCTGATACCACTTGATGTGACACAACCTCGGACCTAATGCAAGCAAGCACAATCGCAATCTAAATGGGCCAATTTGGGCCGCCGCTCTCTCGTCGCTCACCCAAGCCCGGGGTAACTTGGCAATGCCAAGGTGAGGTTGAGGGGTTGGGCCCTTGCTGGTAGAGGGCCAGCAAGGCCAAGATTTGATTCCCAATGGATTTGGAAGCCCAATTCAACGGGGCCGACGAAGTGCCGAAGGCACCGGTTGCACTCTTCCCACGGTGATCACTCAAGGCAATGGGGCTTGAGGATCGGGCTCTCACTCGCATAACCAGCGGAATTAGAACTAATGTTGAAAGACAAGCACTAAGTGGAGTGAAGGTTTGAGCACTTACTCGACCGGTTTGAAGAAACCGGTCCCGGTCGGAGACGAGGGCGAGCGGGGAGGCGAGTGGATTCCCACACGCCGCGGCGGTGTCGCTTGACCTGCCCAAACAAATTACACCACTACACCTCTCACAGGAGGGGGAACTTGGGGTGGGGGTTAATGATATTACATCAATACTACCTCCACGCAGGGAGGGGCCTTCAGCCGGCCAAGCGGGGTGGGGAAACCAAAGCAAAGAACGAGGAACAAGGGTGGACGCCGAATCTGCCTGTTGTCTGCGAACCAGGACAGATGGTCGGTGTTACTATTGTAGATCTTGCTCAGGAATTTCGTTGATGGCGAGACTAGTGGATAAATCTTCGTAACAAGAAGGGGAATGCCTCAGAATTTTTGTAAATTCTTATGAGGTTGCTGCAGGTCGGGGCAGGAGCTTGAACAGGGCCTCTGTTTCTCGGACTAGCAGGGGTAGGTCACCAACAGTAGGATGCAGAGGCTGTCCTGGCCGCTCCCAAACTCCAAATTTGATGCTGTCAGGGCTGTTAGAACCTTGGGTGAGTCCTCTTTGCAGCAAAAGAAACGGGGACGCCAGAAGAGAACGGAGACGATCTATGGAGCCAGAAGAGTGAGGAGGTGTCGATGCAGATTGGGGAAGGCACAGCCGCGCGACCGTGGAAGAAAATTAGTAACTTCTGTTCCCGGATGCTGAATGGGCTTCTGCTTCTTGATTCTGAAAGTAGACAGGCCGATGAAGAACTTTGAAGAAGAACTTGAGGACTGATTCCTTCGCGGTTCATCGTGGCAGAGCTTCTAATCTGGCTCAGGTCCTTAGCCGAGGCAGAACCGCGCAGCTGTGGGAGAATGGACCTCCTGGTCGACTCAGAGATCGGAAGAAGACGAAACCACTTTGGTTGCGAAGGAGACTGGCAGACGCTTCCGACGATGGCTCTTGGGTCTTCAAACTCATCCAGAGGAGGTTGTGGTGGCCGCTGCAAGTTTCTGGTCTGCTGTAGATCTTTAGTTGAGAGCTGTAGGTTGATGATGATGGGGGGGAATGGGGTATATGGGAGGGGAAATGTGGGTGGATGAGTGTGGGGAAAGCCCGGGCTATGAGGGGGTCTAGGAGAGGGTGTTCTAAGGTGGGAGAAGGGAAGAATGGGGTCTGGAAGGGGGTCGAACAGGTGGTGGGAGGAGGTGCTACGAATTTGGGAAGGTGGGTGAGAGGAGAAGGTGAGGGGGGGCACAAGTGAGTGGAGGGAAGGGTGGATTTCAAATTTGAAATGGCATTGGAAGTTGTGGGGTTGTGTGGGGAAGGGGTTGATTGTATTGGAATGGGGAAAGTGGTGTTGGAATGGTGAGGGATCTCCTTGGGACTAGGGAGGTGGAGTAATGGAGGTCATGGGGAAGTGGAGGGCTTTAATGATGGTACGTGGGGGTTGAGGTGGTTGGGAAGGGAGGAGAGAGAAGAAAATTCGAAATTGGGTGATGAGGAGAGAGAAAGTGGAGTGAAAAAGAGGGATTAAGAGAGGGAAGGGTGGGGAATCTCTCCCCTAGGGTTTCTCACCCAAAAAATGTTGGAATCACTCCACTAAACTAAGCTTTGGACTCTCAAATGGCATTTTTTTTCATTGATTGATTCATTAAGTTGAAATGGGGGGAATGTGGTGCTATATATAGGAAACCCACATTTCTACAAAAGTCCCTTACAAAAGACTCAATAACAAATAACCGAAGGGGTAGGGGGAGCTCATGGGCCAAGCCCGAAGAATTGGGCCCAATAGCACATTACACAATCTAATGACACTCAAACTTAGGAAAATAAATGTAATACCTAGGAACATGACTCAAATAAAGGGGAAAATACATCAAATGACTCAAATAAAATTACATAGGACTCAAAATTAAATGACTAAACCATGCCGGATGCAACCGGGGTGAGGAGACGAACGGTAAACTTGGGCATGGGAGGTGATGTCCCCATCACATAGAGCAATATTGAGATTAAACACCCTTACATGAATGTGAGTTGACTGTTTTTGCAAGATATTTTCTTTTTATTAGCATATTATTTTTCTTGAGCAATTTAAGTTGATCAACACCTTTTTACATGAGGCACAATACGTCTTAGGTGAAGTGACCCAGTTACTCAGTGTGATAACTTTCATTGCCTCTCAACTTTGAGAGAAGAGTTAGCAATAGAAGTGTCTTTTTACATGAGGAGACACCTTGATTAGAGGTCAGACTCCCCAATTACTCAACACAGACATGCTATTGCTCTGTCAGATTGATGTGGCACAGCCCAAGGATGATTAAGTATGAAATGATGAGCCTAGGACCTAGACCCGCAAGCATACAAGAGTGAACAACGAACTTATACTAGCGGCTCACGCGCATGGCACATATGATCTCCCGATGGTGACCGGGGATGATGGCAAGGGTCCGAGGGGGAACCCAATCAATTCTAAAGTCTTAGCGGGCTTTGGCTGACCCCTAAGGATCTGGGTTATCCAACTTCGTGGGTGGCTGGCCCACAGGGCGGGGTTTTGGTGGCACTCACTCTCGGTCCGCGGTGGACGCACTTGAAGTGGCAAACGTGATCGGGCTCTCTTCTCACCGTCCGACGGGCATGCGAAGCAATACTAAACTTGCAGAATAAAGGTAATCAAGGGTAGTATCAGAGGCTCACCTGATCGGTGTGAAGACACCGATCCCGCTCGGAGACGAGGGCGCGCCGGGAAGCGTGGGTAAATACCCGAACGCTGCGGCGATGACGCTTGTCCTAAAAGTTAAAAGAAGTACAGCACTACGCCTCTCGCAGGAGGGGTGATCTTGGGGTGGGGGTTAAACATATTACAACCCAAAACTACCTCCACGCAGGGAGGGGCCTTCAGCCGGCCAAGCAGGGTGGGGAATGATGCAAGAAAACCCGACTCTCCGAGCTCTGCCGGTTCTGCCAATCTTCAGGTTCGCTGGACAGGGTGTCAGTGATGACGCTGCCCCGGACTCCACGGAACTCAGATCTTGATGAAACCGGCGCCAAAAGTTTCCCAACTGACCGAGGATGATGTATGATTTTTTGGGGAAGCTCTGAAACTCGGGGCAGATTGGGCCGGTGACTGGAACAGGACAGCAACGTTCTGTATCCGGCTGGTGCAGAACTGGTGCAGTCTGTTGCAGAAGGCGCTGCGGACTCTCCTGAACTCCAATTGATACGAGACTGGCAGTGACGCGATCGTGGTCGGAGTAGCTTCGAGCGGGAGTTGACGGGGCCCCAATCGGAGGTTGAAGAAGAGAATGGTAACCGGATAAGTGGACCTGGACCCACAGGGGGGCAGACTGCACACTCCGGCGAAGAAAATTGTAACCGGGAGCTTCTGTGGCCGATTGAGTTCCTTCTTCTTGGAGATGAAAGCTAACGGGACGTAGTTACTGCCCTCCGAAAATGGCGCCCAAACCTGTCCCGAGCTAGTCGTGGTGGCTTCAGCTTTCAGCTTCAGGTCTTCAGACAGGGACAACAAGTGCAGTCGAACGAGATCTACTCCTACGAACAGCTCCGACCTCGGAAGCCGGCGAGACCACCACCGTTGGAAAGCCGACTCGCAGACGATTCCAGAAATATAAGCCTTGCCATCTGAATTCTTAAGAGAAGGTCGTGGCTGCCTCTGCAAGTCACTATAACTCTGCTGCCTGAAACAGAGACAGAATGAAGTGAAGAAGAGGGTGTGGGGGAGGGGGTGGCCAAGAGAGTAAGGGGTGGAAGGTGTGTCTAGTGGCTATGGGAGGGAGATGTGAGGTGTTTAGGGGTTGTGAAGGCTAGTGAGAAGAAGGTGGGGAGGGAGAAATGGGGTTGGAGAGGGGTGGGTGGAGTGAAGGAGGTGGTGGCCTCTTGAGTGAGCAAGGGAGGGACCAAGGGGGAGGGGGGCGAACTGGGCTGGTGTATGGGAAGGTGGGGGGCAAACTAGGGAGATTAGGGGGTGGGGGAGATGAAAGGGCACAGCCCAAGGGGAGGGAAATTCGAATTTTGGGCCTTGGGGGAAGTCCCTTCAGCCTAGGGGAGGTAGAAAGGTGCTTGGGGAAGGGAATGGGGTAGGTGGTGGTTGGAGGGTGGGATAGGGATTGGTGGGAGCTTTCTTGGGACTATGGGGAATTAATGAGGTGGTGGGTGGTTGGGAGGGGCCTTAAATGAGGGGAGGGGAGTTAAGAGGTAGGTGGGAGAAGAGGAGAGAGAGAGGGGTTCGCCCCTTGCTTGATGGGAGAGAGAAAGAGAGAAAATGAGAGAGATAATGAGAGGGAGGTGGAAATGCTATTTCAATATTCATGCAAAAGTGATTACATGGAGAGAGATGGGGCCTATTTATAGGCAACCACTCTTTACATGACCAAAATGACCTTGACATTAAGACAAAAGACCCAACAAGTCCTAGACTCAATCCATTAGGCCCAAACTAAGGTATTAAGGCCCAATTAAACAAAATAAGAGAAATAGACTAGAACAACATGACTCAATAAAAGAAAGTACATAAGATATGACTCAATAAAAGGAAAATACATAAGATGAAACTTAGGAAATGAAGATAACAAGTGTAGATCATAGTCAATCCACATCAAGAGTGTGCAGGTGACTCGAGCCAAAGGGAGTGTCGTGAGATGTCCTCATCAAATCCCCCGGGGTGGGGAGAACTCGACCCTGTCGAGTATGGGTCCGCCTGGCTGTAGTAACGCTCCAGAATATCGGGGTCCAAGCGCAGCAGGTCCTCCCGACTCACCCAAGTATCCTTTGTCGGGGGACGGTTCTTCCACCTAACCAGGTAGCACTGATACACCTTGTGCCTAGTAATGATACTCTGCTCATCTAGTATTGCCTCTATCTGCTCTCGTCGGTCTCTCAAGCTAAGAAGTGGAGTCCCACCGGGAGTGTCTCTCTCAGGGGGGGGTAAAGGCTCGAGCTCCTCACTGGGTCCCACCGCGGGGCCTGTCACGTCCCGAGAGCGGAAGATACCCGGAGATGCGTGACGAGTTTATATCAATCATGTCAATCAGAGTAGTAGTGTATTCGACACAAAGACAGAGATGCACAAAAGTAAAGATAACCCAATCCATTTACTTCTTCATAATAAATAGTCTATTACAAACCCAATACTCTATTCAAAAAAAAGAAAAGTACACATTTGACTCAAGAAATATATAAAAGGCTAGATGACACTTGGAAAAGCTCTAGCTCTTTCACTCTTGATTCTCCCCATCCGATTGACTTCCCTCATCGTCGGACTTACCTGAAAAGTAAGGGAAACACGGAGTGAGCGAACGCTCAGTAGGAAATTATATCTCAGGAACTAGCAAGGGGTTTACGTAGTTACATCTTTCATGAATGCACTATAGCTATGCATGCTCGCATAAAACGACAAGATAGAAAGAGGATATAACAATAAGATAACAGGAAGAACTAGTCTTGAACTTATATCAAATGACCTCAAGATATTCAAGCAAGTACTTTATCATGTCAAGATGAAATTTGGCTATCACGTTCAAGCACGCAAGTAATTACCCTTTTTAGGGCCACGCAAGTCATGTAATATCAAGTCAAGTACAAGATTTATGGAATGTTCAATCAAGCTAGTCATGCACTTCGGTATAATGCCAGTACCGTGATCAATCAACTCCCATGGGCACAAGTACTTTCGGGTGCTCCTCCCAGGACCAGATCGGGCCCTATATGCGCAGGCATTAGTCATGTATTTCTAACATCCACATTTTTGTGTATAGCCATCATGGAATTTCAATAAGCAAGCTTGTAGTCATGTAAGACAACTTTGAGAGATTAGAGTCCAAAAATATGACTTTTGACACCAATAGGCGATAATAACGGTACAATCACACTTTCGATAAAACTAGGTGGAATTGGTTCCCTTAACTCGGGTACCATGACAAGTAAGTAGAGACACTCTTTTATATAGAATTGAGGTCCATATGAATAGCACCTCAATGGCAAGACGTCCTCATTCTTAATATAGAATTGAGGTTCACAAGAACATCAAGTTTAATATAGAATTGGGGTCTACAAGAACAGCATAACAACGGCCTATTCTTCCCCGTTCATTAAGATAATTCTCATATCATACCCATGGCATGACATGAGGGCCGGTATCACCATGTTTCTATAGAGGGACATGGCAAAGATTGTGTAATGGGTTTTTATGGTACAACCAGCTCAGTCGGCCTTGAGGGAATCCAAGGCTGCGAGGAGTCTTACGGAGGTCTCTATGACTAACTCGCTAGTCCAAAGGAACGGAATGTCCAATGGAGAGCTTGTATGTCAATGAGAATTGAGGGTAGTGCGATAAAACATCATGAAACATGGGACTATACTCACGGACTGGAATATAGTGCCGATATATATATATATAATGAAGCTCTCGGTTAACAGTAATCAGTGAAACAGTAATGCAGAAAATAGCGACTTTGGTAAAGTCCGTTTTTCATGAAATTAACGCCTTAATCAGGGGCGTTTATATAACATTTGATGACGTACATAGAAGTCGTCCTTTCAATATTTATAATTTACAGAATATTAATAATCTGGAATTTTTAACAGAAACGCGCCCTGGGCAGGGGCGTGTCTCTTCAATATGCGCCCTGGTCTGGGGCGTCAGTTAAACATGAGACGACCTGGATAAGGTCGTGAATTCAGGAATTTACCAATTTTTCAGATACTAAAATTTCAGGAAATAGGGTACATGATCGTGGCAGGAAAAATAGCAGGATTACAAGAGATTGATCATGCATTATTTTTAGAATCATGTTTGAATAGATATATAATTTTAAACAGGGTATTTAGTAATTAAAAGAAATTGACGTCCGTGTGCAGGGCGTCAAATATGAAATTGACGACCTAGTCATGGTCGTTTTCTTGTAATTTAGCGCCCTTGATAGGGGCGTTTCTTTCAAAAACTCTTTAGAAACTAATCAAAACGCATGAAATCTATATGCATGTATTAACGGATGATGTTATAATTATTAATATGCTAGTTTGGGCTACAATCCCTGAGAAAACCTACCTTATAGTTGATCTGGATGAAGGACTCGTGAAAGGTTTGGGACAATACTCTGTCTAACAGAGCCTCCTGGCGATGATAATTGCTAATAGCAGCAGCACGCACAGAAGAGGGTGCAGATGAAGAACCCCTAATTCTTCAGTCTGACGTTTCCACTCTACAGGCAACCTGTAGAGGCAGAAGAAAACGAAGGTATTATTCTTCGTATGAATAACAGGAGGTAAAGGAAGAGAAGAACTTACTGGTTCTTCGGGAAGACAGGAGCTCCTTAACCTGTAGAAGATGAAGAAGCATAATTAACATTCTTCATGTAACAGGGAAAAAGAACTATACGAATAACCTGCTGTTCATACCTTAGAAGACTCCGATCGCCAAAATAGCGAATCAGATCGACACGGTGAGTATTTATAGGATTTTAGGATCCTAATAGGGTTAGTGTTTGATTGGAAGTAACACTTCCATGATAGATTTATTACTACATTCGAACTCTTTCTCATAGTTATCAACTTACCCTGGATAAGTTCCTGGTTCGAATGGAACATAAACTGAATTAACGTCCTAAGCGAGGGCGTCGAATTTAAATTGACGCCTTGTCTAGCGTCGTTTCTTATTGAAACGCGTCCAAGAAAAAGGGCGTTACAATTACTTACCTTTTTATGTAATTTTGGTTGTTTAAGATTTGACGCCTTGAACTGTGGGCGTCCTTTCTTAAAAACACGCCTTAGGTGGGGGCATTTCTTGTCAAGTAGTGCCTTTATCTGCGGCGTTATTTTCCTCAGGGTTTAATTTTTTTTTCCATTTTCTGTTTTATCGTTTATTTACTTAATCTTTTAATCTATTTTGATTTATCTATCTCCTTCTATTTTATCAGGGTTGCTACACCCTCCCCTACTTAAAAAGAATTTGGTCCCCAAATTCCATAGCATATATTTATATAGAGAGTGTAGAGTACATACCTTCTAGAATAACTCTGGAAATCGTTTCCTCATAGATTCCTCGGTCTCCCATGTAGCTTCATGTTCTGAATTCTTATTCCATTGTACTTTTAGCATGGGAATAACCTTATTCCTTAGGGTACATACTTCTCGATCTAGTATTCTTATGGGCTTCTGTTCATATGTGAGATCCTTCTGGATCACTAGATTCTCCATGATCAATAATATGTGATGGATCGTGTACATACTTCTTAACATTGATATGTGGAACACATCATGTACTTCGGACAGTTGAGGAGGCAATGCGATGCGATAAGCAACCTCGCCAACTCATTCTAGTATCTCAAAGGTCCGATGAATCTTGGTGTAAGCTTGCCTTTAACACCAAATCTCCGTATTCCACGTCCAGGCGATATCTTGAGAAATACATGATCTCCAACTTGGAATTCAAGATCTCTCCTTCTTGTGTCAGCATAAGCCTTTTGTCTAGACTGAGCATCTTACAGTCTTTCTCTGATCAATTGTATCTTCTCGGTAGTATCCCTTACCATGTCTGGACCTAACAGTTGTTTCTCTCCAACTTCGTCCCAGCATAAGGGTGATCGGAAACTCCTTCCATATAAGGCTTCGAAAGGTGCCATTTGTATACTTGCCTGGTAGCTATTGTATGCAAATTCGACCAGAGGCAAGTGATCATGCCAGTTTCCACCAAAATCAATAATGCATGCTCTTAGCATATCTTCGACTACTTGATTGGTTCTCTCAGTCTGACCATCCGTTTGAGGGTGAAAATCTGTACTAAAGTTAAGTCTCGTTCCCAACGAATGTTGTAGTCCCTTCCAAAAATGAGAAGTAAAACGGGGATCTCTGTCAGACACGATTGAAACAGGAATACCATGTAATCTGACTATCTCCTTGATATACAATGCAGCCAGAACATCAATTGACCATCGGCTCTTGATTGGCAAGAAATGCGCTGATTTAGTCAATCGATCAATAATAACCCATATTCCATCATGTCCTCCCTTTGATTTAGATAGACCCATGATGAAATCCATGCCAATATCCTCCCACTTCCACTTAGGAATATCTAGGGGATGTAGTTTTCTAGCAGGCTTTTGGTGTTCTGCCTTGACTTGTTGGCACGTGAGACAGCGTGACACGTGGTCCGCTATTTCCCTTTTCATGTTGGGCCACCAAAAATTCCGTTTCACATCTTGATACATTTTGGTAGATCCAGGATGAATCGTGTACCTTGATCTATGAGCTTCATCTAAGATCTTCTTCTTTACCTCGGGACAATCCGGTATGCAAGTTCTATTCCTGAATATTAATCTTCCTTCACAAGTTATTTGGAAATCCGATTGTCCTTCCAGTTTGCCTTTGATCTCTACTAACATTGGGTCATTATCTTGAAGTGCTTGTATTTCAGTTAATAGGTCTGACTGTATGCTTATATGAGATAATGTGGCACATCTAGGGTCTGTGTCCATGCCTATATTGAGTTCAGAGAATTGCTCCAGCAACCTCCATTCTTGAATCATACAATTGGCTAACAGGGCTCTTGGCTTTCGACTAAGGGCATCTGCTACATGATTACCCTTTCCGGGATGATATTGTATATTGAAGTCGAAGTCTTTGAGATATTCTAGCCAACGTCTTTGCCTCATATTTAGTTCCTTCTGTGAGAAAAGATATTTGAGACTCTTGTGATCGGAGTATACAGTAAACTGCACTCCATAGAGATAATGTCTCCATATCTTCAGTGCAAATACTACCGCGGCCAATTCTAAGTCATGGACGGGGTAGTTCTCTTCATGCTTCTTTAATTGACGAGAAGAGTAGGCTATAACCTTCCTTGTTGCATTAGAACACATCGAGGCCAATGCCAGAAGCATCAGTGTATACCTCGAACTTTTCTCCTTCAATTGTAAAGCTAAGACAGGAGCTGTAGTCAGATGATCCTTGAGAGTTTGGAAGCTTCTTGCACATTCCTCACTCCATTCATAACGGATCTCCTTGCGAGTTAACCTCGTAAGTGGCACGGCGATCTTAGAGAAATCTTTGATGAATCGCCTGTAATAGCCTGCAAGACCTAAGAAACTTCGGACCTCGCTAGCATTGGTCGGTCTTTCCCAGTTCCTTACAGCTTCGACTTTTGATGGATCTACAGATAAGCCATCCTTTGATATAACATGTCCGAGAAAAGTTACTTCTTCAAGCCAGAATTCACACTTGCTGAGTTTTGCATATAATTGATTTGTCCTCAATATTTGTAATGCAATCCTTAAATGCTCCTCATGCTCTTCCTTGGTCTTAGAATAAATCAATATATCATCAATAAAGACCACCACGAATTGATCCAAATAAGGCCTGAATATACTATTCATTAACTGCATAAAGGCAGCAGGGGCATTTGTTAGTCCGAAAGGCATAACAACGAACTCATAATGGCCATACCTGCTTCTGAATGCGGTCTTATGAATGTCATCATCTTTGATCCTTAACTGATGATATCCGACCTGAGATCAATCTTTGAGAAATACTTGGATCCAGATATTTGGTCAAATAATTCATCGATTCTCGGCAGTGGATACTTGTTCTTGATAGTGAGATGATTCAACTGTCGATAGTCGATGCATAGCCTCATGGATCCATCTTTCTTTCTTACAAACAGTACAGGTGCTCCCCACGGGGAAGTACTTGGTCTAATGAATCCTTTCTTAATGAGTTCCATCAATTGCTCCTTTAACTCCTTGAGTTCAGCAGGTGACATTCTATAAGGTGCCTTTGAAATTGGACCAGCACCAGGGACTAAGTCAATGGTGAAGGCCACTTCTCTTTGTGGGGGTAATCCAGGCAAATCTTCCGGAAATACGTCTGGAAATTCTTGCACTACTGGAATGTCTTCTAGCTTAGTTTCCTTAGCTTCTTTAACTGTGATAAATGCAAGGAAAGATACACATCCTTTCCTGATGAGCTTGCTAGCTCGGAGAGCCGAAATAAAAGGGGATTTGCTTCGACTCTTAGGGCTAGTGAGAATTAATTCTGGAAATTCCTTGAATGTAACCTTGCTATTGCGGCAATCAACCGTTGCCTGATACTTGGATAACCAATCTGCTCCTAGTATGACATCATACTCCTTCAGATCTAAACATATGAGATCAATAGGGAGATTTCTACCCTGAACCAATACTTCACAGTTTTGGTAATGATGTGTAATATCAGTCTCGTCACCCAGAGGAGTAGACAAAACTAATTTCATCCATTCCGGTTCTAGGGGTAATGGGTCAGCGAACTTCTTAGAAATAATAGAATGCAATGCACCAGTATCAATTAAGACATATGCATTCTTGGAACAAACTTTCAATGTACCTTCCACTAGTCCGCCTTCTTCTTCTTGTTCGGTCTCCTTGATTGCGTGAAGACGCGCATTCTTGGTTACCGGGTGTTCCCGACATCGGCTTGATCGTTAAGTAATGGGCAATCGGGAATCCGATGCTCACGACTCCCACAACGGAGACATGCTCCTAGTTTCCTCCAGCATTCTTCTGCTCTATGGCCTGCCTTGTCACAATGTTTGCACACTGTGTTTGATGGGGTAGTGGTGATAGAGAAGGGCTTGGTCTTCTTAAACTTCTGATCTTGCAAGGAAATACCTCCATTGCTAGGCCTCTTCTTGAAGTTGGGTTTAAAGGAACCCGATCCTGTAACTTGTTCCTTCTTATCCTTACCACGAATCCTATCAGATAGTTCTGTGGCATCTTCTAACAGTTGTGCGCGGCGTACTATCTCCGAATAGACCTGAATGTCCATCGACGCCAACTGTGTGATATATTGGGGCCTGAGCCCATTGAGGAACCTCCTAGCTTTCATCTTCTCGGTGCTAACTAAGTGCTTAGCATACCGAGATAATCTAGAGAATTATGCCTCGTACTCCGCCATTGACAAGGATCGTTGCTTCAGTGCAGCAAATTCTGCAGCTTTCTTTTCCTGCACTCGGTCTGAAAAATATTTTGCGTTGAAGTGTTCAACGAATTCCTCCCATGTAACTTGGTCTTGATTTAGAGTAGCCTCTATTGATTCCCACCAGCATCTAGCATCCCTTTCTAGCTGAAAGGTAGCTAACAAAATTTTATCCTGATCCGTGCATTGCATGACACGGAAGATACGTTCTGTTTCCCTAATCCAGTGTTCAGCTCCATCCGGATCAGTAGAACCCGTGAATTTGGGCGGGTTCATGTTCTTGAAAGTCTGATGGAGACTTCCTGCTCGTTGTCCACCTCCTTGTGCTACTTGTTGCAGCACCTGAGTCATGCCTTGAAGCGTACGCTGCATGTTGCGCCATTGAGCACGTTCGGCAGCCATTGTCCTACAATTACAATAACTATATTAGTATATACTCGCGTTAAGGGCTTTTAAGTTAACTCAACCCTTGGTTCTACCCAATCTCACTGGTTAAAGGTTTGAACCTATCCTTGGACTTGGGTTTTCCTAGGAATTGAATACCCTAGGCTCTGATACCACAAAAACTGTCACGCCCCGAGAGCGGAAGATACCCGGAGATGCGTGACGAGTTTATATCAATCATGTCAATCAGAGTAGTAGTGTATTCGACACAAAGACAGAGATGCGCAAAAGTAAAGATAACCCAATCCATTTATTTCTTCATAATAAATAGTCTATTACAAACCCAATACTCTATTCAAAAAAGAAAAGTACACATTTGACTCAAGAAATATATAAAAGACTAGATGACACTTGGAAAAGCTCTAGCTCTTTCACTCTTGATTCTCCCCATCCGATTGACTTCCCTCATCGTCGGACTTACCTGAAAAGTAAGGGAAACACGGAGTGAGCGAACGCTCAGTAGGAAATTATATCTCAGGAACTAGCAAGGGGTTTAAGTAGTTACATCTTTCATGAATGTACTATAGCTATGCATGCTCGCATAAAACGACAAGATAGAAAGAGGATATAACAATAAGATAACAGAAGAACTAGTCATGAACTTTCAAGAACTTATATCAAATGACCTCAAGATATTCAAGCAAGTACTTTATCATGTCAAGATGAAATTTGGCTATCACGTTCAAGCACGCAAGTAATTACCCTTTTTTGGGCCACGCAAGTCATGTAATATCAAGTCAAGTACAAGATTTGTGGAATGTTCAATCAAGCTAGTCATGCACTTCGGTATAATGCCAATACCGTGATCAATCAACTCCCATGGGCACAAGTACTTTCGGGTGCTCCTCCCAGGACCAGATCGGGCCCTATATGCGCAGGCATTAGTCATGTATTTCTAACATCCACATTTTTGTGTATAGCCATCATGGAATTTCAATAAGCAAGCTTGTAGTCATGTAAGACAACTTTGAGAGATTAGAGTCCAAAAATATGACTTTTGACACCAATAGGCGATAATAACGGTACAATCACACTTTCGATAAAACTAGGTGGAATTGGTTCCCTTAACTCGGGTACCATGATAAGTAAGTAGAGACACTCTTTTATATAGAATTGAGGTCCATATGAATAGCACCTCAATGGCAAGACGTCCTCATTCTTCATATAGAATTGAGGTTCACAAGAACATCAAGTTTAATATAGAATTGGGGTCTACAAGAACAGCATAACAACGGCATATTCTTCCCCGTTCATTAAGATAATTCTCATATCATACCCATGGCATGACATGAGGGCCGGTATCACCATGTTTCTATAGAGGGACATGGCAAAGATTGTGTAATGGGTTTTTTTATGGTACAACCAGCTCAGTCGGCCTTGAGGGAATCCAAGGCTGCGAGGAGTCTTACGGAGGTCTCTATGACTAACTCGCTAGTCCAAAGGAACGGAATGTCCAATGGAGAGCTTGCATGTCAATGAGAATTGAGTGTGTAATGCGATAAATCATCGTAGAAAACATGGGACTATACTCACGGAGTGGAGTAATAGTGCCAATATATATGTATGTATGTATAATGAAACCCTCGGATAACAGTAATCAGGAAAAATCAGTAGTGCAGAAAATAGCGACTTTGGTAAAGTCATTTTTCATGAAATTAACGCCTTAATCAGGAGCGTTTATATAACATTTGACAACGTACATAGAAGTCGTCCTTTCAATATTTCTAATTTACAGAATATTAATAATCTGGAATTTTTAACAGAAACGCGCCCTGGGCAGGGGCGTGTCTCTTCAATATGCGCCCTGGTCCGGGGCGTCAGTTAAACATGAGACGACCTGGACAAGGTCGTGAATTCAGGAATTTACCAATTTTTCAGATACTAAAATTTCAGGAAACAGGGTACATGATCGTGGCAGGAAAAATAGCAGAATTACAAGAGATTGATCATGCATTATTTTTAGAATCATGTTTGAATAGATATATAATTTTAAACAGGGTATTTAGTAATTAAAAGAAATTGACGTCCGTGTGCAGGGCGTCAAATATGAAATTGACGACCTAGTCATGGTCGTTTTCTTGTAATTTAGCGCCCTTGATAGGGGTGTTTCTTTCAAAAACTCTTTAGAAACTAATCAAACGCATGAAATCTATATGCATGTATTAACGGATGATGTTATAATTATTAATATGCTAGTTTGGGCTACAATCCCTGAGAAAACCTACCTTATAGTTGATCTGGATGAAGGACTCGTGAAAGGTTTGGGACAATACTCTGTCTAACAGAGCCTCCTGGCGATGATAATTGCTAATAGCAGCAGCACGCACAGAAGAGGGTGCAGATGAAGAACCCCTAATTCTTCAGTCGGACGTTTCCACTCTACAGGCAACCTGTAGAGGCAGAAGAAAACGGAGGTATTATTCTTCGTATGAATAACAGGAGGTAAAGGAAGAGATGAACTTACTGGTTCTTCGGGAAGACAGGAGCTCCTTAACCTGTAGAAGATGAAGAAGCATAATTAATATTCTTCATGTAACAGGGAAAAAGAACTATACGAATAACCTGCTGTTCATACCTTAGAAGACTCCGATCGCCAAAATAGCGAATCAGATCGACACGGTGAGTATTTATAGGATTTTAGGATCCTAATAGGGTTAGTGTTTGATTGGAAGTAACACTTCCATGATAGAGTTATTACTACATTCGAACTCTTTCTCATAGTTATCAACTTACCCTGGATAAGTTCCTAGTTCGAACGGAACATAAACTGAATTAACGTCCTAGGTAACGGCGTCGAATTTAAATTGACGTCTTGGAATGCGTCGTTTCTTATTGAAACGCGTCCAAGAAAAAGGGCGTTACAATTACTTACCTTTTTATGTAATTTTGGTTGTTTAAGATTTGACGCCTTGAACTGTGGGCGTCCTTTCTTAAAAACACGCCTTAGGTGGGGGCATTTCTTGTCAAGTAGTGCCTTTATCTGCGGCGTTATTTTCCTCAGGGTTTAATTTTTTTTTCCATTTTCTGTTTTATCGTTTATTTACTTAATCTTTTAATCTATTTTGATTTATCTATCTCCTTCTATTTTATCAGGGTTGCTACACCCTCCCCTACTTAAAAAGAATTTGGTCCCCAAATTCCATAGCATATATTTATATAGAGAGTGTAGAGTACATACCTTCTAGAATAACTCTGGAAATCGTTTCCTCATAGATTCCTCGGTCTCCCATGTAGCTTCATGTTCTGAATTCTTATTCCATTGTACTTTTAGCATGGGAATAACCTTATTCCTTAGGGTACGTACTTCTCGATCTAGTATTCTTATGGGCTTCTGCTCGTATGTGAGATCTTTCTGGATTACTAGATTTCCATGCTCAATAATATGTGATGGATCATGCACATACTTCTTTAACATAGATATGTGGAACACATCATGTACTTCGGACAGTTGAGGTGACAATGCGATGCGATAAGCAACCTCGCCAACTCTTTCTAGTATCTCAAAAGGTCCGATGAATCTTGGTGTAAGCTTGTCTTTAACACCAAATCTCCGTATTCCACGTCCAGGCGATATCTTGAGAAATACATGATCTCCAACTTTGAATTCAAGATCTCTCCTTCTTGTGTCAGCATAAGCCTTTTGTCTAGACTGAGCAACTTGCAGTCTTTCTCTGATCAATTGTATCTTCTCGGTAGTATCCCTTACCATGTCTGGACCTAACAGTTGTTTCTCTCCAACTTCGTCCCAGCATAAGGGTGATCGGCAACTCCTTCCATATAAGGCTTCGAAAGGTGCCATTTGTATACTTGCCTGGTAGCTATTATTGTATGCAAATTCGACCGAGGCAAGTGATCATGCCAGTTTCCACCAAAATCAATAATGTATGCTCTTAGCATATCTTCGACTACTTGATTGGTTCTCTCGGTCTGACCATCCGTTTGAGGGTGAAAAGCTGTACTAAAGTTAAGTCTCGTTCCCAACGAATGTTGTAGTCCCTTCCAAAAATGAGAAGTAAAATGGGGATCTCTGTCAGACACGATTGAAACAGGAATACCATGTAATCTGACTATCTCCTTGATATACAATGCAGCCAGAACATCAATTGACCATCGGCTCTTGATTGGCAAGAAATGCGCTGATTTAGTCAATCGATCAATAATAACCCATATTCCATCATGTCCTCCCTTTGATTTAGATAGACCCATGATGAAATCCATGCCAATATCCTCCCACTTCCACTTAGGAATATCTAGGGGATGTAGTTTTCCAGCAGGCTTTTGGTGTTCTACCTTGACTTGTTGGCACGTGAGACAGCGCGACACATGGTCCGCTATTTCCCTTTTCATGTTGGGCCACCAAAAATTCCGTTTCATATCTTGATACATTTTGGTAGATCCAGGATGAATCGTGTACCTTGATCTATGAGCTTCATCTAAGATCTTCTTCTTTACCTCGGGACAATCCGGTATGCAAGTTCTATTTCTGAATATTAATCTTCCTTCACAAGTTATTTGGAAATCCGATTGTCCTTCCAGTTTCCCTTTGATCTCTACTAACATTGGGTCATTATCTTGAAGTGCTTGTATTTCAGTTAATAGGTCTGACTGTATGCTTATATGAGATAATGTGGCACATCTAGGGTCTGTGTCCATGCCTATATTGAGTTCAGAGAATTGCTCCAGCAACCTCCATTCTTGAATCATACAATTGGCTAACAGGGCTCTTGGCTTTCGACTAAGGGCATCTGCTACATGATTACCCTTTCCGGGATGATATTGTATATTGAAGTCGAAGTCTTTGAGATATTCTAGCCAACGTCTTTGCCTCATGTTCAGTTCCTTCTGTGAGAAAAGATATTTGAGACTCTTGTGATCGGAGTATACAGTAAACTGCACTCCATAGAGATAATGTCTCCATATCTTCAGTGCAAATACTACCGCGGCCAATTCTAAGTCATGGATGGGGTAGTTCTCTTCATGCTTCTTCAATTGACGAGAAGAGTAAGCTATAACCTTTCCTTGTTGCATTAGAACACATCCGAGGCCAATGCCAGAAGCATCAGTGTATACCTCGAATTTCTCTCCTTCTACTAGTAAAGCTAAGACAGGAGCTGTAGTAAGATGATCCTTGAGAGTTCGGAAACTTCTTGCACATTCCTCACTCCATTCATAACGGATCTCCTTGCGAGTTAACCTCGTAAGTGGCACGGCGATCTTAGAGAAATCTTTGATGAATCGCCTGTAATAGCCTGCAAGACCTAAGAAACTTCGGACCTCGCTAGCATTGGTCGGTCTTTCCCAGTTCCTTACAGCTTCGACTTTTGATGGATCTACAGATAAGCCATCCTTTGATATAACATGTCCGAGAAAAGTTACTTCTTCAAGCCAAAATTCACACTTGCTGAGTTTTGCATATAATTGATTTGCCCTCAATATTTGTAATGCAATCCTTAAATGCTCCTCATGCTCTTCCTTGGTCTTAGAATAAATCAATATATCATCAATAAAGACCACCACGAATTAATCCAAATAAGGCCTGAATATACTATTCATTAACTGCATAAAGGCAGCAGGGGCATTCGTTAGTCCGAAAGGCATAACAACAAACTCATAATGGCCATACCTGCTTCTGAATGCGGTCTTATGAATGTCATCATCTTTGATCCTTAACTGATGATATCCTGACCTGAGATCAATCTTTGAGAAATACTTGGATCCAGATATTTGGTCAAATAATTCATCGATTCTCGGCAGTGGATACTTGTTCTTGATAGTGAGAGGATTCAACTGTCGATAGTCGATGCATAGCCTCATGGATCCATCTTTCTTTCTTACAAACAGTACAGGTGCTCCCCACGGGGAAGTACTTGGTCTAATGAATCCTTTCTTAATGAGTTCCGTCAATTGCTCCTTTAACTCCTTGAGTTCAGCAGGTGACATTCTATAAGGTGCCTTTGAAATTGGACCAGCACCAGGGACTAAGTCAATGGTGAAGGCCACTTCTCTTTGTGGGGGTAATCCAGGCAAATCTTCCGGAAATACGTCTGGAAATTCTTGCACTACTGGAATGTCTTCTAGCTTAGTTTCCTTAGCTTCTTTAACTGTGATAAATGCAAGGAAAGATACACATCCTTTCCTGATGAGCTTGCTGGCTCGGAGAGCCGAAAAAAAAGGGGATTTGCTTCGACTCTTAGGGCTAGTGAGAATTAATTCTGGAAATTCCTTGAATGTAACCTTGCTATTGCGGCAATCAACCGTTGCCTGATACTTGGATAACCAATCTGCTCCTAGTATGACATCATACTCCTTCAGATCTAAACATATGAGATCAATAGGGAGATTTCTACCCTGAACCAATACTTCACAGTTTTGGTAATGATGTGTAATATCAGTCTCGTCACCCAGAGGAGTAGACAAAACTAATTTCATCCATTCCGGTTCTAGGGGTAATGGGTCAGCGAACTTCTTAGAAATAATAGAATGCAATGCCCCAGTATCAATTAAGACATATGCATTCTTGGAACAAACTTTCAATGTACCTTCCACTAGTCCGCCTTCTTCTTCTTGTTCGGTCTCCTTGATTGCGTGAAGACGCGCATTCTTGGTTACCGGGTGTTCCCCGACATCGGCTTGATCGTTAAGTAATGGGCAATCGGGAATCCGATGCTCACGACTCCCACAACGGAGACATGCTCCTAGTTTCCTCCAGCATTCTTCTGCTCTATGGCCTGCCTTGTCACAATGTTTGCACACTGTGTTTGATGGGGTAGTGGTGATAGAGAAGGGCTTGGTCTTCTTAAACTTCTGATCTTGCAAGGAAATACCTCCATTGCTAGGCCTCTTCTTGAAGTTGGGTTTAAAGGAACCCGATCCTGTAACTTGTTCCTTCTTATCCTTACCACGAATCCTATCAGATAGTTCTGTGGCATCTTCTAACAGTTGTGCGCGGCGTACTATCTCCGAATAGACCTGAATGTCCATCGACGCCAACTGTGTGATATATTGGGGCCTGAGCCCATTGAGGAACCTCCTAGCTTTCATCTTCTCGGTGCTAACTAAGTGCTTAGCATACCGAGATAATCTAGAGAATTATGCCTCGTACTCCGCCATTGACAAGGATCGTTGCTTCAGTGCAGCAAATTCTGCAGCTTTCTTTTCCTGCACTCGGTCTGAAAAATATTTTGCGTTGAAGTGTTCAACGAATTCCTCCCATGTAACTTGGTCTTGATTTAGAGTAGCCTCTATTGATTCCCACCAGCATCTAGCATCCCTTTCTAGCTGAAAGGTAGCTAACAAAATTTTATCCTGATCCGTGCATTGCATGACACGGAAGATACGTTCTGTTTCCCTAATCCAGTGTTCAGCTCCATCCGGATCAGTAGAACCCGTGAATTTGGGCGGGTTCATGTTCTTGAAAGTCTGATGGAGACTTCCTGCTCGTTGTCCACCTCCTTGTGCTACTTGTTGCAGCACCTGAGTCATGCCTTGAAGCGTACGCTGCATGTTGCGCCATTGAGCACGTTCGGCAGCCATTGTCCTACAATTACAATAACTATATTAGTATATACTCGCGTTAAGGGCTTTTAAGTTAACTCAACCCTTGGTTCTACCCAATCTCACTGGTTAAAGGTTTGAACCTATCCTTGGACTTGGGTTTTCCTAGGAATTGAATACCCTAGGCTCTGATACCACAAAAACTGTCACGCCCCGAGAGCGGAAGATACCCGGAGATGCGTGACGAGTTTATATCAATCATGTCAATCAGTGTAGTAGTGTATTCGACACAAAGACAGAGATGCGCAAAAGTAAAGATAACCCAATCCATTTATTTCTTCATAATAAATAGTCTATTACAAACCCAATACTCTATTCAAAAAAGAAAAGTACACATTTGACTCAAGAAATATATAAAAGATTAGATGACACTTGGAAAAGCTCTAGCTCTTTCACTCTTGATTCTCCCCATCCGATTGACTTCCCTCATCGTCGGACTTACCTGAAAAGTAAGGGAAACACGGAGTGAGCGAACGCTGAGTAGGAAATTATATCTCAGGAACTAGCAAGGGGTTTAAGTAGTTACATCTTTCATGAATGTACTATAGCTATGCATGCTCGCATAAAATGACAAGATAGAAAGAGGATATAACAATAAGATAACAGGAAGAACTAGTCATGAACTTTCAAGAACTTATATCAAATGACCTCAAGATATTCAAGCAAGTACTTTATCATGTCAAGATGAAATTTGGCTATCACGTTCAAGCACGCAAGTAATTACCTTTTTTTGGGCCACGCAAGTCATGTAATATCAAGTCAAGTACAAGATTTATGGAATGTTCAATCAAGCTAGTCATGCACTTCGGTATAATGCCAATACCGTGATCAATCAACTCCCATGGGCACAAGTACTTTCGGGTGCTCCTCCCAGGACCAGATCGGGCCCTATATGCGCAGGCATTAGTCATGTATTTCTAACATCCACATTTTTGTGTATAGCCATCATGGAATTTCAATAAGCAAGCTTGTAGTCATGTAAGACAACTTTGAGAGATTAGAGTCTAAAAATATGACTTTTGACACCAATAGGCGATAATAACGGTACAATCACACTTTCGATAAAACTAGGTGGAATTGGTTCCCTTAACTCGGGTACCATGATAAGTAAGTAGAGACACTCTTTTATATAGAATTGAGGTCCATATGAATAGCACCTCAATGGCAAGACGTCCTCATTCTTCATATAGAATTGAGGTTCACAAGAACATCAAGTTTAATATAGAATTGGGGTCTACAAGAACAGCATAACAACGGCATATTCTTCCCCGTTCATTAAGATAATTCTCATATCATACCCATGGCATGACATGAGGGCCGGTATCACCATGTTTCTATAGAGGGACATGGCAAAGATTGTGTAATGGGTTTTTTTATGGTACAACCAGCTCAGTCGGCCTTGAGGGAATCCAAGGCTGCGAGGAGTCTTACGGAGGTCTCTATGACTAACTCGCTAGTCCAAAGGAACGAAATGTCCAATGGAGAGCTTGTATGTCAATGAGAATTGAGTGTGTAATGCGATAAATCATCGTAGAAAACATGGGACTATACTCACGGAGTGGAGTAATAGTGCCAATATATATGTATGTATGTATAATGAAACCCTCGGATAACAGTAATCAGGAAAAATCAGTAGTGCAGAAAATAGCGACTTTGGTAAAGTCGTTTTTCATGAAATTAACGCCTTAATCAGGGGCGTTTATATAACATTTGACGACGTACATAGAAGTCGTCCTTTCAATATTTCTAATTTATAGAATATTAATAATCTGGAATTTTTAACAGAAACGTGCCCTGGGCAGGGGCGTGTCTCTTCAATATGCGCCCTGGTCTAGGGCGTCAGTTAAACATGAGACGACCTGGACAAGGTCGTGAATTCAGGAATTTACCAATTTTTCAGATACTAAAATTTCAGGAAACAGGGTACATGATCGAGGCAGGAAAAATAGCAGAATTACAAGAGATTGATCATGCATTATTTTTAGAATCATGTTTGAATAGATATATAATTTTAAACATGGTATTTAGTAATTAAAAGAAATTGACGTCCGTGTGCAGGGCGTCAAATATGAAATTGACGACCTAGTCATGGTCGTTTTCTTGTAATTTAGCGCCCTTGATAGGGGTGTTTCTTTCAAAAACTCTTTAGAAACTAATCAAACGCATGAAATCTATATGCATGTATTAACGGATGATGTTATAATTATTAATATGCTAGTTTGGGCTACAATCCCTGAGAAAACCTACCTTATAGTTGATCTGGATGAAGGACTCGTGAAAGGTTTGGGACAATACTCTGTCTAACAGAGCCTCCTGGCGATGATAATTGCTAATAGCAGCAGCACGCACAGAAGAGGGTGCAGATGAAGAACCCCTAATTCTTCAGTCGGACGTTTCCACTCTACAGGCAACCTGTAGAGGTAGAAGAAAACAGAGGTATTATTCTTCGTATGAATAACAGGAGGTAAAGGAAGAGAAGAACTTACTGGTTCTTCGGGAAGACAGGAGCTCCTTAACCTGTAGAAGATGAAGAAGCATAATTAATATTCTTCATGTAACAGGGAAAAAGAACTATACGAATAACCTGCTGTTCATACCTTAGAAGACTCCGATCGCCAAAATAGCGAATCAGATCGACACGGTGAGTATTTATAGGATTTTAGGATCCTAATAGGGTTAGTGTTTGATTGGAAGTAACACTTCCATGATAGAGTTATTACTACATTCGAACTCTTTCTCATAGTTATCAACTTACCCTGGATAAATTCCTGGTTCGAACAGAACATAAACAGAATTAACGCCCTAGGTAACGGCGTCGAATTTAAATTGACGTCTTGGAATGCGTCGTTTCTTGTTGAAACGCGTCCAAGAAAAAGGGCGTTACAATTACTTGCCTTTTTATGTAATTTTGGTTGTTTAAGATTTGACGCCTTGAACTGTGGGCGTCCTTTCTTAAAAACACGTCTTAGGTGAGAGCGTTTCTTGTCAAGTAGCGCCTTTATCTGCGGCGTTATTTTCCTCAGGGTTTAATTTTTTTTTCATTTTCGGTTTTATCGTTTATTTACTTAATCTTTTAATCTATTTTGATTTATCTATCTCCTTCTATTTTATCAGGGTTGCTTCACCCTCCCCTACTTAAAAAGAATTTGGTCCCCAAATTCCATAGCATATATTTATATAGAGAGTGTAGAGTACATACCTTCTAGAATAACTCTGATCGTTTCCTCATAGATTCCTCGGTCTCCCATGTAGCTTCATGTTCTGAATTCTTATTCCATTGTACTTTTAGCATGGGAATAACCTTATTCCTTAGGGTACGTACTTCTCGATCTAGTATTCTTATGGGCTTCTGCTCGTATGTGAGATCTTTCTGGATTACTAGATTTCCATGCTCAATAATATGTGATGGATCATGCACATACTTCTTTAACATAGATATGTGGAACACATCATGTACTTCGGACAGTTGAGGTGACAATGCGATGCGATAAGCAACCTCGCCAACTCTTTCTAGTATCTCAAAAGGTCCGATGAATCTTGGTGTAAGCTTGTCTTTAACACCAAATCTCCGTATTCCACGTCCAGGCGATATCTTGAGAAATACATGATCTCCAACTTTGAATTCAAGATCTCTCCTTCTTGTGTCAGCATAAGCCTTTTGTCTAGACTGAGCAACTTGCAGTCTTTCTCTGATCAATTGTATCTTCTCGGTAGTATCCCTTACCATGTCTGGACCTAACAGTTGTTTCTCTCCAACTTCGTCCCAGCATAAGGGTGATCGGCAACTCCTTCCATATAAGGCTTCGAAAGGTGCCATTTGTATACTTGCCTGGTAGCTATTATTGTATGCAAATTCGACCAGAGGCAAGTGATCATGCCAGTTTCCACCAAAATCAATAATGCATGCTCTTAGCATATCTTCGACTACTTGATTGGTTCTCTCGGTCTGACCATCCGTTTGAGGGTGAAAAGCTGTACTAAAGTTAAGTCTCGTTCCCAACGAATGTTGTAGTCCCTTCCAAAAATGAGAAGTAAAATGGGGATCTCTGTCAGACACGATTGAAACAGGAATACCATGTAATCTGACTATCTCCTTGATATACAATGCAGCCAGAACATCAATTGACCATCGGCTCTTGATTGGCAAGAAATGCGCTGATTTAGTCAATCGATCAATAATAACCCATATTCCATCATGTCCTCCCTTTGATTTAGATAGACCCATGATGAAATCCATGCCAATATCCTCCCACTTCCACTTAGGAATATCTAGGGGATGTAGTTTTCCAGCAGGCTTTTGCTGTTCTGCCTTGACTTGTTGGCACGTGAGACAGCGCGACACATGGTCCGCTATTTCCCTTTTCATGTTGGGCCACCAAAAATTCCGTTTCACATCTTGATACATTTTGGTAGATCCAGGATGAATCGTGTACCTTGATCTATGAGCTTCATCTAAGATCTTCTTCTTTACCTCGGGACAATCCGGTATGCAAGTTCTATTTCTGAATATTAATCTTCCTTCACAAGTTATTTGGAAATCCGATTGTCCTTCCAGTTTGCCTTTGATCTCTACTAACATTGGGTCATTATCTTGAAGTGCTTGTATTTCAGTTAATAGGTCTGACTGTATGCTTATATGAGATAATGTGGCACATCTAGGGTCTGTGTCCATGCCTATATTGAGTTCAGAGAATTGCTCTAGCAACCTCAATTCTTGAATCATACATTTGGCTAACAGGGCTCTTGGCTTTCGACTAAGGGCATCTGCTACATGATTACCCTTTCCGGGATGATATTGTATATTGAAGTCGAAGTCTTTGAGATATTCTAGCCAACGTCTTTGCCTCATGTTCAGTTCCTTCTGTGAGAAAAGATATTTGAGACTCTTGTGATCGGAGTATACAGTAAACTGCACTCCATAGAGATAATGTCTCCATATCTTCAGTGCAAATACTACCGCGGCCAATTCTAAGTCATGGACGGGGTAGTTCTCTTCATGCTTCTTCAATTGACGACAAGAGTAAGCTATAACCTTTCCTTGTTTCATTAGAACACATCCGAGGCCAATGCCAGAAGCATCAGTGTATACCTCGAATTTCTCTCCTTCTACTGGTAAAGCTAAGACAGGAGCTGTAGTAAGATGATCCTTGAGAAGTTCGGAAACTTCTTGGTAAAGTACAAATATGGCCCGTGCGGCTGTCCAAACTCGTCTCATACGGGGCAGCGGCTACGAAGCTATACCGGAGAGGCAGGCGAAACTGATGCTCCAATTTCTTCACGTCAGCCTCCCCCCACTCGCTGCGATTGGGGACGGGCTCCCGCCTCACCTGCTCGATTTCCGAGCGCAGGCCCGCCATCGAGCTGGAAGAAAAACCTTCGCTAGAGCCCGAAGACTCCGGAGGAGGAGGAAGCCGCCGGATTGCCTCCGCGGTTAGGCGCGCCAACTCCTCAAATGCCGCCGCAAGGGTTTGCTCCCCCGCTGTATCTTCACGGCGCATCAAGGAGCCCCAGAAGCAGAGAAATGGAGGAAAGGCCGATAACCCTGAAAAGACTGGGAGGAACGAGCAGCGCCCTATGCCTATAAACCCTCGCGGGAGGTGGCGCGCCGTTTCAACCTCCGAGAAAAAGGGGGCCCCTTCATTTCAAAATCCGTCAGAATCATTATGACTATGGGCCCAGGAGACCACTACACCTGGCATCATCACGCCAACAGGATTCCACCCACCCGAGCCACGCCGGTCCAAAGCCTCAAAAGAACTACTCAACCGAGCCTCCTTGGCTCGGGAGTAGGGGTGACAAGTGGAGAGGGGGATTCCTGCAGCCCACTCAAAGAGCAGACCCAACTAGGCCCAACACGGCCCAACGAGGCAAGCTCGCCCAAGTGACAGCCCACAGGGCCCACTCAGAAAAGCCCAATAAAATAATGCTCGAGGAAACAACTCTCCTAGGCGGCCCCAAGGCTCGGAGAGCCCGAGCCTCAGTCAGGTCACAGGAAGACCCGCGCACGAGCTACCCCTCCGCCCGAAGGGGGGAAGCGCTAGCCGGTCTATCCGACCCATCTCCTCACTGAGCTAGGCCTATCGCCCGATAGGGTCGGCCCCCTTAAGCTCGGGACGACCGATGAAATGTTCATCATTGCAGCTGTTAGAGTCCACAGCGGGTCAAACGCTAAGAAGTCCAGGAGCTCCGGTTTCCCCACGAGGATAACGCCCCCATGATGAGGCCATCAAAGCCCACGACGAGGACGTAACCTCCACCAGAGACCTCTCAGCTTGCAGGACTCCAGAAGGCGGCGCACTATAAAAACCTGGGATACCCTCCGGCGAAAGGCAAGTCAAGAAGGGTATGATTCCACCGCCAAACTCCTGAGCAAGGACCACTTCACCCCATCGGTGGAGAGGGATCTCACGCCCTCATCTCCCCCTCACTATCGCTGCTCCCACCATTGCTCTACTGACTTGAGCGTCGGAGGATTTTGCCCCAGGGAATCCCCCTGGGCCCTCTGACCCGTTTCCCTGTCTTGCAGTTCATCATTTTGGTGATTACTAGCCAGCTCAGGAACCAGCGCGAGATTTCGCCTCTTCAACAACTACTCCCTGAACCGGAGGCCTGTATGGACGTAGAAGGCCACCCTCCCTGGTGCTAGGTCGCTCAAAGATTTGGCAGGGCTTCGTCGTCGACCAAAATCTCCCCCCCCCCCTCTTCGAAGCTGGGCCTCAGGGTCTATTTATAGAGCACCCGGAGTCTTAGCTCGAAATTAGGGTTTCTATGCATTTTTAGGTCAAGATACTGAAAGAAAAGTTGAAGATAGGTGAATTATCTTTCAACCAGAAGAAACGGCACCAAAATCGACTCCATATTCGCTGAGAAATGGTTCGAGGAAGTTGGGGATAAATCCACGCATGGAGAGAGAAAATCTCTTAAATCTTCAGGATGCGAGCAATTAAACGGTCATACGATAGACCACTCATCAGGTTGAGTGGCTATATACAAACCATTTATCATTGTCGGTGAAAATTCAAATATAAATGAAATATCAATCATTTTATCCAATAAACAAACTGAAAATCTCATCATTGGACTCTGATAGATGAACGGCTAATATTAGTCCGCCCATGAATAAGAGCGGCTGAGGACCAACCGTTTGTGCTTTGTCGGTGATAAATAGATAATTGGATAATTATCTGAGAACCAACCGAGCTTAGGACTCTGGGAGGTAGAACGGCTACTATTAGCCCGCCCATCAGTTTGAACGGCTAATAAGGGACCGTATGAAAGCGTATCGGTGGCAATTCAGAAAACCAACCAAAATATCCCATAAATATATGGACGGCCGATATGCGACCACTCAAATGGTTGGGCGGTCAATAGTGAACTGTACATGTGCCTGGATATTTGATTTTCACAAAATCGAGGCCCATTAAGCCCTGAATTGAAGCAGACCTAACCAGGGAGGAGGCTACCCATAAAATTGACCCAAAATGTGCCAGAAAATACCCAACGAGTAACGGATAACTCGAGACTTCAATAAATGAGAGTAAGAGAAATGACTCAACTTATCGGTAAAAAACGGGTGTCAACAGATGCCCCTCCTTAACGTTCGCTTTGCAAGGGAGCGAGCGGAGGTGAAGCGGAGGTGAAATGGAACATGGAGATGAAGCGGAAATGAAGTGGAGTGGATTGAAAAGCGGGTGTTAAGGTAAAACGACACCCGTTTTGCCAACAAGCGATAGGAACCTTCCGGAAAACTCTGAACCATCTACAAGGAATGATTAGACTAAAGGCGACACCAATCTGGAGGAACTAAACTAAGTAAAAGGAAACACATGATCAACCCCATGGGGGACACAATCCCTCGGACCAATGAGGAGACCGGAATAAGCGGCGAAAAAGTAAAGAAACGGACTAAAACTCCAGATGGGGACCTCTTAATCAACAAAACCAATCGAATCAACCAAAGTGAACCTTCCAACTCATAGTGGAATTGTGCCTCTTACTCAAGCACTGAACGTACATCCATCTATCACTGGTGGGACATTAGCAGACAAACCATGGGTCATGAATGCTCAAGAGATGCGTATGATGCATGTTGGGCTAAAAATAAAAGAAATCATAAAAATAAATGCGAAGAAAGGATAAACATATAAAATACTTGAGAATAATATTGCTAGGCTGGGCGAATCAGAGTCAAGACACTATCCGCAACTACGGCGTGCAGGACAGAACCATCCTCCCCAGATTTTCCTAACCTAACGGCCTATCTAGAGATTAAACACGTGAACCTGGATCATCATCGTTTTTGTTGAAGGGGAACATCAGATCTTGGAGCACGTAGATAACCAACTGGTTCTCGAGATAATATAACATATAATACTATATAGTGATGCAATAAGGGATGTAGGGATGAAAAGCCATACCTGACTTACCTGTGCAGGCAAAACGGAAAGTGAAAAGGTGATGCTGCAAGAAATGTCAGTAGCAAGATTTGCAATAAGACCGTCAAATAACCAAATTTATCAATTGAACACCAAGTGCAGCAATAAGGGCAAGACCATTTTCTCAAACATTAATGGTCAAATACAACCCGCTCAAAGTAAAGAACGGCTAGGTATCAACTGTTTATAAACATGGGATTTGAACCGGGCTTAGGCAGTATACCGTTAGATAAAAACGGCCAAGTATCTACCGCTCAAATGATGAACGGTCTAACGATAGACCGTATAACTCCTGGGGTTTTGAAACCGAAAAAACCCCGTCGTCTCCCTCCTCCCCACCGTAACCGACAGTGGGAGAGGGAGAACGACGGGAACCGACACCCCATTCCTCCCCCTCTCTCAATTTCTCACACTCTTTCATCTTCTACCTCACGCCCTCAATCTCTCCCCCCACCCTCAGCCATGCGGACGAAGCACCAAGCCACCCATGACCGGACGACCGGCGAGGAGACGCCACCACTGACGGCCGATGAGGAGGAAGCGCCACCGCCGCCGCCGAGGAAGAGGTGGCGATGATGCCTGCCGTCAAGGAGGATACCACCGCGCCCGTGGTGGGCGAAGAGGCCGTGGCAGCTGCCGCCGATGCCGGAGGGGACGAGGTGGCGCCGGGAGCCACGCCGGCGAAAGGAAAAGCCCCATGGAATCCGGAGGTGAGTACCCACAAACTCTTCCCATTTTTGATTTTTTTAATTCACGCATGTTAGTTTTTAGATGCACAGGGGGGTTAGGGTGTTCAGGGACCGGTTTGGGGTGCCGTGGGGCGCTACCACCAGTGGGGGAAGCCCTCACCGTCATCGGGGAAGACGATGGTTGAGTGGTTCAAAAAGGACCACACAATCGAAGACGTGCGGCTCACATAGAGCCGCCCTTATTTCACGCGGCCCAGGGTTGGCCGTTCAACACCCGAAACCCGTAGGCCTGAAGACGGGGATGAACAGTGGGGGATCCACCGCTTAACTGAGGGACGGGGCTAAATGGGCCGTTCGAATCATTGGAAGTTCAGAACAAATACGGCCCATATCGGACCGTCCAAACAACCTGCGGCCTAGGTGTGGCCGCCAAAACTCTAAAAATGATAGGGGAAGAAAATAGGAGACCGGTTAAGTTGAGAACTTGAACGGCCTACATCAAGCCACACATCAGGATGAGTGGTTCATGGGGAATCGCCCTTCTCATAGAAATGCAGTTCTTATTATTTTCATTTTATTGGTGAAATAAAATGCTTAAATCTCTTTTAAATGCATGAAATTAATGATGAATGCAGGGAAAGCGCAGGACCCGCATCTCTTGGCTACAGGTCCGGGCAGTGCATCAGGCACTACTAGACTTTCAGCGGGAGCGGTTAGCTGCCATGGGGTTCACCCCATTCTTGAGCATCGAGGTGTGTCAGTTTGACACCGCACTCCTTTATGCCTTGCACGACCGCTGGGACCCAGCGAGTCGCACGTTCCTCTTCCCGTGGGGGCATATGGTCCCCACGCTGGAGGACGTTGCCAGGCTCACTGGCCTATGGGTGCCCGGGCTGCCGGTTAGCGGGACCACTTTTCCCGACTACCGGGCGATGGCTCGTGAGCTGCTGGGCCTAGAGCTACGGCGTCCCGAGAGGCAGTCGACCCTCCTACCCCGGGCTAGTCTTCAGGACAGCTTGGGATTGTGACGAGCGGGTATAGTAGTCGGAGAGCAGCCGGAGCAGCACCTACAATGGCTGGTGGACCTGGCGAGACCGAGAGTTACGATAGAGCCGGGAGCAGAGGCCGATAGAGTGTTACGGAGATTCTTGATGATGTTGTTCGGGTGACTCCTCTTCTCCACTCGGGCGGATGCGATGAGCTGCTGCTTCCTTCCCTTCCTTGAGGAGCTCAGCCACATGGGCGACTACGCGTGGGGAGCAGTAGTCCTCGCCTTTCTCTTCGACACGCTGAGCCCGACGGCCCGACGGACCATGCTCGGGGGCTTCTCCCCCTTACTTCAGGTATGACTCCTACTCTAGACTTGATTATGCAATTTTACACATTTCCTAAATGCTGACACGATGTTGTGATGCAGGTTTGGGCCTACGTGCGACTACGCGCGCTAGGCAGAGGCGAGGAGACCCGTCCTGGGCTCCTTCCGATTGCACGGAGGTGGGTGGAACCTCGGGAGACTGCATCCCTGAGACGACAGGTTCGGGAGTTGCAGGATGGCCTAGATGCTCTACTGTACGCCTCGGTACGCTTCTGAACTCAGACTCCTTAATTAAATGCAATTCTATATGATTATGCTGATGCAATTTTGTATTTTGTAGGTGCGGTAGACACCCTACACCGAGGAGGGCCAGGAGGACCAGCCATGGGTGGTTGGGGCCCTCACCTTCTCGGGACGAGACGTGTGGCTCCATTGCATGAACGTGGTGGAGCCACTGCACTTTCGACTGGTGATGAGGACCATCGGGGTCCCGTAGCTAGTGGTTGAGTTCCCAGCGCCAGAGAAGGCGGGGGAGCGAGTGACGAGGACAACTCGAGGCCTGGCAGCAGCATTTGATTGAACGATGAGGAACGCCGTGCAGGTGGCAGACTGGATAGCTCTCGGATGGGTGGTCACCGTCCGGGCAGAGAGCGACTTAGCGTACTACATCGCGTACGCTAGACACTACCGGGACCAGGTTTTCCGGGGTGCCCACCGACCGGTACGACTTCTAAACTTAAACTCTATCTATTATGCTTCATGACTTCCATATGATGATGCACTGACACTTGGACCTCTAAATGCAGATTGGCCCTGAGAGACGACTTGCGGAGCTGCAGGGGCTCCTGCATTCCACGATTAGGGAGCGGGACGAGACCCGGCAGGCCCTGGCCTTACTGGTGAGTTTTCTAAACCTATTAAATTATGAAAATGTTTATGATTATGATTATGCAAGTGACTGACCTGGAGCTTTGGGTGTAGCACGCTGTGGGGGCCCAGCGACAGGGGGCCAATGCTCTTTCTTCTTCACAGACCCAGAGTCCCACAGACCGGGCTGAGCGGGAGGCCAACTTCACTCGGATGGTAGCGCGGGCCAAGGCGGCCGAGGTGGCGCTCACCGAGAGGGTACGCAAATCACGACACTTTCCCTTGTTGTTTATGCTTATGAAATGTATGAAATGCAATTGACTGACAATGATTGTATATGCTGACGACGGAGCTGACCCTGCTGAGATCAGAGCTGGAGCAGAGTCGGGCAGCGGCTCGGGAGGAGGCGGTGCACTTGAGGGAGGAGATCGCCCGACAGCAAGAGGAGCTCGCACGGGGCCGACCAGCCGACACCCTCGAGATGGCACTTCTACGGGCGGAGCTCGAGCCACTTCAAGCTAGCGCTACCAAGGCGGAGCGGGCTCAGCACTAGGTTTCCAGGTTAGAGGGCATGGTGGAGGTTCTCCGAGAGGTGAGTCAGTGACCAGGGAGGAGCAGGACTTCGAGCGGGACGCATGGCTTCTATAGGATGTACCTGACGGGTTCCTCCGGCCAGCGGAGGAATGAGGATGAGGAGCGGCGGCGGCGTCAACGAGACGAGGTGACTTCCCCGATGGCCCCACCATCGAAGAGGCCTGAGGGTGGAGGTGATAGCGACGGGGGCCGGCAAGAGGGCCCAGCTTGACTCTGTACTACGACTCTACTTTTGTACACATTACATGATATGATAGTGATATGCATTTTTTTTCATTTTATTTTTTTGAATGAATGTATCAATAAATACTGAGTGAGATGACATGTGCGAGGGAGAGACGATGACTGTGGGTGAGATGCGACTACGGGTGTGACATGACTACGAGTGTGACAACATGACCACGAGTGAGACGATTACGAGTGAGAGACACCGACTTAAAGTTAGAGAGAGACGTCAACTCAGAGTGAGAGAGAGAAATGCCAAATGAGTGAGAGGAGTGACGCCAACTGAGTGAGAAGAGTGACGCCAACTGAGTGAGATGAGTGACGCCAACTGAGTGAGATGAGGGACGCAAAATAAGTGAGATGATGGACGGACACGACTACTAGTGGCACAGGGGCACAACCTATCGAATGAAGGCTTCAGATCAGTGAAACGATCTTCAGTGGGCCGCCCAAAGAGACACACGATCCTAAGTAGACCATCCAAAAGACATATTAAATGGTCTTCATGCCACCGTTCAACTAGTAGAACGGTTTATAAACGACCGCATGATCACAAAAATGGTCTGATTCGGGCCGCTCAAACTCTAGCACTCGAACTCTCTGGAAAGCGTTAAACGGTCCTAATCGGACCGCTCATTGAGATAGGCGGTCTATCGCAAGACCGTCCAAATGGAAGCCCTGTAAATTTGAATGAGACTCTCCTGGAGAGTCCTAAACCGAGGTTAAACCACTTTAACCCAATCCAAATCTATCTTATCCCATTCTAAACTTATCCAACCTCTCTCCTAAGGAATGTAGGCCTCTAACCAAGCCCTAAAAGTAGGAGGGGAGTCTAAATTCATGATTCACACATCCTCCCTCTTCTAAGCCTTGAAACCTTTATTACTCATCACCAAATCATTATGAAAAGGGCCTTGGAAGGGAGTTCCATGGAGGGAGCGGTGCTTGACGGGCCAACACCGGCCAGAAAGGAGCGGGAAGCGCTCCAACGGCTGACTGCAATCCCACGACATCTCAGCTCGAGCCCTCTAAGGGAGGTGAGTTATCATGAATTCCTTCGGTTCAAATCTTTCATTTACTTATGTGTTCTTATCTTCTTTCTCCATCTCAGCTTCTCCCTGGCCCTAGGCGCTATTCCACTTTGAAGTGGATGGCAACCATGGTCCGTGCATTGCCCCTAGGAGTGACATCCATCCTGAGATCTTGGCACATACAACCTCTCCTATAACTAGGTCAGAACTACCCAAAGCTTTCTCTTGACTGGCACATCATCTCGACTTTAGTAGAAATCTGGCACCCACAGACCCATACATTCATTTTTCCATCATTTGAGGCCACTATCCTACTAGAGGAGGTAGAGACCTATTTCTTTTTTCCTAGGTCCCAGGTGGCAGAGGAGGACTCAGTGTGTCACACCGTTGCCCCTATTGACCCTAGGATCATCTTGAGAGGGTTCATACTAGACAGCAGGGACATCCATACCTTCATAGGCCCACGTCAGATCCACCTTCTTCCCCTTAGCCAGTGGGTTGTTGAGCATTGCAGGAATAGGTGTGGGTGGGATGAGGCCATAGCCAAGGCCGCGTCCATTTGCTTGTGCGGGGCTATCTTGTTCCCCTCAGTTGACCATGTGCTAGAGACTCCCCTTCTTAGTACCATCAGTGGCCTATGGCAGATTCTTTCTATCTCCCAGGGCCATCCTTGCCTACTTGTACGAGGGCCTTACCTCAGCAGCCCTAGGAGGTCCTCTCTTCGGTTCTATGATACTCTTAGAGTGCTGGATGGGTGTCAGGATGAAATTCGTCTACAAGGAGGATGTCACTTCAGCTAGCAGGATCTTCGGGAGCCACCCCCTCTTCTTCATAGGTGGCGCATTCAGATTCTCTCCACAGGTAGAGTGCAGGACAGCAGAGAAGAAGACATGGGACGAGTGGCGACTGCACATCAACAGGCTGCCCCTGGATTGGTTCATGATGCGCCCGGACTTCCTCCGTGACACCACTGTCAGAGTTCCCAGGAGGTCGGGCTTAGATCTGAGGCTCGTGAGCGACACTGCATTGGCGATGTACAGCCCGCACCGGTGCTACCTACAGGTTGGACTACCCCAGACTGTTCTACCGGCACTACCCCACCTTCCCGCACTACAGGCGAGGAGGATTGGTACAGAGGAGGATGAGCAGGCGGTCAGGAGTGCCCTGATCCTGTGGGAAGTGAGCAGGGTGCTTACCCTTCTAGCGGAGGTTGCAGAGATTCTGGCGACACGCCAGGCCTATGTTAGAGAGTTGAGAGAGATTCATCCCCGCGGGGATGCCCAGCGGGGGACTGAGTGATTTTTTTTCTTTCTTTCTTTTCATGATGATATTGATGTAAAGACGTATGCTTAGAGATGTTTGATATGTGAATGAATAAAGCTGATGATTTGATTGGTTTGAGTTTGGGCTTCGCTTTGAGTGAATGAGTTGGGTTATGACTTCAGCATTTACGTGGTCGCACATAGACCGCTCAGAGATTAGGACAGCTCTCTTGGAGCCGTGCATCAGATTTACAGCGAGTTTGATAGAAGGGAGTCGAGCGGAGTTGATTTAAAACCGTGTGAATGGTTGGACGGTCCGACCAATACCGTTGAAATTAATAGAACGGTTGACAAATAGCCGTGTGAAGACTGAAATGCTGAACCTTGAGCTTCAACATGCCCCTGCACACACGTAAAAAATAAAAAAGATAGATTAAATCTATTTTAGGCTTAACCCCTTGCCTGTAGCAAGTTAGGAAATGACCAGTTCTTGATTTTTGGTCAAGGGGGTAAGCCTTATTAAATAGACAAACAAAATGATAATGAATGCAATGGATGCAATTTTGAAAAATAAAAAAATTTGGATTTTGGAATGTTTGATTTTTTTGAGTTTTGAAATATTTAGTTTTTTGGATTTTGAAATATTTGATTTTTTGGGTTTTGAAATATTTGATTTTTTAGATTTTAAAATATTTGATTTTTTTGAGTTTTGAAATATTTGATTTTTTGGGTTTTGAACTATTTGATTTGTTTGAGTTTTGAAACCAGCTTAAACCTAACAGCAGGGAACCTCCCATCTTACTAGGGGTCTCCCAGGTCCAACATGTGCTAAAAAGGACCGCCCGTGGCTGGGGCCAATTTTGCTTAACGGTGCCTCTATCGAGGCCATACCCGAGGTGGGATCCATTCCTTAGAAAATAAAACAAGATTTAGCAGAAAAGCTGGCGATAGGTATAGAGGTTTTTAGGGCTTGAGTTCTTCTCACGATACCCCCTTTTTCAAAGAATTTGGTCTGTTACACCGGGGCTTTGTGTCCGTCATCGAACCTACATCCGCTCTAGGCAAGCATACGACCGGGCTCATAACGTCCCGTGGGGAAACTGTACTGCCACTCTTGCCATGCCTAGTTTCATCATTTTGGGGACTTTCAGACTTTTGAGAGCTTCGAGCTTGTGAGCTTTTAGCTTTGATTTTTGATTTTTGTCGCTTTCTTTCTCTATTTCTTTTCTTTTTCTTGCTCTTTTATCCTGCGGAATAAGGTCGTAATGGACAGCCCCTATTTGAGACCTCTTTCATCGGGGGGTCTAGATCAGTTCTCTCCCCCTTATTCACCACTTCCCCTATTTTCAGCCGAGAGAAAATAAAAATAAGAATTTTCACCTCCCCAAAGCAAGGCCAAGGGAGAAACGGTGTTGCGCAAAAGAAGAGAATCGAACCACAGGGGTCGTGTAGTGTATGAAATGTTGGACCGGGGTCTCCTTTCGTGATCAAGTGAAGGCATATCCCACCGTCGGGCTATCGCTGGCTTGACTCAATGGATAAAAGCGTTTTAAATATAGCCTATTCCACGGATTCGGCAATTCTTCACCCTCTACGTTCACTAAACGATACGCGTTACCAGGATAGACTTCCCTAACTATAAACGGCCCTTCCCAGTTGGGTTGCAGCTTATACCTGGGACCTGCTGATCGGATAAATTTATGTTTCAAAATCATGTTGCCCACTTGGAATTTTCTTTCAATAACCTTCTTTTGAAAATATCGTGAGACGCATTTTTGATAAATCGAGACGTGATTGGCCGCGTTAAGCCTCTTCTCGTCTAAGAGTTCCAGTTGGACTAGCAACGCCTCTCGATACTCGTCGAGATTAAGTTCCTTGTCTAACTGCACTCTTACGGAAGGGATCAAGATCTCGTACGGGAGTACCGCCTCCATCCCATAGGTGATAGCAAAAGGAGTTTGCCCCGTATGAGTACGGACGGAGGTGCGATAAGCCCATAGAGCTTCTACCAGTTTATCGGCCCAATCGACAAATTTGTGTGACTCGCATGTTTTCTTGATGATTTTTAGAAGGGTTTTGTTCGTGGCCTCAGCCTGGCCATTACCTTGGGGGTAGTATGGTGATGAATGATGCAATGAAATATTAAATCTCTTACAAAGGTCCCGATGTTCTTGAGAAACAAATTGAGGCCCATTGTCGGTGACGATATCACTTGGCACTCCAAACCGCGAGATGATATTCTTCAGAATGAAGCGGCATACTGTGATGGCTTTGATTTCCACATAGGCTTCAGCTTCCGCCCACTTGGTGAAGTATTCTGTAGCTGTCAGAACGAAGGATTTCTGCTTGACTACGGAATTCGGGTCACCAAGGGGTCCAACGATATCAACGGCCCACATTGAGAATGGCCAAGGAGCAGAAAGAGGATGAAGAGAGGAAGCCAGAGCGTGGATTTTATCGGCATGAAGTTGGCATTGAAGACACCTACAGACATAGGTGGAACAGTCTTCTTCTAGGGTTCGCCAGTAATAGCCCTTCCAAAGAATCTTCTTCGCCAACGCCTGCCCATTTACGTGCCCTCCACACTCACTGGAGTGAGTGGCTTCAACTAACTTCCATGCCTCATCGTCATCTAAACATCTCATCAGAACTCCATTGAGAGCCCGCCTATACAACTCTCCAGCAATAATCGTGTATCGGGAGGCGGCTCTCCTAATGGCCTTGCGTTGCTCGACGTTCGCCATCTCGGGAAACGTACCATCCCTGCAATACTGCTCAATCTCATAATACCATGGCAATTCTTCTTCTTCTATGATCTCCTCGAGCTCAGTTAACGAAACTTCTTTCACATCTTCCCTCTCCGCCTTCCTTTCTACAGACTTCCTAAGGTTGTGGAACCAGGGATCCTGAAGAGAAGGAGCGTCCAACCGCTGGACCACATTGGTCTCAGTGGCGCGACTGAGGGGGAATGAAAGGGAAGAAGCGAGCGATGCAAGTGCATCGGCCAGGATGTTCTGAGAACGAGGAGTGTGAATATAGATAAGCTTCCGGAATTACCTAGCCAAGGGCGTGACCAAATCTTGATAGAGTTTAAGCTTGGGGTCACGGGTGTGGTAAGTTGATAGAACTTGATGCAGCACCAATTGAGAGTCTCCTATGATGTTTAGGTATCGCGGGCCCATGAGGTAGGCGTGCTTCAGACCGGCAAGGAGAGCCTCATACTCAGCTATATTATTGGTGGCAGGAAAAGAGAGTTGATAAGCAATAGGGATGGTTACTCCTTCCGGAGTGAGGAGAACGGCGCCAATTCCATGGCCCTGAGAATTGAGAGCACCGTCGAAATGAAGAGACCAAAAAGGAAGATGAGTGACTACGGCCAAGTGTTCATCGGGAAACTCATCCTGGATCGAATCAGTGCAAGGGATAGAAGAATGAGCAAGGTGCTCAGCAATGGCGTATCCCTTGATCACTTTCTGGACAATGAAGGAGATATCGAACTGGGAAAGAAAGCTCTGCCAGCGAGGTAATCGGCTAGAAAGGACAGGTTTTTCTAACAGGTAACGAATGGGGTCCATTCAAGAGATTAGCTTAGCCTCATGGGCAAGGAAATAGTGCTTGAGTTTCTGAGCTACCCATACTAGCGCTGATGTGACACCACCTATGGACCTATTTTACAAGCATTCAAGTTTGAGCAGCGGACTCACACTAGCGAGCTCACCCGTATGGCGCACACTAGTGCCCGATGGCGACTAGGCGATGTTGGAGAGGGTCCGAGGCGGGACCTTGCGGCTCCAATGGTTGGCTAGCTTGGGGAGAACCCCAAATGGGCCTAGGATGCCTAAATCATGGGTGGCCAACACACCAAGGGTGTGGGTTAAGTGGATGCTCTCACAACTCACCCGCGGTGGTCACTCAATTTGGGTAGCAATTTAAAATCGGACACTCTCTTACCGCCGACGGAGTAACTATAGCAATACTAAGCTAAGCAAGTCCATTACAGCAATGAGAGATGTTCAGGAGCTCACCTAGCCGGCGTGAAGATGCCAACTCCGGCCGGAGACGGGGGCGAGCGGGGAGGCGAGGGTATGCACCCGCACGCCGCGTCGGTGTCGCTTCAACCTGAAATGGAAAGATTACACCACTACACCTCTCGCAGGAGAGGTGATCCTGGGGTGGGGATTAATCTTATTACATCTAATACTACCTCCACGCAGGGAGGGGCCTTCAGCCGGCCAAGCGGGGTGGGGACTTATGCTAAGGAAACCCGATTTGCCGATCCCCGCCGGTTCTGCCAACCTTCAGAATTGTTGGACAGGGGGCCGGTGATGTCACTGCCACAAATTCCACAGAGCTCAGATCTTGACGAAACCTACGCCAAAAGTTTCCCAACTGACAGAGGATGATGCCTGAATTTTTTGGGAAGCACTGGACCTCGGGGCTGATCGGACCGGCGACTGGAGCAGGACAGCAACACTCTGCTTTGGACTGATGCAGAACTGATGCAGTGGATTGCAGAAGGCGCTGCAGTCGCTCCCGAACTTCAAATTGAACGAAACTAGCGGTGACGAGATCATGGTCGGAGTAGCTTCGAGCAGAAGTTGACGGGGCCACAATCCGAGATGGGAGATGAGAATGGTGGCCAGATAAATGAAGATAGGTCAAACCTGAGTCCACTGGTGGCAGACTGTACACTCCGACGAAATAATTCAGAACAAATAGCTCGGGCAGGCGATTGGCATCGTTCTTTCTGCTACTGATGGAGGACTAGACGAAGAAGAATTTTGTAGAAGGAAGTGTGATCAAATTCCTCCAAGGTTGACCGCAGAACAGCTTCCAAGATCGCTCTGGTCTTTAGTCTGAGACAGATTATGCAGTCGTTGAAGATGACGCTCCTCCGGACAGCTCCGAACTCGGAAGCTGACGAGACCACCACCGTTGGAAAGCTATCTCGATGACGATTCCAGCAATGTAGGCCTTTCCACCTGAATCTTTGAGAGACGGTCGTGGCTACCTCTGCAAGTCGCTGCAACTCTGCTGCCTGAAACAGAGGCTGAATGAGAAGAAGATGAGGGGGTGGGGAAGGGGATGGCCAAGAGAGTAAGAGGTGGAGGGTGAACTTGGCTGGTATGGGGAAGGGGGGCTGCGACTTTGGGTGGTTTGGGAGGTGGGGAGATGGAAGGGCACTGCCCTAGGGAGAGGGAAATTTGAATTTGGGCTTAGGGAACAGCCCCTTCAACCTTGGGGAGAGGAAGGGGTGCTTAGGAAGTGGTGTTGGGTAGTTGGGGGTTGGGAGGTGGGGTGTGGATTGGAGGATGCCACCTTGGGTTGGGGGGGAGTTAAATGGGTGTATGGGGAAGGGGAGAGGTCTTAATGAGGGGTGAATGGGAAGGAGAGAGAAAATTCCAAAAATTGGGGTGGAGGGAGAGAGAGAGAGGGGGGGACCCCTTAGAGAGAGAGAGTGAGAGAGAGAGAGATCTAGTGGGATTTGGAAGTGAATTTCAATTTTCATTCAATTGTTCATTACTTCAAAATGAGGGGAATGTGGTCCTATATATAGGCAACCCACATTTCTACAAAAGTCCCTGACATTTGACTCAATGACAAATAACCGAAGGGATATGGGTGCCCTTGGGCCAAGCCCAATGAATTGGGCCCAGTAGCCTAACAAACCAACCTAATGACACAATACTTAGGAAAATGACTCACTAACCTAGGTACATGACTCAAATAAAGGGAAAATTACATGATATTGACTCAAATAAAATGTGAAGATTACATGACTAGACTCAAAAATACATGACTAACATAATGGCGCTTGTCGATGAACAATCCGAGTCCGAAGAAAATGTGGAGGGGCAAGGGATGCCCTCATCAAGCGCTGCACAGGTCTTCTCCATGGTAGTATACTTGGATTCAGCAGGATTAAACAACCTCAAAAGGTAGTATGCTGCCCTTTCCCTTCCTTCATCATCCACCTGAGTCAGGACAGCTCCTAGGGAGTCCTCAATCATAGAAATGTATAGGATCAGGGGTTTCCCAGAGACGGGTGGTTGCAGAACCGAAGGATTAGAAAGATAGACCTTAAGATCCTCGTAGGCCTTTTGGCATTGTTCGTTCCACTCGAATTTAGCTCCCGCCTTTAACAATTCATAGAATGGGCGGCATCTTTGCGAATGTTGAGATATGAATCTTCTAATGAATTGTAAACGTCCAATCAAACCTCTAAGTGCCGTGATGTTCTTAGGCGGCGACATTTCCATAATGGCCTTTGCTTTATTCGGATCGATCTGAATCCCCCGTTTACTAACTATAAACCCGAGTAATTTTTTTAATGTAACTCCGAATACGCATTTCTTTGGATTCATTTTCAATTTGTACTCCCTAGCCCTTTGCAACACCTTGGCTAAAATAGCGGGGTGCTCTTCCTTGGACCTTGAATTTACCAGGATATCATCCACGTAAGTTTCTAAGTACACATGCATCATGTCATGGAAGATAGCCATCATTGCCCGTTGATATGTGGCACCTGCATTTTTCAACCCAAACGGCATAACAACGTAGCAGTACGTGCCCCAGGGCGTTGTGAAAGAGGTCTTCTCTTGATCTTCAAGAGCAAGACGGATTTGAATATAACCAGAATATCCGTCCATGAATGAGAGGGCCTCATACCCAGCCGTGTTGTCCACCAGTACATCAATGTGAGGAAGCGGGAAATCATCTTTCGGACATGACTTTTTTCAAAGAAATGGTAATGCACAGTGGCATCTACCGTGCCTCCGGGGGTGCTAATTCTGACTCGAAAATGAAATAGAAGGCCCCTGGGTAATCGTCACCAACACTGAGCGCAAGCTGTCTACTGTCACATCCTCGCTAACCATAACCTTCTGTAGAAAAGCCCGGAGGGCGTCCTGGTGCAGCGTGGATCTTTTGATCTACTCCGAAATTGATATCTTGGCCGGCATCTGGTCCAAGTGCTGTAGTAGGTCATACTTCGTTCCTGGCACGGGGTCTACTTCTTCTGCTTCGGCTGTAAAGAGGGGAACTTGGGGGTTGGGTGCAGACGCACCAGAGGAAGGATAAACTCTATGAAATGGACGCCTGCTCCGAAGGGCGCATTGTCATGCCGGCACGGCTATGGATGGGGCCCCGCTTGGCCCAGTGGGGTAGGTGGAAGGGGTAGAAATGGGAGTGAGGATGATGGAGGTTGGCCTGACGGTCCCTGGCGGAGTGGTGATGGGTGAAGGGTTAAGTGGAGGGGTGATGATGGAGGGTATGGCGGGTGAGGGCGGAAGGACTGGCGGAATGGTGGGGAGTGTGGCGGGTGCAAAAGGTGGTCGGGAACGGATAGTGGGTGGAGCGGAGGCGAAGGTGGTGGGCCGGAGGATGGAAGGAACAGAAGGCGCTGGGAAGTTGGTGTGGTGGAAGGCCAAAAGGTGAGCGGGCGTCTCATCATCAACGGACCACCCAGCGTTAGGGGCTAGGCGGTGGACCGCATTCACTTGAGCCAGTGCCGGCAGCTATTGGTGGTGTTGCTGCTGAGGAGAGGGTAGATGTTTTGGCATGGGATTCTGATGAATCTCGAGGTCTTGTTGCTGTTGCTGCTGTTGTGGTGGTTGTTGTTGTTGGAGGGGTTCTTGGAACTGCTGCTACTGGGGTGCCGCCTACTGCGGCCGCGCTTGTCTTCTTCTCTCTTTAATATCCTCAATTATCTTGTGCATTTGGGCCCAATCAATTCTCTGGCCCTCATGAAGATCATACACCAAATCTCTAAACTGAAAGCACCTCTCTATCGTGTGCCCGGGCTGCCGATGGTAGATGCAATACCTTGACTGATCGGCGGCCGGATTCCAACTCTGACGTTCTGGAGGCAATTGGATGTCACCAGTGTACATTAGAGCTGAAAAGATGTCGGAGAGGGTTTCTGGAAGTGGAGGATAGTTGACCCTCTTGGGTCCCGGCCGAGCAGGCCCATAACCAGCAGGAGGAGGGACGTTGTGGTACTGGGGTGACTGTTGCGGCTGTTGTGGTGGTGGCGGTTGTTGCGGGTGCTGGGGAGCTTGGAAGGTGGGTCGGGAAACTTGTGGAGCGGAAAATTGGGGGTTGCGTGGGGGTTGCTGGAAACGGGGTGGAGCAGACTGGTTGGGGGATTGAACAACCTGGACCTGCTCATTTACTTGTACTCCTTTGCTAACTGGGCCCTGGGATTTTCAGGTTGTTTTGGATTTTTGGGCCTCGAATAATGAATGGATGGGGGAGTCTTTAAATTGGGTCTAGATGAACCGGGCCCGACTGTACAGCTGGTGCATGTTAGAAATATCGATCATTGCCAAAATATTCCGGAATGTCGGAGTGGCATTAGAAATCAACAATTTTACTTTTTCTTCTTCCGGGATCTGCCCGGGCACACACGAGGCCATCTGCCTCCATCTATCTGCATATAAGGTAAAGTCTTCATCCGGCTTCATTTTTTCTGCAACCAGGTCGGTGAAAAAATACTCGAGACCGACCCGATCCTAGAATCTCTGAATGAACTTCTTCTTGACGGTCTTGAAACTTTCGGCCTCCTCCAGAGGTAAGGTGTAGAACCATTCCAGGGTGACCCCATCCAAGGATCGGCGGAACAAGTACGCCATGAGGCGGTCGTCATGCTGAAACTGTGACGATTCGTAGAGAAACTCCCTGACATGAATGAATGGGTTGCTGTTCCCGTCACATTTCCGGTACACGGGGAGCTCGGACTGGGGTGGGAAATGAATGTCCTTAAAATTAGGAATGGGGACATTAGCCAAAGAGTGTGGGCCGACCAGCTTTTGGAGGAGGTCAATCTGCTGCTGCATGGCAGCCCATTTGTCCAAAAGTTCCCGTTCTCGGGAAGGAGGAGATACACCAGGAAGGATGGAACCGGAGTATGGAGCCGAAGGGTATACTGACTGAGTGGGGAGCCCATAAGATGGATAATGGGCCAAGGTAGGGCCCATATCTGAGTGAGCTAACTGGGCGGCCCCTGGTTGCATACGGACAAAATCGGCCGGGGCCACGAGGGCCTGCGGTATTGAAGAGAAGGTGGTGTAAGGATCGACATAAGAGCTGGAGGGGATATGAGTCTTCCCTTATCAAGTGATTGATGGGCCGAGGTAGAAGCCTGGCCTGCTTCCAAAGTGGAAAATTGAAGAACCTGAGATGGATGGGAGTAAGATCGATGGGGGCCGCAGAGGTGGCCCCGAATCTAGCAATCTGGGATGTGGAAGTGGCGGCAGCAGCCGCGCCAAAAGAAAGCACAGAAGGCGGGGTGTCTGCCCCTTGCAGCGCTTGTTTCAACAGGTGCAGCTGAGTGGGATCCAGCTGGGCCATCATAGGAAGAACCTGGCTGGCCAAGCCGTGAGTGGAAGAATCTGAGAGGGAGGGTTGGGCACCCTCAACAATGACGGTCTGGAGAGGAGGGGCAGTCCCCTCTCCTCCCTGCACATGAGCGACCCTAGACGGGTCCTCCAGAAGTCCCCAAGGGAGAGAATTCTCCTGGGAATGAGAGAAATCGTAGGATAACATGATGGGTGGTGAATCAAACAGGGGATTAAAGTAGGAGATGAAGTGAGAGTTGCCCCTAGATGATGATCCTATGGGGAAGAAACAACTCCACATGCACTAATGATAATGGGGAAGGGGTAGGCAAACAGCCCTAAGTACAGAGCTAAAACAAACAACTCAAATGAAATGCACACAATGGAGAGGGGAGATGAGAAGAGAATCAACCAATTAATGCAACCACGTTTCAAATGATGTGCGCATGATTTTATAAGGTCTCCCTTTTGGACCTTGGTGAATTAATTAAGATTTAAGTTCACTCGACCAAAGGGTCCCTAGCCAAGGTAGGGAATAGGGCAACCGGCTGACACAGGAGGACTCTCTCTCTCTGTGATGCAAACCCTAGACTGGGGGGTGGTATGGTACAACCTGCCCGGCGTCCGTGTGGGAATCCACGGCTCATGGGGGCTTACGGAGGTCCTCAACAAGGTCCCCTAGTCGGCTCCAAGGAGTATGGAGACGAGAGGAAACCCTACCTCGGTAGGATTGCAACTACTAATGAGAGTATGTATGATCCTATGTGCACCGGAGTGCATGTAAGATTCTAGCCTAGATATAGCAAGCAATGATCAAGAAAATAAGGATGAAACAAATATCAATCATGTACTCATATGAACCACAAAGGGGAGATCACTGATGGCGCCGAACGATATGAAAATGATATAACATGAAAAAGTAAGGCTAGGATGCCCTGTGGCGAAGACAGGCGGTCTATAGGAAATCGTTCAGGGAGGTAGACGGTTCTGGGTGAACCGTTCAACAGCAATGGTAACGACAAAGGAACAGACCTTCAGCGACGCTAAAATAAACTAAAAAAATCAAAATTGCTAGAAACATACTGTGGAACGCACTAAGTTTCGTTGGTTTCATGAAAATATCAGGATATTCTTTTATCGGTCTATCGGTTTATCTAGTGCGAGGGCGTGCTAGTCACCTAGGTGACAATGTGTTCGGGCTTCAAGACTGGAGTGGTCCGAAGCCCGGGGTGCGCTCCATCTGACTAATCAGACGATTGTGTAGTTCGTGTCGGGACCAAAACCCGTCGCGCCGTAAAGGTCACGGCGTTATTTACATCCCCACGGAGAGGGGAACACCCGTGATTAATCGTCGGGAATCGGGGCCTCATGGCCAAGAAACTATATCGAGAGAAACAAGCCGATAGCGGTCTCGAATCAGTCGAAAAGCCCTATGTCTAGGGAAGCAAGCATTCGGAAGATGTCGGTCACTCGAGGGACCATTTTGATATTCAGACGAGCGTCCGGCTTCAGAGAATCATGATCGTCATGGGGAAAGCTGGAGCATATATATGCCGGGGTATGGCAAATTTATTGTTCAAAGGGACGGGAAACGTTTAGTTAAATCCTGGTTAGAGCGGTCAAAAATCGACAAGTTTGTCGGCCCAGTGCAAGATCAAGCTACGACCATACTGCGGTGGGCCCCCCGCGGTTGAAGTCGGGCTCGCGTGGGCATCGTCAATGTTTCCGGTGCCAAGGGGGCAACGGGAGGATGTCCTGGGACAAGATCTGAGAACCAATATGCATTCGAAGAGAGCGGGCTATAGGCCGAGGATATGGGTCAAGCAATGACCATGATCGGGGCAGACCCGAGGTCTAAGCATGGCCCACATAGGTCTTATTGATATTCCCATGTATAGGGTCCGGGGATGATGAGATCCTTCTCGTCCCATTCAGATTTTGTCGGTCACTCATGGACCCCTTTATGTTCGGACAAAGGTCCGTGTTTGTAGCATAAGAGACGGTGACAAATGGTACAAGTACCTACCGTGAGTACGGCAAGTTTAATACAAATGCGGGATCAGATCCCAGTATATGCATGTCGGTCACTAACGGACCATTCAGCATTCGGACGAAAGCCCATATTCGAAGCATCAAAGGTAACAATAAAGACATTCAGATATCTGCTATAGGTACGGCACATTTCATGTGGGTGCGGGATCGGATCGCGGAAGAAGTGGGTCAAGCTGATGAACTATCGGCCCAAGAGGTGCACGGATCATGACCATGTCGGGAGTCCCGAGGTCCACGTCCGATACCACAAGGCATCATTGAGTTTCTCTTCGCACTCAGTCCGGGGGAGCGGGCTGTTAAGTGTAAAGCCAAAACTCGGCAACATGCGCCCTCGCACGCGGATCGACCTGCGCGGTCAGGTCGCGGGGTTGAGGAAGCAAAGGGGGTGGGGCGTGCCGGATTAGTGTCAAGAGGAGTGGCGCGCCGGTTTAAGTGTATTAAGAGGGGCGCGCCGGTTCAAGATGTTAAGGGGGGGGCCCGCCGGTTCTATGGCAAGAAGGAAGAGGTTCCAAGGACGCGCCGGAATAGGCAATGAACAGTATAGCGCGCCGGTTTAATGGGCTAATGCAAGGGGGCGCGCCGGATAGCTGCAAGGAAAATAAAGTGGGTTTTGAGTGTGGGGTTAAACCGGTGCGGGGGGGTAGCACGCCGGATTAACCCACGCCAGATTAGGGGGTGCTGGATTAAGCATTGTATAGCTTCCTTTCAACCCGTTTATGCTCTGTTTCTTCTTTCCTTCAACTGCAAGTTGATTTATTGATTGGTTTGTTCATCTTATTGATGGATTATGTTTGTGGAAAGAAGATTTAAGTGTTTTAAGTGTTTGTTCAGGTGGATTGTCATGATGATCCGCGTGTTTTGTCAGAATAGTTTGTGCAGGAACTCAGAGATTCAGTTTGTTTCAGTGGTTTCGAGCATATGGTCTTCTTACTCCTAGAAAGCTTAACTTGCTCGTTTGTTCTTACATGTTCTTGCCCTGGTGAAATTTGGGCAGCATCTCCCCCGGACTGAAGCTTGCCAAAGAGCAATGGGGAACACCAAACGGATTGCTCCGGGGTGAACCTCAAAATGTAGACCTCACGGCAGTCCGATAACCCAAGTGTGAGTGTGGAAAAGCTCGAGGACTAGCCTTCAAGAGCTCTCACGACTCACGGGCAATGATCCCTCAAAGGGGAACAAGTGGGGAAGGAGATCAGAAACATATCAAAAAAAGGATCTCCCGAAGGATCATTTTCATTTCACCACAAGGGGGTGCAAATACATGGGCTCTTCAGGCATCTAAAGAAAGGAACCAAAGGGAAGAATACATCGGAGGAAAGAAAAAGAAACAAGGGGGGAGGGGCGATCTGTATCTCCCTCACCTCACTCTCTGCTCTCTCCTTCTCTTTTCTCACTTAACTTCGCTCTCACAGGAATGCTGGCTTTGGGCTTCAAGGGGTTTCTCTCAGAAGAAGACTTCCACTTTTCAGGCTTCCGAGAGTTGTTCAACCCTTCCAACCCTCCAACCGATTTAAGCTTCGCCTGGGCGCTCCTTTTATAGGGGCCGGAGGCCCTGTTTTGGAGGGATGTCCTCTGTATTTTCCTTCCTTCCGTTGGTTCCTTGTTTCCCGCAAGCACCACTGCTGCTGCTGACGTTGGTGACGTTGCCCTGCTGCTGCTGCTATTGCCGTGGCCTTGCTGCTACTGTCGACGTCGCCTCCGGTGAGGCTATGGTGTTATCGGGAGGGGGGGGCAGAGGCATGGCCTCCTCCTCCGCTGGCACATCCACCGCGAGCCACGTTGCTATCATCATTTGCCGGAGGATGGGCGACCGATCGACGGAATGAGCGTTCGGCGGGATGGGGCTCGAGAACTTCCATTCACGACATATGCTCGGTTGCCCGCCGGATCGAAGTGGGAGCTTTAACCATTTTAGGCTTGTTCGTCATCATGCCATTCCCAGAAAACAGGGGACCGCATTGATGACGGGATGGCTTCACGGCACGCCGGGTAAATGCTTCAGAGAATGGAATGATTTTAAACTAAGCATGCCGTATCAGCACTCCAAAATGGGTGCGCTGGCTTAGTGCATTCAAAGGGGTGGCCCTTCAATGGGAGCGCGCCGTTTGAACATAAAGGGGGTGGCGCCATTTTAACAAAACCAAGGGAGTTCATGGGGCGCGCCGGACTAGCATCTTGTAAAGGGGCGCGCCGGTTTAAGGCCCCCTTAGGGGCGCGCCGGTTTAAGGCTATGCCACACCGGTTTAAGAGTCAAAAGGCTCCCTACCAGCTTAGTGGCGATTCGGACAGATGCTTGCCCTCCTGTGTTGCTTTAGTTGTGAGCCTCCGAGTCTCGATTCAGGGCTTTGAGTGATTTTCGGTGTATGCCGAGCAGGCGTTCGAACTCCTGAGTTTCTTTGATTCGACCTTCGGCATTGCCGACTTGGGAGCCGGGGCTAGCTCCTCAACCCGAGGGGCTTCTGTGTTTTGTGGCGGAGCACCGGGTAGATATTTATCCTTCTTGGAGGAGGCACATGGTTTATTCGGCCTTTCCATCTTCGACTCGCTCTCGAGTGCTGAGACGTGCATGTCGTAGGATCATCATCATTTTTTTGACGTCAACAAATGCCCCCCACTCGCGGGTGGCGCAAGCGAGGGATGAGTGCGTGGGGCTCGCGAGTGTAGAGTTCTTCGATAGGACGTCTGTTCTTCTGAGCCTGTGGGATGCTAGTCCGGTGTGAATTCACGGGAAAGTGCTCACTCCTTCAGCGAAGGGATGAGGGGATCACTTCACCGCATATGCACACAGACCAACATATCTGAGTGGAGGTTCTGTCGTCGGCATGGCGGAATGCCGAAGCAAGAAGGAGGGGTTCAAGTTTCTCCGACTTGGATGAAAGGTCCAGATCGGATCGCACGGCTGAGGCCCTAGAAGGCTTGTCCTCGATCCGATCCGATCCCTATTGCTTATCAACTTTCTTTTCTTGCCACAAATAATATAGCTGAGTACGAGGCTCTCCTTGCCGGTCTGAAGCACGCCTACCTCATGGGTGCGTGATACCTTAACATCATAGGAGACTCTCAATTGGTGGTGCGTCAAGTCCTGTCAACTTACCGCACCCGTGACCCCAAGCTCAAGCCCTATCAAGATCTGGTCACACTCTTGGCTAGGCAATTCCGGAAACTTATCTATATTTACACTCCTCATTCTCAGAACATCCTAGCTGATGCACTTGCATCACTCGCTTCTTCTCTTTAATTTCCCCTCAGTCGCGCCACTGAGACCTTTGTGGTCCAGCGGTTGGACGCTCCTTCTCTTCAGGATCCCTGGTTCGACAACCTTAGGAAATCTGTAGAAAGGAAGGCGGAAAGGGAAGATGTGAAAGACGTTTCGTTAACTGAGCTTGAGGAGATCATAGAAGAAGAAGAATTGCCGTGGTATTATGATATTGAGCAGTATTGCAGGGATGGTTCCTTTCCCGAGATGGCGAACGCCGAGCAGCGCAAGGCCGTTAGAAGAGCCGCCTCCAGATATACGATTATTGCAGGAGAGTTATACAGGCGAGCTCTCAATGGGGTTCTAATGAGATGTTTGGATGACGATAAGGTTTGGAAAGTAGTAGAAGCAGCTCACTCCAGTGAGTGTGTAGGGCATGTTAATGGACATGCGTTGGCGAAGAAGATTCTTAGGCAGGGCTATTACTGGCCAACCTTAGAAGAAGATTGTTCCACCTATGTCTGTAGGTGTGTCCAATGCCAGCTACATGCTGACAAGATCCATGCTCATGCTTCTTCTGTCCATCCTCTCTCTGCTCCTTGGCCATTCTCCATGTGGGCCTTTGATATCGTTAGACCTCTCGGTGACCCGAATTCCATAGAAAACAGAAGTCCTTCATTCTGACGGCTACAGAATACTTCACCAACTGGGCAGAAGCTGAAGCTTATGCAGAGATCAAAGCCACCACGGTATGCCGCTTCATCCTGAAGAATATCATCTCGCGGTTTGGAGTGCCAAGCGATATCGTCACCGACAATGGGCCTCAATTTGTTTCTCAGGAACTTCGGTATCTCTTTAAGAGATTTAATATTTCATTGCATCATTCATCACCATACTACCCCCAAGGTAATGGCAAGGCCGAGGCCACGAGCAAAACCCTTCTAAAAATCATCAAGAAAACATGCGAGTCACACAAATTTGCTGATTGGGCCGATAAACTGGCAGAAGCTCTATGGGCTTATCGCACCTCCGTCCGTACTCCCACAGGGTAAACTCCTTTTGCTCTCACCTATGGGATGGAGGCGGTACTCCCGTACGAGATCCTGATCCCTTCCCTAAGAGTGCAGTTAGATAAGGAACTTAATCTCGACGAGCATCGAGAGGCGTTGCTAGTCCAATTGGAACTCTTAGATGAGAAGAGGCTTAACGCGGCCAATCACGTCTCGGTTTATCAAAAACGTGTCTCGCGATATTTTCAAAAGAAGGTTATTGAAAGAAAATTCCAAGTGGGTAACATGATTTTGAAACGTAAATTTATCAGATCAGCAGGTCCCAGGTATAAGCTGCAACCCAACTGGGAAGGGCCGTTTGTAGTTAGGGAAGTCTATCCTGGTAACGCGTATCGTTTAGTGAACGTGGAGGGTGAAGAATTGCCGAATCCGTGGAATAGGCTATATTTAAAACACTTTTATCCATAGAGTCAAGCCAGCGATAGCCCGACGGCGGGATATGCCTTCACTTGATCACGAAAGGAGACCCCGGTCCAACATTTCACACACTACACGACCCCTGTGGTTTGATTCTCTTCTTTTGCGCAACACCGTTTCTCCCTTGGCCTTGCTTTGGGGAGGTGAAAATCCTTGTTTTTCTTCTCCCTCAGCTGAAAATAGGGGCAAGTGGTGAATAAGGGGGCGAGAACTGATCTAGACCCCCCAATAAAAGAGGTCTCAAATAGGGGCAGTCCGTTACGACCTTATTCCGCAGGATAAAAGAGCAAGAAAAAGAAAAAGGAAAGAAATAGAGAAAGAAAGGGGCAAAAATCAAAAATCAAAGCTAAAAGCTAACAAGCTCACAAACTCGAAGCTCTCAAAAGTCTGAAAGTCCCCAAAAGGATGAAATTGGGCATGGCAAGAGTGGCAGTACAGTTTTCCCGCGGGACGTTATTAGCCCGGTCGTATGCGTGCCTAGAGCGGATGTAGGTTCGATGCCGGACACAAAGCCCCGACGCAACAGACTAAATTCTTTAAAAAAGGGGGTGTCGTGAGAAGAACTCAAGCCCTAAAAACCGCTATACCTATCGCCAACTTTTCTGCTAAATCTTATCTTATTTTCCAAGGAATGGATCCCACCTCAGGTATGGCCTCGGTAGAGACACCGTTAAGCGAAATTAGCCCCGGCCACAGGCGGTCCCTTTTAGCACATGTTGGACCTGGGAGACCCCTAGTAAGATGGGAGGTTCCCCGCTGTTAGGTTTAAGCTAGTTTCAAAACTCAAAAAAATCAAATATTTCAAAACCCAAAAAAATCAAATATTTCAAAACCCAAAAAAATCAAATATTTCTAAATCCAAAAAAATGAAATATTTCAAAACCCAAAAAAATCAAATATTTCAAAACCCCAAAAAATCAAATGTTTCAAAATCCAAAAAATCAAACATTCCAAGATCCAAAAAAAATTATTTTCAAAATTACAAAAAAGGGGTTTTTATGATTTGCATTCATAGCATCCATTGCATTCATTATCATTTTGTTTGCCTATTTAATAAGGCTTACCCCCTTGACCAAAAATCAAGAACTGATCATTCTCTAACTTACTACAGGCAAGGGGTTAAGCCTAAAACAGATCTAATGTATCTTTTTTGTTTTTTGTGTGTGCAGGGGCAGGTTGAAGCTCAAGGTTCAGCACTTCAGTCTTCACACGGCTATTTGTCAACCGTTCTATTAATTTCAACGGTCTTGGTAAGGCCGTCCAACCATTCATACGGTTTTATTTAGACCGTTCCAAGTCTTAAATCAACTCCACTCAACTCCCTTCTATCAAACTCGCCACAAATCGGATGCATAGCTCCAAGAGAGCTGTCCTAATCTCTGAGCAGTCTAAGTGTGACTGCGTAAATGCTGAAGTCATATCCCAACTCGCTCATTCACACCAGCAAAGCCCAAACTCAAACCAATCAAATCATCAGCTTTATTCATTCACATATCAAACATCTCTAAGCATACGTCTTTACATCAATATCATCATGAAAATAAAGAAAGAAAAAATCACTCAATCCTCCGCTGGGCATCCCCGCGGGGACGAATCTCTCTCAGCTCTCTAACATAGGCCTGGCGTGTCGCCGGAATCTCTGTAACCTCCGCTGGAAGGGTAAGCACCCTGATCACTTCCCACATGATCAGGCCACTCATGACCGCCTGCTCGTCCTCCTCTATACCAATCCTCCTCGCCTGTAGTGCGGGAAGGTGGGGTAGTGCCGGTAGAACAGTCCGGGGTAGTCCAACCTGTAGGTAGCACCGGTGCGGGCTGTACATCGCCAGTGCGGTGTAGCTCACGAGCCTCAGATCCAAGCCTGACCTCCTGGGAACTCTGATAGTGGTGTCACGGAGGAAGTCCGGTCGCATCATGAACCAATCCAGGGGCAGCCTGTTGATGTGCAGTCGCCACTCGTCCCTGGTCTTCTTCTCTGCTATCCTGCACTCTACATGTGGAGAGAATCCGAATGCGCCGCCTATGAAGAAGAGGGGGTGGCTCCCGAAGATCCTGCTAGCTGAAGTGACATCCTCCTTGTAAATGAATTTCATCCTGACACCCATCCAGCACTCTAAGAGTATCATAGAACCAAAGAAAGGACCGCCTAGAGCTGCTGAGGTGAGACCCTCGTATAAGTAGGCAAGGATGGCCTAGGAGATAGAAAGACCCTGCCATAGGCCACTGATGGTACTAAGAAGGGCAGTCTCTAGGACATGGTCAACTGAAAGAAAGAGGATAGCCCCGCACAAGCAAATGGACGCGGCTTTAGCTATAGCCTCATCCCACCCACACCGGTTCCTGCAATGCTCAACTACCCACTGGCTAAGAGGAAGAAGGTGGATCTAACGTGGACCTATGAAAGTGTGGATGACCCTGCTGTTTGTATGAACCCTCCCAAAATGAGCCTAGGGTCAATCGGGGCAATGGTGTGGCACACTGAGTCCTCCACTCCCACCTGGGACCTAGGGAAAGAGAAATAGGTCTCTGCCTCCTCTAGTAGGATAGTGGCCTCAAATGATGGAAAAATGAATGTATGGGTCTGGGGGTGCCAGATTTCTACTAAAGCTGAGATGATGTACCAATCAAGAGAAAGCTTTGGGTAGTTCTGACCTAGTACTAGGAGAGGTTGTAGGTGCCAAGATCTCAGGTTGGATGTCACTCCTAGGGGCAATGCACGGACCATGGGAGCCATCCACTTCAAAGTGGAATAGCGCCTAGGGCCAGGGAGAAGCTGAGATGAAGAAAGAAGAGAAGAACACATAAGTAAATGAAAGATTTGAACTAAAGGAATTCATGATAACTTACCTCCCTCAGAGGGCTCGAGCTGAGATGTCGTGGGATTGCGGTCAGCTGTTGGAGCACTTCCCGCTCTTTTCTGGCCTATCTAGGGCCCTCAAAAGATGCTCCCTCCGTGGAACTCCCCTCTGAGGCCCTCTTCATGATGGTTTGGTGAAGAATAGCAAGGGTTTTAAGGCTTAGAAGAGGGAGGATGTGTGAATCATGAATTTAGACCCCCTTCATACTTATAGGGCTTGGTTAGAGGCCTAGACCCCTTTGGAGAGAGGTTGGATAAGTTTAGGATGGGATAAGATAGCTTTGGATTGGGTTAAAGTGGTTTACCCTCGGTTTAGGACTCTCCAGGAGAGTCTCATTCAAATTCGCAGGGCTTCCATTTGGACGGTCTAGCGATAGACCGCCTATCTCAATGAGCGGTCCGATGGGGACCGTTTAACGCTTTCCAGAGAGTTCGAGTGCTGGAGTTTGAGCGGCCTGAATCAGACCATTTTTGTGATCATGCAGTCGTTTATAAACCGTTCTACTTGTTGAACGGTGGCCAGAAGACCGTTTAATATCTCTTTTGGACGGTCTACTCAGGATCGTGTGTCTCTTTGGGCGGCCCACTGAAGACCGTTTCATTGATCTGAAGCCTTCATTCGACAAGTTGTGCACCTGTGCCACTAGTAGTCGTGTCTGTCCCTCATCTCACTCATTTGGTGACACTCATCTCACTCATTTGGCGTCACTCATCTCACTTATTTGGCGTCTCTCTCTCTCTGAGTCGGCGTCTCTCTCTAACTCTAAGTCGGTGTCTCTCACTCGTCGTCCTCTCACTCGGGGTCATGTCGTCACACCCGTAGTCGCATCTCACCCGCAGTCATCGTTTCTCACTCGCACGTGTCGTCTCACTCGTGTCAAGTCAGTAGTCGTTGTTAGTATTCATTCATTTATTCATACATTCATTCATAAAAATGAAAAAAAATGCATATCACTATCGTATCATATCATATGTACAAAAGTAGAGTCATAGTAAATAGTCAAGTTGGGCCCTCTCCCTCCTGCCTATCACTGTCACCTCCGCCCACGAACCTCTTCGATGGATGGCCCATCGGAGAAGTCACCTCGTCTCGTCGGCGCCGCCGCCACTCCTCATCCTCGTTCCTCTGCTGGCCGGAGGAACCCGTCAGGTAGGTCCTATAGGAGCCATGCATCCCGCTCAGAGTCCCGCTCCTCCCTGGTCGCTGACTCACCTCTCGGAGAACCTCCACCATGCCCTCTAACCTGGAAACTTGGCGCTAAGCCCGCTCCGCCTTGGTCCTATAGCGCTCCGCCTCAATAGCGCTAGCTCGAAGCCGCTCAAGCTCCGCCCGCAGAAGCACCGTCTCGAGGGTGTCGGCTGGTCGGCCCCGTGCAAGCTCCTCTCGCAGTCGGGCGGTCTCCTCCCTCAAGTGCGCCGCCTCCTCCCGAGCCGCTGCCCGGCTCTGCTCCATCTTCGCCCTCAACAAGGTCAGCTCGGTCGTCTGCATACACATGTCATTGTCAGTCAATTGCATTTCATACATTTCATAAGCATAAACAACAAGGGAAAGTGTCATGATTTGCGTACCCTCTCGGTGAGCGCCACCTCGCCCGCCTTGGCCCGTGCTACCATCCGAGTGAAGTCCGCCTCCCGCTCAGCCCGGTCTGTGGGAGTCTGGGTCTGTGAAGAAGAAGGAGCATCGGCCCCCTGTCGCTGGGCCCCCTCGGCGCGCTGCACCCAAAATTCTAGGTCAGTGACATGCATAATCATAATCATAAATATTTGCATAATTTAAATAGTTGAGGGTTTAGAAGACTCACCAGTAAGGCCAGGGCCTGCCGGGCCTCATCCCGCTCCCTGATCGTGGAGTGCAGGAGCCCCTGCAGCTCCGCAAGTCGTCCCTCAGGGTCAATCTGCATTTAGAGGTCCAAGTATCAGTGCATCATCATATAGAAATCATAAGCATAACAAGTAGAGTTTGAGTTTATAAGTCGTACCGGTCGGTGGGCACCCCGGAACACCTGGTCCCGGTAGTGTCTGGCGTACGCGGTGTAGTACGCCGCGTCGCTCTCTGCTCGGGTGGTGACCACCCGCCCAAGAGCTGTCCAGTCTGCGACCTGCGCAGTGTTCCTCGTCGTCCAATCAAACGCTGCCGCCAGGCCTCGAGTAGTCCTCGTCACGCGCTCCCCCGCCTTCTCTGGCGCCGGGAACTCCACCACTGGTCGCGGGACCCCGATGGTCCTCATCACCAGTCTGTAGTACAGTGGCTCCACCACATTCATGTAGTGAAGCCACACGTCTCGTCCCAAGAAGGTGAGGGCCCCTGCCACCCAGGGCTCCCTCCTCCGTGTATGGTGTCCACCGTACCTACAAGAAATAGGAGTCGCATCAGCATCATCATCTAGAGTTGCATTTAATTAAAGAGTCCAAGTTTAGAAGCATACCGAGGCAAACGGTAGAGCGTCCAGGTCGTCCTGCAGCTCTCGGACCTGTCTCCTCAGAGCTGCTTTCTCTCGAGGTGCTGTCCACCTCCTGGCAATAGGCAGGAGCCCAGGACGGGTCTCCTCACCTCTGCCTAGCCCACATAAGTGCACGTAGGCCCACACCTGCATCACAACATTGTGTTAGCATTTAGGAAACATATAGAAGTTGCATAATTAAGTCTAGGGTAGGAGTCGTACCTGGAGTAAGGGGGAGAAGCCCTCGAGCATGGTCCGACGGGCCGTCAAACTCAGCGTGTCGAAAAGAAAGGCGAGGACCGCCGCTCCCCACGCGTAGTCGCCCACGTGGTCGAGCTCCTCGAGGAAGGGTAAGAAGCGGCAGCTCATTACTTCCGCCCGAGTGGAGAAGAGAAGTCGCCCAAACAACAGCATCAAGAACCTCCGCAACACTTTGTCGGCCTCTGCTCCTGGCTCCGCCGCAACTCTCGATCTTGCCAGCTCGATCAACCGCTGTACGTGCTGCTCCGACTGCTCCCCGACCGCTACCCCCGCTCGTCGCAACCCCAAGCTGTCCTGAAGACTAGCCCGGGGTAGGAGGGTCGAATGCCTCTCGGGGCACCGCAGCTCTAGGCCCAGCAGCCCCCGAGCCATCGCCCGGTAGTCGAGAAAAGTGGTCCCGCTAACCGGAAACCCATGCACCTGAAGGCCAGTGAGTCTGGCCACGTCCTCCAGCGTGGGGACCATATGTCCCCACGGGAAGAGGAACGTACGACTCACTGGATCCCAACGGTCGTCCAGGGCGTAGAGCAGAGCTGTGTCAAACTGACACACCTCAATGCTCAGGAATGGGGCGAACCCCATGGCAACCAGCCGCTCCCGCTGGAAGTCCGGCAGTGCTAAGTACACTGTACGGACCTGCAGCCACGAGGTGCGGGTCCTGCGTTTTCCCTGCATTCATTCATTCATTTTAATCCATTTAGCAATTAATTCAGGCATTTTATTTCCTAAATAAGCGAAAATAATCAAAGTTCCATTTTTCTAACAAAAGGACGGTCTCCCATGGACCACTCTTCCTCAGAAACGGTCCCATATGGGCCGTTCCAGTCCTCAGGTCCCTTATTTTGAACGGACCGATATTAACCGTTCTTAGCTTGAACGGTTTACTATTCACCGTTCTTTCCCTCGGTTTTTTGGTTTCAGGCGGCCACTCCTGGGCCATTTGAATGTTGGGCGATCTGGTGAGGACCGCATCGTTCTGGGTTGGCAAGATGTTAAACGGACCAATGTGGCCCGTTCATCATTTGTGCAGTGAGCCTCTCACCGTCTTTTGTGTTAGTTTGAACGGCTACCCCTGGGCCGCATGGATTATGGGCGACTCTATGTGAGCCGTATGTTCTGGTTTGTGCGGTTCGTTGAGAACCGCCCTGCCGTCGTCTTCCATGATGACGGTGAGGGTCCTCCCCACCAGCGGGAACGCCCCCATGGGCCACATGCCGACTCCTAAACCCTCTGGTCCCTCTGTAAGGCCCCTAGGTCTAACATGCATGCATTGAAGTTAAAGAAAAATGGCTAGGAGAGAGAGGGGGGGCCAACCTCAGGGTCCCAGGCCACCTTCCCCTTCACCGCCGATTTGCCGGCACGTTCCTCCGGTGCTGCGTCTCCCTCTCCAGCATCTGCGGCCTCCTCCTCCGGTTCGGGCGCGGTCACCGCGGCCTCCTCCTCCACGACGGTGGGCGGCGCAGCCGCGGTGAGTTCTCCCACGGCGGGGTCCGTGGATGGCAACGGCGAGCTGCGTTCTTCGGACATCGGGGAATGGATGGGTGAGAGAGATAGAGAGAAGGTGAGGGGATTGGGAGACGGGAGAAAGAGATTGGGAGAGAGATTGAGAGATAGAGAGATGGGGAGATGGAGGCTCGGTGTGCCCTTCGTTCCCTTACTCCACCAGTTACGGTGGGGAGGAGGGAGACGAAGGGGTTTTGCATTTCCAAACCCCAGACGATATGCGGTCTCCTTATAGACCGTCTAAAGGTTATGCGGCTGGTTAGTGACCGTTCTTCTCCAACGGTATGCTGCGTAAGCCCGGTTCAAATTCCCTGTATATAGACGGCTTATATCTAGCCGTTCTATACTTTGGGCGGTTTATGTTTGGCCGTTCATGTTTGAGAAAAAATGGTCTTGCTCTTATTTCTGCACTTGGTGTTCAATTCATAAACTTGGCTATTTGATGACCTTATTGAAAATCTTGCTAACAATCTTATATACATCATCGCCTTCATTTTGCCGTTTCGCCTGCACAGGTAAGTCAGGTATGGCTTTCTATCCCTATATCCTTTACTGCATTACTATATGGTATTATGTTAAATTATCTCGATAACCAGTTGGCTGCTCGCGTGTCCCAGGATCTGATGTTCCCCTTTAACAAAAATGATGATGATCCAGGTTCACGCGCTTAATCTTCGGATAGGCCGCTAGGTTGGGATGTCCCGGGGAGGATGGTTCTATCCTGCACACCGTGGTTGCAGATTGTGTCTTGACTCTGACTCTCCCAGCCTAGCAATATTATTCTCGAGTATTTTTATATTTTATCCTTTCTTTGCATTCGTTTTAATGGTTTCTTTTCTTTTTGCCCAGCATGCATCATACGCATTCTTTTGAGTATTCATGACCCATGGTTTGTATGAATAATGTCCCACCAATAATGGATAGCTGTGTGTTCGGTGTTTGGGTAAGAGGAATAATTCCACTCTGAATTGGAAGGTTCTCTTTGGTCGATTCATTTGGTTTGTTTGATTAAGAGGTCCCCGTCTGGAGTTTTAGTCTGTTTCTTCACTTTTTCGCTGCTTCTTCTGGTCTCCTCATTGGTTCACGGGATTGTGTCCCCCATGAGGTTGATCATGTGTTTCCTTTTATTTTATTTAGTTCCTCCAGACCGGTGTCGCTTTTGGTTTAATCATTCCTTGTGTTTGATTCGGAGTTCTCCGAAAGATTCCTATCGGTTGTTGGTAAAAACGGGTGTCGTTTTACCTTAACGCCCGCTTTTCAGTCCACTCCGCTTCATCTCCATGTTCCATTTCGCTTTCGCTTCACCTCCGCTCGCTCCCCTGTAAAGAGGACGTTAAGGAGGGGCATCTGTTGACACCCGTTTTTTGCCGATAAGTTGAGTCATTTCTCTTACTCCCATTTCTTGATGCCTCGAGTTGTCCATCACTCGCTGAGCTATTTTCTGGCACGTTCTGGGCCAATTTTATGGGTAGCCTCCCTCCCTGGCTAGGTCTGAGTTGATTCAGGGCTTAATGGGCCTTGGTTTTGGTTGATTGAGCTTTTCTATGAATTTCAAACGCCCATATACATGTGCGGTCCACCGCTAGCCGTTCAACAGTTTGTGCGGTTGATAGTGGGCCTTCCAAACATTTAGTGGGTATATTGGTTCATTCTCTGAATTATCACCGACAAACTTATATACGGCCTAGGATTAGCCGCATAAGACCATTGTGTGGTATCTACTAAGCCGTTTATCTCTCAAGAGTCCTAGCGTTGATGGACTATTCAGATAATTACCCATTTATCTTCTTATTTGCGATTTATCACCGACAAGCTTGGGCGGTTTCCCAAGAGCCGTTCAACTATGAAAGAGTCCAGCGGTGAATTTACCGGTCAGTTCAGTGGATAAATTAATTATCTCAGGATTTATTTGAATTTCCACCGATAGGAATGGACGGCCCATGCCTAGCCGCGCAACATTTGTGCGGTCTATCGTGAGACCATTTATCCTCTCAGACCAGAAACTAGTTAAGGCTTTTTCATATCATTCGTGGCTTTTCTCCCAAACTTTCTCTGATGATTTCTCCGTGAATCCTTAACCATTTTGAGTGCCGTTTCTTCCAGATGAAAGATAATTGAATTATCTTCATCTTTTATGTGATAATCTCGACCTGAAAATGACTAGAAACCCTAATTTCGAGCTAGGACTTTAGGTGCTCTATAAATAGACCCTAGGGGCCGGGTTTGAAGGGGGGGGGGAGATTTTTGGATCGACGATGAAGCCCTGCTGAATCTTTGAGCGACCTAGCACCAGGGAGGGAGGCCTTCTACATCCACACAGGCCTCCGGTTCAGGGAGTAGTCTTATTTCGAGTCATTAGTATATTTAGTCTCGTTGTTCTTTCTTGTTTGCATGCATCACGTCCTCCACGTTGCTTCCATGTTTTCATTATTCTCTTGCACCATGCACACACCCTCCCATGTTTTCTGACACCCCCAGGGGTTTATAAATCCCAGGTATTCCCTATTCCATTTAGTTATGTTAATTTCTTTCTGTTCGAGCGTTTACCACACTTTCTAGTTTTAATTCAAGTTTTTCTTTGTGTTCTACACGTCATTTTGCAGGTCAGCAACACACTAACGCGAGGCCCATCCTTTCTGGCCGGCCGGAAAGGGTAGAGGTTGGACTCTTATAACTTCTGTCGTGGTGGTCTCGCGCGGTTCCAATCGGTCCGTTCAAGGATACGTGCGGTGGAATGTGGACCGTTCTTCTTGATACTGCAGTTGGATTGGAGCCGTTCATCTGCCAGTAGTTCTTCATCTCGCGTCCTATGCAGCGCCTTTAGATGGTCTGTCATGCGGCCGCTCATCATAACCGGCGGTTCTTCATAGACCGTACATCCTCTCAGCGTTGCTCACAAGGCGAGTTCCTTTCTCTTTTTCCAAGGCACGACGTGTCCATCACGTTCGGCACCTTGGTGGCGATCACAGGTTTGTGTATCCTCGTTCCTTCCTACCATTCATATATATGTTTCTCACATCGCTTTAGTGGAAGGAAGGGGAGAGACCCCTAAGACGGTAAAAGGGGGAAAAACTTGTCAACACATCCCTTCACAACCGGCCGATCCCAAGGGCAAGAGACCCTTAACCGACTCGACTCCCCCCATGATGACCACCACTCCCCAACCCAAAGTCACTCACCCAACCCTCACCATTCAAACCCAAGTGGACCCCGTGTCCACCCCTCCACCTAGGCCCATGACGCCCACCACCCCCCAATCCACAATCCATCTCCAAACCCATACCCCACAAGCCTCCTTGGTCCCCACCACTGCCCCTCCATCATCCCAAAAAAGGGATGCACCCCCCAAATTCAATCAACCCAAACCTCCTCACCCAACCCACCTTCCTCTTCCAACCCCAATCCTACCCCAACCTAGGCCTCCACTACTTCCCCTACCAATCCCAAATCAAGTTTCCCTTTACCCTCCACCCCGGGTGCACCATACACCAACTTTCATCACTCCACCCCCAAAAGACCCTCTCAACCCGCTTCAAAGAATAAACAAGGCCATGAGTGAACATGAGGAGACCATGGCCCACAAGACCGAATCCCCGGGAATGAACACCAACCCAAAGCCTTCCCCACCCTTTAAGGAAATCCATACTCATATCAATAAAGAGGAAGGACATCAACTCATCCCTGTCCCAATTAACCCATACCTCCCCAAGCCAATCAATTTCACCCAAAAGGTGGTGACCATAGGAGAACTCATCATCAAATGGCTCAAGCAAAATCCCATCCCTCATGCCTTGAATTTACAAACCCCAACCTTGGAGCACCCTTTCCACTTAGTACCCATTAACTCCTCCCACACCACATTCCAATCCTTCTATGAGGTGAAGACTTTGGATGATCTTATCAAAGGTCTAGAATGGCAACTTGAGCTGACTAGCATGTTGGCTTTGGGAATCGACCGACCTAAGGGGCTCGACCTCACTCACCTATGTGTCGGGTCCATCACCTCAGTCTACACTATGGGTTGCTACACTAGTGACCTCCTTTTTCTTCTCCCTACACCCGAGGAACCCGACCTTATTCACAAACTAGAATTTGTTGTCTCGGGTAGAATGCCAAGCCCTCCCCTCATGGCCGACCCACCCACCAAGAACTTTGGCCCAATTATTTCATTAGAGGAGGATGACCCACCACCATTTTAGGACCTTGAGGACATACAATACCTCTTCCTTGGCAACACATTCCATGACCCCTTTGATCCCTCCCAATGGAAGCCAAGGAACCCATGGGACCTAACCGCCTTACCCACCACCCACCTTTCCCTACCCCAACCCACCATGTTGGACCCAATCCACCCCGTCCTAGACTTGGGTTACACCATGGGAGCTGTGACTCTAGGCAAAACACACATAGGGATTAAGGAGGAGCCTCTCTCCAATATGTCCACCTTCCTAGATCCTTACGACCCTTTTGAGTGGAAGCTCAAAGACCACCCCACCACCACACACAAGGAAGTCATCTATGGGAAAGGAATTCCTATGTCTTGGCACATCACACCACTTGGCATTAGTAGTAAGTCGGGTCTTTTCATTCATGACACCCACATGTCAAGTCGGATGCATGATTGGTCCATATATGGGTGTAACGGTCCTCCCCCATTCATCATTGGTCACACACATGATAGGTCCGCATTTGGATGCCCCGGCCCCCCAATTTTTAAAACCCTTGATAGGGAGTCTAGACATGCTCGGTCTACTTTTGGTTGCCCAGGTCCCCCCATCACCCCTAGGAGGTCAGCACTCACAAAATTGCATGAAAACCTTCTCAAGCACATCAGCAAAAATAATGAGACTTACAAAAGACAGGCCGACTCTAACCAATGCCACCAAGAATTCTGTGTGGGTGATTTTGTGATGGTGAGGATTGAGAGGCTCTCCCCGGGAGCTATCTCAAAACTGAGGCCTCGTGGGGCTGGTCCCTTCCAGGTTCTGAGGCGCATTGGCACGAATGCTTATGAATTAGAACACCCCGAGGATTACGGAGTAAGTCCCACATTTAATGTGACTGACCTGGTGCCATACAGGGGCCCCACGGTGGTATCCAGAGAAAATGTTGAGTCCATTCCCTCCTTTGAGAGAGCACCCACCCTTGAGAGAAAGCCACCAACCAAGAGAGACCAGCGCGAGCAGGTTGAGCGGATATTGGATGAACAGGTCACTACCACTAGGAGCAAGGCGTATGAGCGCTACCTTGTTAGGTGGAAGGGCCGACCTCCATCGACAAATTCATGGGAGGCCCTACTGCAGCACTCTCAGAGCAGGGAGGACTCTTACTCGACAGAGTCGAGTTCTCCGCACCCCGGGAGTATGATGGGGACATCTCCCGCCACTTCATCTTTTCCAGGCCCCGATGATCGTCGATGACGTATGGTCTTGATTCACCTCTTTATTTCGAGTCATATGATGTATTTTTTTCTCTTATGTGAGTCTTGTCATTTCCCTTTGTATTTGAGTCGTGTGCCTAGGTTAGCAAGTTATTTACCTATGTTTAGAGTCAAATGGGTCTCTAATCCACCAATTGGGCCCATTGAGCCACCCTTGGACATGCTTGGTCTTTGGTGTAAATGTCAAGGGTATTATGGTCATGTAGATTGTTGGGCTCCTATAAATAAGACCCCAACCCCATTGTGAAAACTAATGAATAGTGGAATGAAAATTTAAAATCCAGTTGAGTGTTCCTAGAGTGAGAAGCTCTTTCCCGTTCCCCCTCTCTCCCCTCTCTCTCTCTCTCTCTCTTCCACTCCAAGAAGGGGATGACCCTTTCTCTCTCTTCCCCCATCCCCAATTTCGAATTTCTCTCTCTCTACCCCATTCAATACTCCTTAAAGCTCCTCTCCCCTCCCCATACTCCATTCAATTGTCCCATTACTTCCCCATCTACCAAAGCAACCTTTGGTATTCCTAGGCACCCCTTCACTCTCTCCAAGCTATCTTTCCCCTTCCCAAGCCACCCTTTCACCTCCCCAAGGCCCCAATTGAGTTGCCCACCCCTTGAGGGTTGTGCCCCAGCCTCTCCCTCTCCCCCAACCTCCCCTGGTTGCACACCCCATCCTCCCCTTTGGTTTGGTCGACCAAGCCAGCCTTCCACCTCCCACCATGGCCAGCTGCGCACCCTGCCCACCCTGCTCAATCTCCACCTACTCCAGTCCTCCTAGCTCCACCCTCCTAACCATCTCCATCAACCCCCTAGCATCCCCCTCCACCTCCCACAGCCCTTAGACCCTTCTCCCTTGTTGAAACTTCACCCATCCCCACCCCTTTCTACACTGTTTACCATTCAGCTCAGGCCCGTTCGCAGGTAGTATTAAAGGCTCTAGTTGTAGAGTCTACACCGTCACCATCTCGACGTTCCGGAAAGCACACTTTATATTGCTGGAAAGCCCTCCAAGTCATCTTCGTAGGTGAGGCGATCCCGCCTCAATCCGAGTTCAAAGCTGTCCAAGAAGATCGTTCTTGTCAGGCTGCGCGTCTAGCATCTGGGTGGAGATCAGAACCACAGTGCAGAAGCTCTTGCGGCCATATCCCTATTCTCCTTGGTGTGCCACTTGACCGGGACGAGATACTATCAGTCCTCTGTCCAACGCAGCAAGCGGAGCATCGTTCGGAGTTCGGAGTTCCCCGTTCCATTTATTCTTCCCCAAGAGCGCAGATCAGTCCAGTCAGGGCCTGACCGACACCCCTTCACTCTACGAGCCCTATCTCTCTACTCTGACTTTCTCTGGTGTTCTTTCTAGTTGTGCTCGAAGAGGACCCTCCCACGGTCATATCGATATAAGCTGTGTCACCTTCGGAGCTCGGAGTCACTTGGAGCGAGGGCGTCTTTCGGCGCCTTCGATTCTAAAATAGACAGAAGCTGAACCAAGGGGTCCAGTTCAAGATCCTTCTTCAACCTCCGGCGACCACGCTAAATTCTCCAAAAATTCTGAAGCCTTTTTGGGCCAACTTAGGAAGTTTTGGTGCTGGTCTCGCCCAGTTCGGACTTCGGACGGATCCGTGGCGGCTCCATCAGTGAACCCCTATCTTTCCAAGATTGAGCGGCCAGAACCGCGGGATCTCGTCTACTTCGACATTCCCCACCCCGCTTGGCCGGCTTAAAGCCCCTCCCTACGGGAGGTAGTGTTTGTTGTAATCACACAACTCCCCAACCCTTGTCCAACCCTCCTGCATGAGGAGTAGTTCATGTAATCATTTAAACAGGAAGAAGCTTCACCGACGTAGTGTGTGGGGAAACCACACTTCCCCGCTCGCCCACGTATCCGACCGGGGTCGGTTTCTTCAAACCGGCCAGATAATGTCTCAACCCTTGCTCATATTTTAGTGCTTGTTATTTAATATCCGTCAACGCTCCGCTAGAGTGTAAGAGAGCGCCCGGTCCTTAAAGCACCCTTGCTTTCGAGTGACCACCGTGGAGTAAGAGAGTGATCCGAGCCCCTCGTGGCACTCGGTCAGCCCATCAATTCGGGCTTCCACATCTTTGGGGGGGAACACATTCATAACCTTGCTGTCCCTCTACCAGCAAGGGTCTAGTCCCACCACCCTTGACTCGGCATCATCGAGTCACCCTTGGGTTGAGTGTGCGCACCGGTGAGCAGCCGTCAACGATAGTCTCTAAATTGTGAATTGTGCTTGTGATGGATAAGTCTGAGGGTTCTTTGTCTAGTTGATGCATTCTATTGGTCGTTTCACATCACACCTCTACCGGGATCCAATCTCACACCCACATTAAACTTTCCGTACCTACGGCAGACATCCGTATGGCTTTGTCGTTGTCTTCGATGCTTCAAATGCGGACTCTCGTCTGAACAATGAATGGCCCGTTAGTGATCGACATATATATCGGGATCTAATCCCGCACTTGCATTAAACTTGCCGTACTCACGGCAGACATTTGTATGGTTTGTCACTGTCTCTTACGCTACAAACGCGGACTTTCGTCCGAACAAGAAATGGTCCGCCAGTGACCGACATGCACGCATCTATGAACGTTTACGCCCCGACGCGGGGTCTGTTTGAACGCAATCCGATGTTTTGGCTCTCGCTTCTGTTATTATGAATCTCAGGCCGTAGGGCCCCCTTTTCCGACGATTAATCAAGGGTGTTCCCCTCTCCGAGGGGATGTACTTAACGTCGTGACCTTTACGGCACGGTGGATTTTGGTCCCGACCCGAACTACACAATTATCTGATTACTTAGATCGAGCGCACCATGGGCTTCCATGAAGCCCGAATAAATTGTCACTTTGTGACTGGCACGCCCACGCACTTAACAAACAAATAAACCCATCTTAATAAACCAATTAACAAATAACAATAGATCTTAATTAATAAAAAGTGTGTCCACACCTGCGCCGGTTTAACACTAGACTCAAACTAAAAAAAAAAATTTGGTCTATACCCGGCGAGCCCTATTCTAGCGCGCCCCAAGCCAGCCGCGCCGGGTAAACCGCCTACCATGGCCGCGCCATTTAACCCCCTTTACCTACGTTTAGCCGCGCCGGGAACCCTTCTCCTACGCTACCCCGCGCCGGTTTTGGTCCATATTCTTTCCTTCGCGCCGCTTTAATTCCCCACTCATCTTCGGGGTGATTTTCGTCCCCCTCGGTGGAGATCAATAAACCTGATTAATCATTGTCTATCTTCATGATTCTATTATCATGCTTTAAGTATAATCATGAGCACCATATTAATACATGCATGTTTGCATGGACCCTCAGTATATCAAATGGCACTGATGAAAGGTCGGGTTACGCCCGACCGAAAATCTTTGGTATGCGCGATGGTGGTGTTCAGACCTGTGTCCTCCGCCACGTATCGAGGATTTCCAACTCAATAAACCATGCCTCTCTTGCATGATAGATAAAAGCATTTCATGTGACCCCGTCATAGGCATCCTTTTGCATCTTATTTCGGCCTCGGACGGCTCACTATCTCGGTAATTAATCAAAGATTTTCTCCCTTATGGGAGATATAATTAACGCCATAGCCTTTATGGTATGGCAGACTGTTGGTCCTGACCCGAATCTCACTCTCGCCCCACACGGGTCAGAATGAGCGCATAATAAACCTGTCACTCATGTGACTGGCATGCCTGTGCGGTTAACTAATCAATTGATTATCGATTAATTAATTGGTTGGTCGACCCAGAATAAAAAGGAAAACAAAATACCATCGGAACACCCTCTGGAACCGTCAAGAAATTGCAAGCTCGCGGAGCCGATCCATTTTGAGTGTTGAAACGTGTCGGATCCAACGCGTATGTTGTGGACTTGCCCGAGGAATATGGGATAAGCTCTTCTTTCAATGTTTCGGATCTAGTTGCTTATAGGGACCCAGCAGTGATCCCCATTGAGTCTTTTGAGCCGTCTCCTCCCATTGAGAGTGACCCCACACCTGAGTGCCCACCACCCACCTCATTTCCACGGCAACGAGAGCATATAGATCATATATTGGATGAGCAGGTGACTGTTACTAGGAGTGATCCTACCCACGCTACCTAGTGCGATGGAGAGGGCGACCCGCCACTGAGGATACTTGGATCACCAAGGCAGAGTTGCAGAGGATGGATCCGGATCTACTGGAGCGCTACCAGAGCGATGCAGACCCTTACTCGACAGGGTCGAGTTTATCCCACCCGGGGAGAATTGGTGCGGACATCAGAGCTATTGAGAGATACGATACGGTGAGCCGTCGGTACCGTATGCGCGGCACCACTCGAGCTACATCGGCTTCCCTTTGGCTCGGAGACAGTCTGGAGTCTCCCTCTTGAGTCTTAGTATTTGTTGAACCCCCTCTATGTGGTTTTTGGTAATGGATATAATGGATTTTGATGATGACTAAATTTAACTTGAATGCCATGACTATTTCTGGAATAGTCTTCACCTGATGAGATACGGAGCTTTGCAAGTCGGGAATCACTTAAGCTGGTAAGATGTTTAACTTCAGTCTAATATCGCCAAAGCTAATGCAAAATGTATGTTTTGACAGGGACAAGAAGGCGGTTCATGAATCGAACAATATAAGGACTTTTGGTGAGATCCATCCCAACACTTAAACTCTTGATCTTTTATTTTTCAAAGACGAACTTCTTGTTTTATTCCCAAAGGGTGTTTTTGCTCGGGTTTGATCTTAATCCAATCTAGATGGGGTTTACTCATTCTTGCTTAAGGTTCAAACCTCTTCTTGTTTTGAACTCTTTGGTGAACACCCCACTTATGTTCCTTGGACGTAGATCACTTGATATTCATTGTTTTTTTGATGTTCAGGAGCAAGGGTTGACCCCTGGGGTCGACCCCTTCGTTTATTTTTCCATTCCAGCAGCAGGTACCTGAGAGGGTCGACCCCTGGGGTCGACCCCCGTCTCCTTTTCTCCATCCAGCAGCTGGTACCTGCAAGGGTCGACCCCAGGGGTCGACCCATTCTGCCCAGAACATAAAACCCCCCCGAGGGTCGACCCCAAGGGTCGACCCCTGTGGCATTTTGTCCAAAAGCAGCACGGCTGCTCTTGAGGGTCGACCCCAAGGGTCGACCCATTGCCTTTGGGTCCTAAAACCCTATCACGAGGGTCAACCCCAAGGGTCGACCCCTTCCGGTCTGACCTCCGACCGTCTTGTTTGACTTCGGTTTTCTTGCACCGAAAGTCTTCCAATCCATGTCTAATCACCTCTAGACATTCCACAAACCTCTCCACATTTTGTGGATCTGGTTCCCAAGCTGTCTTTGACTGTTTTAATATTTTAATCAAACCCTATTGGCACTTAATATATAGGAGAGAGGTGAGATCCTATTTTGAGATGATGGTTGTTCTATTGTTTATGTGCAGGTTCGGAGTTGCAGCCTTCAAGCCCCATTCCTCCTTGCTCTGAAGCTGAAATCCAAAGGAAGGAGCTGGAATCCAAGCCCAAGATCATATACATCAAAGAGCTGCATCGGACATCAAGCTTCCACATCCATTTGTACTGTCTTGCGTCATACTTCATCCAAACTCGTTCATCATTCTGTTGGAGTATCAAAGTTGATTCGAAGAACACAAAGGGGGAGTTCTATCTAGAGATCCTTTCTACTCTGATCTTCTTTAGTGCTTTTTGGTGAATCTGAAAGTTGTTGTATTCTAAATTATCTTGAAACAGATTCATGAGTGTGTGTTCGTGTATGGACACGAGCTTGTGTGTGTGTGTGTGATTGGGGTGCCTAGATTGGGTACCGTGTGTGTGTGTGTGCTATTCATAACAGCGTGTGTGTGTGCTTGGCTCACATCATAGTGAATTCATTAATCCTCATGAGTGAGGGGTGGACGTAGGGGACATTGCGGTGTACCCGAACCACCTAAAAACTTTGTGTCTCCAGTGGTTTGTTCGCGTGCATATTTTGTTGAGTGGGCTTCACGGTGAGTTGAGTGTTCACCACGTTCTTCTTCACACACTCACCATCTTTCTCATGCATTCATGTGTGATCATGCACGAGTAAGACCGAGCGTTTGATTGCTTCTATCTTGTCTCGCAAGTTCTTCCGAAAATAATTTCATTTTGCCAATCAATTCACCCCTCCCCTCTTGATTGCCATTGTTTGGGACTCAACAATTGGTATCAGAGCTTTGTTCTCTGTATAGCCCGATCTCACGATCGTAGAGCAGATCCTTTTCTATGGCAAACAGAGGGATGATGCCCGAAGGGCATTCAGTTCACAGGCCTCCATTTTTTGATGGAACAAACTACACATATTGGAAAAACAGAATGTATGTTTTCTTGCGTGCTCAAGATTATGAAGTGTGGAATGTTATCAACAGAGGTCCTTATAAGTTGCCTGACAATGAAGATGATTGGGATGATGATCACATCAATAAGTGTTCAGTTAATTTTAAGGCCATGAATATAATTCAATGTGCTATCCATCCGAATGAATACTCACGCATATCTATGTGTTCCTCTGCACAGGAAATGTGGGACAAACTACGCTTGATCTATGAAGGAACTTCTGAAGTCAAGGAGACCAAAGCTAATCTATTGGTCCGGGATTATGAGTTGTTTATGATGAAGCCAGACGAAACCATTTCTAAAATGTTCACGAGACTGATGGAAATCACAAATAGTTTGAAGGCTCTTGGCAAGGAATATTCAAACCGTGATCTTGTGAGGAAGGTACTGAGATCTCTATCACCTCAGTGGCACACAAAGGCTACAGTGATAGAAGACTCAAAAGATCTCAACACTCTGACTTTGGATGAGTTAGTCGGCTCCCTGATGACATATGAGATCAACATCAAAAGGAGTGAGGACGACAACAAGAAGAAGAAAGTTGCCACAACTATGGCACTGAAGGTAAATCCTCAAGAGTCGGAAGAAAGCGAGGAAGGTTCCTCAGCCAATACTGAAGATGAGGAGCTTGTTGCTATGTTCACCAGAAGAGCAAGGAAACTTGTAAAGAACACTAGGAAGTTTGGAGGTCAGTTCAGGAAAGGGCCAAGAAGGCAAGGTCCTAAGAGGAATGAAAGCAGCAAGAAGGAAGAGATAATTTGCTATGAATGCAAGAAACCCGGTCACATGCGGGGAGAATGCCCGGAGTTGGCCAAAAGGTTCAAAAAGGGAAAATTCAAAAAGCCTAAGGTCATGGTGGCCACTTGGAGCGATGAAGATGAAGAAGACTCCGGGAATGAAGATGGACTAAATGAACTTGTCCAACATCTATGCTTCATGGCAAATGACGACACCAATGAGGTACAATCTGAAACTGAATCACTCACTTGTGAACAATGACAGATTACATATGAATCATTGTATGGAAAATGCAAAAAGTTGAAATCTGAAAACAAACTTCTGAAAAAGAAAGTCGAACAAGTTGTGAGTGCTAAAAATCCCTGTGAGAATTGCAATTTCATGAAATCTGAAAATGAGAATCTTGAACAAGAAAATGAAAGTCTTATGTCTAAAATTGAATTGTTTGAAGAAGAGAGTTCATGCATGCGTGAAGATCAAACTGCCCTCATCAAAATGCATGAAGATTTGAAACAGAATTGGAACATGAAAGGATTGAAAATGTCTCAAGTAATCAATCCAAGGAAATTGCTGAAAAGAAAGTTGAAAGTCTGTTGGTTGAGATAAATGAATTGAAGAATGCTCTCACCACACTTGAAAAAGGTAAACAAGTGTTGAATACTTGTGTGGGTCCTGATGAAGGATGTTCTCCACCCTCTTCTGAGAAAAGAAATAACTTTAAGTCCAAAACATACATAACTCCATGGGTTTCAAGAAATACGTATGCCTCATCTTCCAACACACAGATGCACGATTCATATATGAATGTGAACAGGAGAAGAAATCGTGATAAAAGAATCACTACTTGCTTTTATTGTGGAAGATTAGGCCATGATATGTATGAGTGTAGAACCATGACGTTTGATGATGAAAATTTTATTAGAATGATGAATAGATCATACAGGCCTCTTATGTCTAACCACCGAGGACCCAAGCTTGCTTGGGTACCAAAAACCCCATAAGTACTCTCCTTGTATTTGCAGGTCTGCCTTGGAGCTCAAAAGAACAAATGGTACTTGGATAGTGGATGTTCAAGGCATATGACGGGGAACAAGGAAATATTTGCAGACCTGCAAGAAAAGGATGGTGGGGTGGTAGCTTTTGGAGGTAAAGACAAAGGAAAAATTGTTGGAGAAGGTAAGATAGGTAAGAACCAAACTCAAATCATTGAAAACGTTTTGCTTGTCAAAGGCTTGCATCACAATCTTCTAAGCATAAGTCAACTCTGTGACAAAGGTTGCAATGTGTCTTTTGATGCTACTCACTGCACTGTGGTAGATAGAAACACCAATGAAATCAAGTTCATAGGGGTTAGACACAACAATGTTTATATGATTGATCTTGATGATGTTTCACATAAAAATATTTGCTTAGTTGCTAAAAACTCTGATGATGCATGGTTATGGCATCGCTATCTTGGGCATGCTAGTTTCAATGTGATGATGAAGTTGTTCAGGAAAAAATTGGTGGTTGGCTTACCCAAGTTGAAGATGGTCAACGAAGGAATCTGTGGAGCATGCAGCAAGGGCAAACAGAAAAGAACATCCTTTAAATCTAAAAGTGATGTAACCACATCTAAGCCCCTTGAATTGATCCATATAGATCTCTTTGGACCAAGCCGAACACATAGCTTGGGTGGTAAGCTTTATGGATTTGTTATTGTGGATGATTTTACTAGATATAGCTGGGTGTATTTTCTCTCAAACAAAAGTGATGCTTTGATGGAGTTTGAGGCGTTTTGCAGGATGGTTCAGAATGAAAAAGGGTGGTGCATCAAGACCGTGAGAAGTGATCATGGTAGGGAATTTGACAACCATGAGTTCAGTAATTTTTGCAGGGATCAAGGTTATATACACAACTTCTCTGCACCAAGGACCCCCGAACAAAATGGGGTCGTAGAGAGGAAGAACAGGACACTTGTTGAAATGGCAAGAACCATGCTAAATGAAAACAACCTTCCAAGGTATTTCTAGGTGGAAGCCGTCAATACAGCATGCTACATAATAAACCGAGCCATGGTAAGGCCATTGTTAAAGAAAACACCTTATGAGTTATATCGAGGTAAGAAACCAAATATTTCTTACTTCAAACCTTTTGGCTCCATTTGTTACATCCATAATAACGGTAAGGTGGATTTGGCTAAGTTTGACCCCAAGAGTGACAAGGGAATATTTCTCAGATACTCCCTTAACTCAAGAGCCTATCGAGTGTATAACTTGAGAACTCTTGTAGTTGAGGAAAGTCCCCATGTCATTGTTGATGAATCATCATCCAAGGATCCTAATGAAAAGCATATCTTGCAGGAAGAAGATTCAGAAGAAGATACCACCAAAGAGCTCTCGAATGAAGCAAACAAATCAGAAGGTGAAGAACAACAAAAGGATGATGAAAATCAGCAAACTCTAAGTGAACTACAGCTGCCTAGACAATGGACTTTTGCAAAAGATCACCCACCAGAAGTTGTCATTGGCAATGTGGAAGAAGGAATAAGAACGCGTTCCTCATTCAGGGAAGTTGAAAATCTCGATTATATTGCATTACTCTCACAATCTGAACCTCACTCTATAGAAGATGTCTTAAAAGATGATTCCTGGATCTTGGCTATGCAAGAAGAACTACACCAATTCCAGAGGAACAAAGTGTGGTTCCTTGTGCCTCGCCCTAGATCGGAACCAAATGGATCTTTCGAAACAAAACAAATGATCAAGGAGTGGTAACTAGGAACAAGGCAAGGTTGGTAGCCAAAGGTTATAGCCAGAGCTAGGAATCAATTTTGATGAGTCTTTTGCTCCAGTAGCAAGACTCGAGGCAGTGAGAATTCTTTTAGCATTTGCATGTTGCAATAATATCAAACTGTTTCAGATGGATGTGAAAAGTGCATTCTTAAATGGTTTTATTCAGGAGGACGTATATGTGGAGCAACCTCCAGGGTATGAAGACACAAAGTATCCAGACCATGTGTACAAGTTAGACAAGGCACTCTACGGTCTTAAACAAGCACCCCGAGCATGGTATGAACGGTTAAATGATTTCCTTATACAAAATGGATTCAAACGAGGTAATGTGGATCAAACCCTTTTCACAAGGTTGAACGGTAAGGAAATTTTAGTTGTTCAAGTCTTTGTTGATGACATTATATTTGGCTCCACCAAGGATACTCTCAGCAAGGAATTTGCAAAATTGATGCAAAGTGAATTTGAAATGAGCCTAATGGGAGAGCTGACATTCTTTTTGGGATTACAGGTTACACAAACGGCCGATGGGATGTTCGTACATCAGAGAAAATATGCAATGGAGCTGCTGAAAAAGTTCGACTTGGCATCTACCAAACCACAACCCACACCTATGTCCACATCAATAAAAATTGATAAAGATGAAACAGGTAAATCTGTGGACCAAAAACTTTTCAGAAGCATGATAGATTCCTTGTTGTACTTAACTGCTAGTCGGCCTGATATTCAATTTGCAGTATGTTTGTGTGCTCGTTTTCAGTCCAATCCTAAGGAGTCACACTTGTCAGCTGTAAAAAGGATTTTTAGATATATTGCTGGCTCAGTGAACTTAGGTTTGTGGTTTCCGCGTAACTCGAGCATTGATTTAATTGCTTACTCCGATGCCGATTATGCGGGTTGCAAAGTGGATCGAAAAAGCACCAGCGGGTATTGTCAGTTCCTTGGAGGATGCATAGTTTCATGGGCCTCCAAGAAATAAAACTCAGTGGCCTTATCAACTGCTGAAGCCGAGTATGTGGCTGTAGGTAGTTGTGTTGCTCAGGTGCTTTGGATCCAACAACAAATGGTTGATTATGGAGAATCCTTCAAAAACACCGCAATACTTTGTGATAACACCTCAGCCATTAATCTATCCAAGAACCCAGTCCATCATTCTCGCACCAAGCATATTGAAATTAGACATCATTTCATTAGAGATCATGTTAGCAAGGGTGATGTAGAAATCAGCTTTATCGATACGGATCATCAAATTACCGATATCTTCACCAAACCCCTTTGTGAGGAGAAATTCACATCATTTAGGAGAGAACTAGGGGTTTGTAGAATAGAAGAGTCAACATCATGACTCTGTGTGCTGTTGAGTGCATAGATTACTGCATTGCATCCATTTGCATTAGCTATATCCTAGCTTGCATTTTCCTTCTCATACATAAGCCTCAAGGTGTGTGAAAAATCAAAAAGAATAAAAACAATTGTGTGATAAGTCTTCTATGTGTGCTCTTGCATTCCTTCTATATATATATTATCCACTCATTCTTGTTGAAAATTCTATGGTCGTTTATGACCTTGAATACACTCTCCTGCCATCAATGGAGTAAAACTATCCGAATCGTGAAATCCGAAGAATTGGATAAAAGCACGTCACATTTTGCTCTTAAAATGGTTGTGGCATTTCCCCAATTATCTAAAACCTTTTATCACTCTTATTTTTATTGATTCCAACATGTATGTACATTGGGGACTCGAGCCTATCCTCTCTCTTGACCATCCGGTGCAAATTTAAACAAATTTTGCTAAACTTCACTGAATGGGTCGACCCCAAGGGTCGACCCTCGCAAAAACCGGTTCTGCCGAGGTTGAGTTCACAGGGGTCGACCCAATGGGTCGACCCATTCCGGCGACGCGGTTCCACCGCGTCCGGGCCGTCCGCAAATGGGGTTCTAACCCTATGTTAGCCCCTCCCTTGCCTATATAAGAACTCATAACCCCCTAGAAAGCTAGCCACCATCTCTTGTAAGCCCTAACAAACCCTCTTTGGCTTCAAAATCGTTCAAACCCTAGCCGCGGTTCTTCCGGTGGCTCTCCGCGCGATCTTCCTTCCCGGGCTCCAAGGATCGTTCCTTGCTACTCCTTTCACTTGAGGTAAGTTCTTGGTGTTGGTGGAGGATCATAGACTCTCGTTTATAGCTTTCATCTCCACGGTTAAACCATTTTGATCCATACCCCATCTTGCGGCCCTTTTGATCTTTGTTTAGATGGCCCTGAAGAGACGTGCATCTCGCAGAGGAGCCGAGTCTAGCCGGGCTCAAGAAATACGCTCTAAATCAGCCGCAATGGCTGCTACTCTTCGCGGTCAATCCTCATCCAGCAAGGTGCTTGACAGAAAAGTTCTTCGTCCCCGAGCTGTGGACTTCGGTAATTTGAGCAAACATATCCCCAGTTTAGTTGATGTCGTTTGCAGTCAGCCCAACTTGGATGTGTTCATGTCTAGCCACCGACGGATGTATCCCAACTTAGTGCATCAATTCTACAGCAATCTCTCCATGGCTGGTGACACTCCGATTACTAAAGTTAATGGGGTTCAGATTCTTCTCTCCCCACAGTTGTTAAGCGAAGCATTTCAGCTCAGTCCCGAGGGGTATGCATTTGGTGATATTCTTGTTCCTGAAGATGTCATTTATCTTTACATGACTTCTGAAGATTGAGCAGGCCGATCTGTTGCGGGGTTGAATGCTAATCGTTTCCCTCCGGTTCAACACATTCTTCACAGAATGATTACTACCATTTTGCTTCCACGAGGGGGAGGACATGACAAAGTTACAGAAATTCATATGTTTCTCATTTACTGTCTCTTGGATGGCATCCGTATTAACTTTCCCGCAATTATCTTGGAGCATATTTGCACGAGCATAAAGCACAGAAATAGAACTCTACCTTATGCTGTAGCATTAACTACCATTTTCCAGTACAAGAATATAAATCTCTCTGCAGAATCCTCACAAACTATGCGGGATGCCGACATTTTCACCATTCACTCCATTTGCCACAATATGGGTTATGTTCTCATTGATGGTGAATTAGTCCGGCAACTAAAAACTGTCGTTCCTCTTGCTGGTTCTGATGATGATGAAGATGCCGCGTCTGATGAAGAACAACTCCCTCCTCCTGCAGTAGATATACCATCTGAGGTGGCCAGGCTAATCATCGATCGGTTGGATCACATTGATGAGCGGTTGGATAAGTATGGGGAGGCCTTGGATGACATTGCAAATGAGCTGCATGACCTGAAGCTGTCTCACCAAGAACACACTCACTCTGTCACTGATGCCTTGGCTCATCACACCCAATTGTGCCACGAAATTTTGGAGTATGTCCGGCGTGCTCCCGGTCCACCCAATCCAGATGATGACTAGGCTGTTGCCCTCCGCTCTCATGGCACCTTCACAGTCCCGTTTCACCCCCTCTTTTTGATGATGCCAAAGGGGGAGAAGTTTTGCCTTCTACTACTACTTGTGTGCCCGGCTACCGGCTACTTATATCTATGTGTGATGTATGCTTGCATGCATGTGTGTTGCATTTTCATCTACATATTTGATTAGTGTCTTAGGAGTGTTGCATTTTTCTTGTAATCATAGCATGGCATCTTGTTATATTGCACTTTCACTTCCCCTTGTTACATTGTAATCAGATTGTGGACTGTGGTTGTTTTCCTAGTAAGATATGCTGGTTGTTGGAATATGCCTCTCTTTATCAATCGCATAGCACTCTGCTCCAATAGAAGTTTCAATTGATTCATGAGTTTGAGGTGGTTAATTCACGTCCTTCTTATATTGTTCTGACTCGACTCTTTGTTATCATGGTATGGCTTTTGGATTCTGTAATTCCACATTCTGAATTTTGTCATCATCAAAAAGGGGGAGATTGTTGAACCCCCTCTATGTGGTTTTTCGTAATGGATATAATGGATTTTGATGATGACTAAATTTAACTTGAATGCCATGACTATTTCTGGAATAGTCTTCACCTGATGAGATACGGAGCTTTGCAAGTCGGGAATCACTTCAGCTGGTAAAATGTTTAACTTCAGTCTGATATCGTCAAAGCTAATGCAAAATATATGTTTTGACAGGGACAAGAAGGCGGTTCATGAATCGAACAATATAAGGACTTTTGGTGAGATCCATCCCAACACTTAAACTCTTGATCTTTTGTTTTTCAAAGACGAACTTCTTGTTTTAATCCCAAAGGGTGTTTTTACTCGGGTTTGATCCTAATCCAATCTAGATGGGGTTTACTCATTCTTGCTTAAGGTTCAAACCTCTTCTTGTTTTGAACTCTTTGGTGAACACCCCACTTATGTTCCTTGGACTTAGATCACTTGATATTCATTATTTTTTTGATGTTCAGGAGCAAGGGTCGACCCCCGTCTCCTGTTCTCCATCCAGCAGCTGGTACCTGCAAGGGTCGACCCCAGGGGTCGACCCATTCTGCCCAGAACATAAACCCCCCCCCCCCCAGGGTCGACCCCAAGGGTCGACCCCTGTGGCATTTTGTCCAAAAGCAGCACGGCTGCTCTTGAGGGTCGACCCCAAGGGTCGACCCATTGCCTTTGGGTCCTAAAACCCTATCACGAGGGTCGACCCCTTCCGGTCCGACCTCCAGCCGTCTTGTTTGACTTCGATTTTCTTGCACCGAAAGTCTTCCAATCCATGTCTAATCACCTCTAGACATTCCACAAACCTCTCCACATTTTGTGGATCTGGTTCCCAAGCTGTCTTTGACTGTTTTAATATTTTAATCAAACCCTATTGGCACTTAATATATAGGAGAGAGGTGAGATCCGATTTTGAGATGATGGTTGTTCTATTGTGTATGTGCAGGTTCGGAGTTGCAGCCTTCAAGCCCCATTCCTCCTTGCTCTGAAGCTGAAATCCAAAGGAAGGAGCTGGAATCCAAGCCCAAGATCATATACATCAAAGAGCTGCATCGGACATCAAGCTTCCACATCCATTTGTACTGCCTTGCGTCATACTTCATCCAAACTCGTTCATCATTCTGCTGGAGTATCAAAGTTGATTCGAAGAACACAAAGGGGGAGTTCTATCTAGAGATCCTTTCTACTCTGATCTTCTTTAGTGCTTTTTGGTGAATCTAAAAGTTGTTGTATTCTAAACTATCATGAAATAGATTCATGAGTGTGTGTTCGTGTATAGACACGAGCTTGTGTGTGTGTGTGTGATTGGGGTGCCTAGATTGGGTACCGTGTGTGTGTGTGTGCTGTTCATAACAGCGTGTGTGTGTGTGCTTGGCTCACATCATAGTGAAGTCGTTAATCCTCATGAGTGAGGGGTGGACGTAGGGGATATTGCGGTGTACCCGAACCACCTAAAAACTTTGTGTCTCCAGTGGTTTGTTCGCGTTCATATTTTGTCGAGTGGGCTTCACGGTGAGTTGAGTGTTCACCACCTTCTTCTTCACACACCATCTTTCTCATGCATTCATGTGTGATCATGCACGAGTAAGACCGAGCGTTTGATTGCTTCTATCTTGTCTCGCAAGTTCTTCCGAAAATAATTTTATTTTGCCAATCAATTCACCCCTCCCCTCTTGATTGCCACCGTTTGGGACCCAACAGTATTTTTAGTATTTATTGGGATTTTATTTGTGTGTAATGTGTGTTTATTTGATTTTATTTGGATTGTAATAAGGTTAGTAGAATGGGTTTATTTGTAAAATGGGACCACCTGGGTCCCCCGGGCCCCCCATCCCCTCTCCCATTGGTCCACCTAAACCCAAGGACCCATGTGGGGCCTGTCAAATGTCCAAGGTGTGCTTCTAGAAGACTTGGACCAAAGGGGGGACAATGCGTTAAAAAAGTCCAAGTGGGAACCATAAGAGTCAAGGGGGGGCCCCCCATATACTATATTATAATAGGTGTGTAATTTTTATTTTATTTGGGTCAAAACACATGGGAGAATTAAATATGATCTCCCCCATTTACCCCTCCCCAACTCTAGATCTAGGGATAGTTAGTGTCATTTTGCATTTCATATAAATAGCATGTATTTCTCATTTTGATATAATTAATGCATGAAAATTCATGAATTTCTTGGAGCCTCCAAGCTTGGTGCGCACCCCCCTCTCTCCTCTCCCTCCCCCAGCAACTGTGAAGGCTGTATTCTGAGGTGTGACACCTCCGGTATCAGTTCATGAAGATCGCCGCTGCCACCGCCGCTGCCATCGAGCCGCCGTTGCACCGCCACCACCGTCGCCAGACTTCTGTCCAACTCAGGACAGCAGGCCACCTCCGGATTTTTAGCTCTCAACTCCTTGATCTGTTGGATTCCAAAATTTGAGGGTGAGTTCTTGAGGTCCATCCCACATCCCATTAAAATTTTTCTAATTTTCACCATTCGTTTTCCATTTTTCCCATTCCGTGTTTCCCAGCCTTCTAGATCTGCCAATGTTCTATTTTGTGTCACAGCAACTGAGTTCATCCAAAGTTCGACCCCTTTCCCCATGTCTGAATGAGTTGAAACTTTTATTTGGGATTCTTTCCACCTAATCCTCCTTCCACTAATTTTTTTGAGAGCTTTATATCTCGTTTACATTTTCTAAAAATCTCTGTCTTTTCTCAAATCTGTATTGCCCCCTACAGTCCAGATCCGACCACCCAGTGTTTTAAAATCTGTTTTCCCAACCAACCCTCCACTATAAATTCCACAAAAAATATCTCCGTCTTCCTTACTCCCCCCTCTCCAACTTTCATGAAGAGTCCAACTCCCAGATCCGAAGTTTGAGCCACGGTCAACACCAACTCTCAGGAAGATCCAATTCTACTTGGCCAGATCGGAGACTGAGAATAGTCCTGTTTAAAATTCCACCATCAAAATTACGGCCCCAAAAAAATTCCTGGAACCATAGAGGGTCGAAGTATTTCAAGTTAGCTTTTCAACGGCACCGGTTTCGCGACGTTATAAGATCGGAGCTGGTCGCAGTAATTTTCGTCGCCGGAATGCGCAGGTCTGAAACAGAAGTTCAGATCCGTGGGCAGTAAGCTTCCACTTGACGGTCGGAGCCGCTTCGCCTTCCAAGAGGTGAACCAAGGCGTTCCCCTCCGAGGGAGCGTCCCCCCAGGAGTCCTCTTCACAGCGGGACCCACCCCGTCCAATTCGGAGGTCCGAGCCGCACGTGGGCCCCACAACCCGCAGAACGCGTCGTCCTGACAGCACCGAATCGAGGGTTTTCGGCACCGACGAAGCGCCCCAAAATGCTACCCGTCAACCCAAACTCGATACTCCCGGGCCCCACATGTGGCCTATTACCTCCCTGCGTGGAGTGGGTTAATTTTGTAATGGTTGATTATTGTTAACCGGGAGTACGACTTTGGCCGGGGTTGTCTTCCCCACGCCGGGTGCGTGGAGGTAACGATCTCAACTTCTTGGCATTTTGCTTATCTAGTATATGATTGTATGCCGCTGCTTGAGAGCATTAGAAATCCAGCCTGTGAGTTCATGTCACCGCTGTGAGAAAGAGAGTGAACCCGTCCCGTGACTCGATCCAAGCACGAAAGTGAGCCGACCACCCTTGACTCTGCCGGTTACTCAACCGCGCAGATCCACGCTTTCCCTCACTTTGGGACGATGAGTGAGCTCGCATTTCTGTTTGTGACGTATAGCCCATAGGAACTCTTAGTGTCGGGCCAAGGTATCTCTATTGTTCGCGTGTCGCTAGTCGCATCAACATTTAGAGTCCGAGGTTCGCATCCATTGGCATCGGGTCTCTCTGTCCGTCCCGCATCACACAACTCATCCCTCTCCTGGCCTGTAAGAAGAAGAAGCATTTCCCGACCTTTGCATGCTCTTTCAGCTCATAGAAGGCGTGAAAGAGGTCCTTGGATTTTGGAATGAGGTCCTTGGATTTTGGAATGCCACATTTTCGACAGAGGATGATAAATGAGAAGATATAGGTGTACGAATTGGAAACCAACTAGACGGGAGTTAGTTGGAAGGAATTCAACAACTTAACGACAAAAATGTGGAGAGGCAGGCAGAAGCCACATTTTCTAGCCAGGAGATAGCTGCAGAAAGCACCTGAGCGAGTACTCAGGCTGGAATCGTGAGGTTTGGGGATAGAGAATGAGTACTGCCAAGGTAGCTTATACCAGACTTCAAGTTCTTTCACTTCTTCCGCCGTGAGTTCACTACGAAGATGGCGACAAGACGTCAGAGCCGAACTCCCCGCTCCCTGCTCAGCCACCTAGCCGCGGATGTCTTCATTTTGTTCCGCCATAGAGGATGTGGGAGACGGTGAAATACTAGAATCTGATGAATTCACCGAAGGAGGAAGCTGGCAGATCGCCCCTGCGGTGGTTTCAGCAAGCTTCGCGAAGGCTCTGGCAATCTCCCGCTCTCTCTGGTTCCCCTCCTGGGACATGAATCTCTTTAAGAACTCACGCAAGTGAGGGGAGATGAAGAAACCTCAACTATGAAGGCGGGGAGGACAGGCTTGCGGGGCATTTATAGTCCTGAACGGCCTCGAGAGAACTATCGCGGCATATCGAAAGGATACAAGCCCCAAGACGGCGCATTCGAATAGGTGCAAAAGGATGTGATCATTGCGCTCGAGCCCCCACGCACTAGGGCATCCCCATTAGGGGACCCGAGATTTAAAGCGAGGACAACGCATGATGGCCAATCCCCACCCTTATCGAAAACCCCAAGGTATATTTCTCACTCTCCGAGCCTATGCTTGTATTGAGAGTAGGGGGCAACTGGAGAGGGGTAGATTCATGGCCCAATGTTTATACGGCCTAACGGCCCATCAAGGTATGCATAGCCCAATAAGTGATAGCCTCAGTATAGTAGGACCCAATTACCCCGGGGGTTTGACAAAGCGGACCGACGACAGCCCACCAAGTCCTTGGCTCAGGCGCCCGGTCAAAGGCTCCTCGACGCTCGGGCGAAGACGAGCTAGCGATCGATTGAGCGATCATAAGGTGGATGAATGCTCCTTCTGGAAGTGCCCAAGTCTCGGGCTCCCTACCCAGACAAGGGATGCCCCTTGTCGGATTAGCTCGCCGTCTAGACTCCTTAATGAGCTAGGGCGAACTCCTCGCGGCTGCACACTTATCTCTCATTATCTCAGCGGATGATGCGTTGCCTTCAGAGAGGGGAAGCTCAAAAAGATAAGGGTAGGAAAAGAGTCCCTGAACGGTGAGAGTTCTTATTTAGGGCGTAACGCCCCCAAATTACTCTCCCGCTTCCCCTACTCAAGAAAGGGAGCAACTAGCTATATAAACCCAGGGAACTCCTGTAATACCCCGATAATTTTTATTGAGCCCAGTGTATTTATTAAGCTTTTATTAACTTAAAATTAAATTTTTAGTGAATTAATGCTTGAATTTTGGATTTTTAATATTTAATTCCTTAGATAATAGAATAGTGAAAATTTGACTACCTTCTAAAAATCTGGAAAAATGCTAATCAGGTTAAGGACGATGTAGTTAGCAACTTTGTCTTCTGTGATCGACCCAGTAAAAATTCGTAATTAGGGCTAATTAGTGGATTAAGCCTAAAAGTGCACACTTAGTTAACCTTTACCTAACCTCATCTTAAAACATCAAATTAGAGCTTAATACTCAACCAAATGAGCTCAAATCGGTGGCAAATGAAAGGCCACAATCTAAGGATAAATAACCCTCTATCAATCGAACCAAAACCTAACCCTAGCACATGGTGGCGGCCGAGTTTTGTTGAAGTCAACCTTGGCGGAGCCGTTTTCAAACACCACCTTGCGTGGTCGATTTCTCCCAACTCCAAAGTCTTCAGAAGCTCTATGAGCTATCAAAATGAAGCTCTACAGGTATATTTTATTTTGGTGGCTGTGGTGTTCGCATTGGATTTAGATCTAGGAAGATCTTGGTCATTTAGTGGAGGTGGGTCGGCAGCCGTCGTCCTCCTTCCTCTCCTCTTTGTTCCATCAATTGAGGTAGGTTTCCTTAACCAAAACCTGCACATGAATACATCAAATTGTTCCTCTCGACGAGATCTTTCTAATGATATAAGAAGTCCTAAATTTCATTAGGTATCCGAGGAGATATTGAGGTTTTTCTAAGGTGCTGTCCAGTTCGTTCTTCATTCTAGGGCTTTAAGTTCTCTCTTCGATTGAGGTAGGATCTAACAGCCAAACTCTAATTAATATACATGGATGTAATCATCATCTTGTTAGCTTTCATTTGGCGTAAAAAGCCCCAAATTTCATTGAGCATCTTTAGAGAATTTTGGATCGAAGTAAGAGCATGTCTAGGCTTGATTTATGCAGTGTTCTTATGAGTCAAAGCATGATTTCGGGCTGATTTTGAGTTGTATAACTTGATCCCCATATGGCGTATCATACATGGATGGAATCAGCATCGAAGTAGCTTTCTTTTGATATAAGAAGCTCCAAATTTCGTTGTATATATTGAGAGAACCTTACGATTTAGTAGAAGCATGTCAAGAACTAGGTTTTCATGTGTTCATCATAGATAGGTTGTGATTCATTGATTTCTGTTGAAATTCGTGTTTCAAAACTCTTGTATTATGACCCTAGTATGTCTATTAAGAATCCTAGAGCATATGGTTAAGATCCCAACCCATTTAGACCCCAAATGGATGAGTTCATGCGTTTTCCGGAGGCTACGGCCGTTTCTGGGCTTGCAGGGGTCGACCCATGCGGTCGACCCATGCCCCAGCAGCAAGGGCCTGCTACAGGTTTTGAGGGGGGTCGACCCAGGGGTCGACCCATCTCACTGGCAGACCCCGTTTTTGCAGGGGTCGACCCATACACCAGCAAACCAATTTTTGTCATTTTTCGACCCGAGGATCGATCCGGACTACTAGGGGATCGACCCATTCAACTTAGTCCAATTGAAAACTATATTTTTGAGAAACCAGTGACCTATTCATGTAACCCTATGATTTCAAATTACATTGGTCCCTATATTCAATCATAGTGTAAAAACATGCCGTTTATCATCTCCATTTCAACGCATACAATGGTTAAATAGAAACCCACATAATTAGTGGTTAATTGTGTAATTAAATTTCTGTTAATGCATGCTATTTCACTCATGTGCGAACTTGTTCTTTACCTTATCACCTTGAATCAGCTTTTTGGCAATTGTCTTAATGCAAATGATAATAGATAATCCTTGGTATATTAACTTGGCAATTAGGATTAAATTGATTGTTAAGTTGCTGGATTGTCATTATTACCCCAGTAGAATGGATTGCTTACACACCTGAACGGTACACTGTCAGCCGTTCTTTGTTGACATCGTGGACTAAGTTTTGGTCCAATTCTTGTAATGCGGCCCAAAGTGACCGTATAACCGAGTTTTTGTTTTAGTGAATCCAAGGACAAGTTAGTCCTTAAATCTCATACTTGTGGCAGTAATTCCTCTGATTAATTGGCCATTTAACTTGACTGAATGTCTAGACAACGTGGGATCTTGGATCCAATAAATCAATGCCAACGCATCATAAGGGCCCGGTCTGGTCCTGGGGAGAGCGCCCGAAAGTTAGTGAGCCCATGGGATGTTAATGACATGGTGAGACATTGCACCGAGTACTTGACTTGTGTAACGTCTATGACATAAAATCTCTTGTTACTTATTACTTGATCGTGCTTGGAATGATGTTTAAAATACTTGCTTGTTGGCCAATTCTCTATTACTATCTCCTGTTGTAAATTCTTGTACTTGTTATCTCTTGTCATCATTATATTTCTTGACCTTGCAAGATCTTTGTATTACGCTGTTTTATTGTATCGTCTTTTATTTCCTTTATTTAGCATGGCATATGAAAGATGTAATTAACTTGTTAATCACGTAAACTTGCCAGTTATTTCCTACTGAGCGTCATCTCATAGTTGTTGTTTCCCCCCTTTCCAGGCTATTCAGGTGATGATGTGCATACCGATGGGGGAGGGCGAGAGTGATAAGAGTGTACCTCTTAGTAGATGCCGTGTGGGCATGGTTGTTACCTCTAGTTATTTTCTTAGAGTTGTGTTAGCACTTATTACTTTTGGAGTCAGTTATTGTATTAGAATTCAGATTGGAAGTCATGTTTGATCGTGTATTAGCAGTGTTGGTTCTTGTAATAATTTGGAACCATCTTGATCAATAGAGTTACATCTTTCCTTAGCACTTGTGTAATTATTTAGTTTAGTTTATTAATGTTATTTCTAGCTAGTCTCTAACTGTACGTCCCGATATTCCGCGTCAGGGCGTGACAGTTTAGTTGGTATCAGAGCCAGTTTTCATATTCCTAGGTTTTCCTAAGTTCTAGGTTTTCTAAGTTTTAGGGTTCTAAGTGATAGCATAGGACCCCTAACCTTGTTAAAGTCTAAGAACCTAACCTGGCGAGATTGGGTAGAAACTTGGATTAAGTTCGTATCTTAATCGTGTTATTATCTATCTTATGGGACCTTAGTAATCTATTCCTCGTGTAGGCCATTGCAATGGCAGCTGACCGTGCGGAATGGAGGAACTTGCAGCGTACGGTTCAAGACCTTACTCAGGCTTTACAGCAAGTGGCTCAAGCAGGAGCTGCACACCAGGGCACCGGCGACTTATATCGGAACTTCCGAAGAATGAATCCGCCGAGATTTGGAGGCTCGACTGACCCTGATGAAGTTGAGCACTGGCTGGATGAGATGGGAAGGATATTCGAAGTGATGCAGTGCAGCAATCAAGAGCGTGTCCTTCTTTCAACCTTTCAACTTGAACATGATGCAAGAACTTGGTGGGATTCAGTGAAGGCTACCCTTGGTGATCAGCAAGTCACATGGGAAGAGTTCGAGGAATTCTTTAAAAGTAAGTATTTTTCTGATAGAGTGCAAGAGAAGAAAGCGGCGGAGTTCGCGGCCCTGAAATAGCGAGGTATATCCGTGGCGGAGTATGAAGCGCAATTTTCTCGGCTATCTCGATATGCTACCCTCTTGATATCTACCGAGAAGATGAAGGCTAAGCGCTTTCTTAATGGGCTGAAACTGCATTATATCAATCAATTGGCACCGATGGAAATCTCCACATATTCTGAGATGGTGAGGAAAGCTCAAGTTCTAGAAGATACTCTTGAGATGACGGAGAGAATCTGTGGAAAGGGCACAAAGAAGGAACTACCTACGGGTTCCGGGAATATCAAACCTGGGTATAGCAAGAGGAGGCCTATTAGTGGATCTAGTTCGTGGACTGGATCTGGATCGTGGAAGGGCAAGATGCCGAGGCATGAAGACAAGAAGCCTGGCCCTATTGTTCCATTCAAGGGCGTGTGCAAGTTTTGTGATCGTCCTGGTCACAAGATGGAGGAATGCTGGCACAAGCTAGGCGCCTGTCTGCGATGTGGAAGCAAGGAACACCGTATTCCAGACTGTCCTTTGATATCGGAGCAAGCTACCCCGGCGAAACCTCAAGTCTTCAAGAAACCACAAGGCAAGCTCCAAGCTTTGTATGCAGAGGAAGCAGGAACCGCCGAGGATGGTGGACTCGTCGAAGGTACTCTTATTATACTCGACAAGTCAGCATTTGTTCTTTTTGATACTGGTGCCATGCATTCATTTATTTCTCGGAGATTTGCTAAGTCTTTAGCTGTGGAACCTGTTTTGATGAATTCTCCGTTAGAAATATCAACCCCTATTGGTACTAGATCGGCAATACAGTACTTCTATCCTTCTCGTACGGTTATGATTGGTGAACAGAATTTACCAGCTGATTTAGTTTGCATGGACATGAAGGATTATGATATAATCCTAGGAGCAGATTGGTTGGCTAGATATGAGGCTAATGTTCACTGTAGTTCTAGCTCCGTGTCTTTTACTAGGCACCCGAGACTTTCTTTTGTGGGAGTTTAGCACCATAACTCCGTATCACTTATCTCGGCTCTTCGAGCTGATAAGCTGATGAGACGAGGATGTGTGGCTTTTCTGGCCTTTGTCTATGCAACCCCTCAGCAGCAGATAGAGAGTAAGGACATTTCTGTTATCCGAGATTTTCCTGATGTCTTTCCAGAAGAACTACCAGGACTTCTGCCTGAGCGGGAAGTTATCTTTCCTATTGATCTCTTTCCTGGCACATCTCCTATTTCCAAGGCTCCTTATCGTATGTCTCCTGCGGAACTGAGGGAGTTAAAGCAGCAGTTGATGGAATTGCTCGAGAAGGGTTTCATTCGCCCTAGTACTTCTCCTTGGGGAGCCCCTGTATTATTCGTCAGGAAGAAAGATGGTTCGATGAGGTTGTGCATCGATTATCGGCAATTGAACCAGTAGACTGTCAAGAACAAATATCCATTTCCAAGGATTGACGAACTATTTGACCAGATAGCGGGAGCTCAGTATTTTTCTAAGATCAATCTTCGATCTGGATATCATCAGTTGCGGATTAAGGAAGAGGATATCTATAAAACAGCTTTTCGCAGCAGGTATGGTCATTTTGAATTTGTCGTTATGCCTTTTGGTCTAACGAATGCACCGGCAGCTTTCATGCAGTTGATGAACAATGTATTTCGGCCCTATCTTGATCAATGGGTCGTGGTATTCATTGATGACATCTTGATTTATTCCAAGAATGAAGAGGAGTATGCTGAGCATCTGAGGATGGCATTGCAACTGTTGAGAGATCATCAGCTATATGCCAAGTTCAGTAAGTGTGAATTCTGGCTGCAAGAGGTGTCCTTTCTCGGACATATCATCACCAAAGACGGTATTTATGTTGATCCTTTGAAGGTAGAGGCAGTGAAGAATTGGGATCAGCCTACCAGTGTGACTGAAGTTAGAAGTTTCCTAGGCCTGGCAGGCTACTACCGGAGATTTATCCAAGATTTCTCTAAGATTGCGGTACCTATGACAAGATTAACCCGCAAGGAGAACAAGTTTGATTGGTCAGATGATTGTCAGCGAAGCTTTCAGACTTTGAAGGAATGTTTGACTACTGCACCTGTATTGGCTTTACCTTCTGGTGAAGGAGGTTTTGTGGTATACACTGATGCTTCAGGTATTGGTTTAGGCTGTGTACTCATGCAGCATGGGAAGGTGATTGCCTATTCTTCTAGGCAGTTGAGGAAGCATGAAGAGAATTATCTTGTTCATGATTTGGAACTAGCAGCAGTCGTGTTCGCATTGAAGATATGAAGGCACTACTTGTATGGAGAAACATTCACAGTGTTTTCAGATCATAAGAGTCTGAAATATTTGTTTTCTCAGAAGGAACTTAATATGAGGCAGCGAAGATGGTTGGAGTACTTGAAAGACTTCGACTTCTCGATTGAGTATCATCCTAGCAAAGGCAATGTTGTGGCAGATGCATTAAGCAGGAAGCCTGTGGCTAGATTGTCTAGTCTCATGTTACAAGAGTGGAAGCTACTGGAACAATTGGCTAGCCTGGATCTGAATGTTGATAATGATCGGGTTATGATTGCACAGATTCAACTTAAGCCCGAATTGTTGATGGAAATCAAATCTCTGCAAGATAATGATCCCAAGCTAGTAGAGATCAAGGGAAGCTTGAACAGCAGACCTGACTTCATGATGGCTGACGATGGAAGATTGTTATTCCATGGTAGAACTTGTGTACCTGATGAAGCTGGAATAAAGAACAAGATTCTGGAGGAAGCACATAGATCCAGATACACCATTCATCCTGGAGGCACTAAAATTTTCAAGGATTTGAAGAGATCTTTTTGGTGGCCGAACATGAAAAGGGAAGTTGCAGACTTCCTGAGTAGATGCTTGGTTTGTCAGCAAGTTAAGGCTGAACATTTCAGACCGGCAGGAAAGTTGAAACCACTTGACATACCCCAATGGAAGTGGGAGAGCATTGGCATGGATTTCATTATGGGTCTACCTAGGACTCGTGGTAGATTTGATGCAATATGGGTGATTGTTGACCGATTGACAAAGTCAGCTCATTTCTTACCCATTAAGTCCAAGTGGACAGTTGATGCATTGGCTGCTTTGTATTTGAAGGAAGTGGTAAGACTCCATGGCATACCAGTCAGCATTGTGTCTGATAGAGACCCCAGATTTACTTCACATTTTTGGAAGGGACTGCAAGAATCTTTGGGTACTCGTCTGAATTTCAGTACTGCTTTTCATCCGCAGACAGATGGACAGACTGAAAGAACCAATCAGATAGTGGAAGATATGCTTAGAGTATGCATGATTGATTTTGGAGGCAGTTGGAGTGATCATTTGGCTTTGATTGAATTCGCCTACAACAACAGTTATCAATCCAGCATCCAGATGGCTCCTTTTGAAGCATTGTACGGGCGAAGCTGTCGTTCCCCGTTATGTTGGGATGAGATAGGTGAGAAGCAATGGCTTGGACCGGATCTTATTTCAGAATCGTCACAGAACATCCGTGTTATCCGAGACCGGTTACAAGTAGCCCAATCAAGATAGAAGAGTTATGCCGACACAAGGAGAAGAGCATTAGACTTTCAAGTTGGCGAGCATGTATTTCTGAAAGTCTCTCCTTCGAGAGGGATTCGAAGATTTGGCATTCATGGCAAGCTTAGTCCGAGATATATTGGTCCATTCGAGATCCTAGACAGAGTGGGAGAAGTTGCTTATAGACTGGCTTTACCGCCGTAGTTGTCTGGCGTACACAATGTTTTCCATGTATCTATGTTACGGACTTATGTGTATGACCCCACTCATATCATTCAGCAAGTGGACTTCGAGTTGAAGGAAGATTTGACCTATGAAGAAAGGCCTACCAAGATTCTGGACCAGAAACAACAGCAACTCCGGAATCGTTCTATACCAATGGTCAAGATTCAGTGGAGTCGGCGTGGGACCGAAGAAGCTACTTGGGAGTCCGAAGATACTATGCGGAAGCGGTATCCCGACTTATTCTAGGTGAGCGATCTCTTTCCCTATCTTCCGTATTTAGTGCAGTGAATTTGGAGGACCAAATTTTTTAAGTAGGGGAGGGTGTAATACCCCGATAATTTTTATTGAGCCCAGTGTATTTATTAAGCTTTTATTAACTTAAAATTAAATTTTTAGTGAATTAATGCTTGAATTTTGGATTTTTAATATTTAATTCCTTAGAAAATAGAATAGTGAAAATTTGACTACCTTATAAAAATCTGGAAAAATACTAATCAAGTTAAGGACGATGTAGTTAGCAACTTTATCTTCTGTGATCCACCCAGCAAAAATCTGTAATTAGGGCTAATTAGTGGATTAAGCCAAAACGTGCACACTTAGTTAACCTTTACCTAACCTCATCTTAAAACATCAAATTAGAGCTTAATACTCAACCAAATGAGCTCAAATTGGTGGCAAATGAAAGGCCACGATCTAAGGATCAATAGCCTTCTATCAATCGAACCAAAACCTAACCCTAGCACATGGTGGCGGCCGAGTTTTGTTGATGTCAACCTTGGCGGCGCCATTTTCAAACATCACCTTGCGTGGTCGATTTCTCCCAACTCCGAAGTCTCCAGAAGCTCTATGAGCTATCAAAATGAAGCTCTACGGGTCTATTTTCTTTTGGTGGCTGTGGTGTTCGCATTGGATTCAGATCTAGGAAGATCTTGGTCGTTTAGTGGAGGTGGGTTGACAGCCGTCGTCCTCCTTCCTCTCCTCTTTGTTCCATCGATTAAGGTAGGTTTCCTTAACCAAAATCTGCACATGAATACATCAAATTGTTTCTCTCGACGATATCTTTCCAATGATATAAGAAGCCCTAAATTTCATTAGGTATTCGAGGAGATATCGAGGTTTTTCTAAGGTACTGTCCAGTTCGTTCTTCATTCTAGGGCTTTAAGTTCTCTCTTCGATTGAGGTAGCATCTAACAGCCAAACTCTAATTAATATATGTGGATGTAATCATCATCTTGTTAGCTTTCATTTGGCGTAAAAGCCCCAAATTTTATTGAGCATGTTTAGAGAATTTTGGATCGAAGTAAGAGCATATCTAGGCTTGATTTATGCAGTGTTCTTATGAGTCAAAGCATGATTTCGGGCTGATTTTGAGTTGTACAACTTGATCCCATATGGTGTATCATACACGGATAGAATCAGCATCGAAGTAGCTTTCTTTTGACATAAGAAGCCCCAAATTTCGTTGTATATATTGAGAGAACCTTACGATTTAGTAGAAGCATGTCAAGAACTAGGTTTTCATGTGTTCATCATAGATAGATTGTGATTCATTGATTTCTGTTGAAATTCGTGTTTCAAAACTCTTGTATTATGACCCTAGTATGTCTATTAAGAACCCTAAAGTATGTGGTTAAGATCCCAACCCATTTAGACCCCAAATGGATGAGTTCATGCGTTTTTCGGAGGCTACGGCCGTTTCTGGGCTTGCAGGGGTCGACCCATGGGGTCGACCCATGCCCCAGCAGCAAGGGCCTGCCCGAGGGTCGACCCTTGGGGTCGACCCATCCGGCCCAGCGCGAGGGTCGACCCAATGGGTCGACCCATGCTGCAGGTTTTGAGGGGGGTCGACCCCAGGGGTCGACCCATCTCACTGGCAGACCCCGTTTTTGCAGGGGTCGACCCCAGGGGTCGACCCATACACTAGCAAACTAATTTTTGTCATTTTTCGACCCGAGGATCGATTCGGACCACTAGGGGATCGACCCATTCAACTTAGTCCAATTGAAAACTATATTTTTGAGAAACCAGTGACCTATTCATGTAACCCTATGATTTCAAATTACATTGGTCCTTATATTCAATCATAGTGTAAAAACATGCCGTTTATCATCTCCATTTCAACGCATACAATGGTTAAATAGAAACCCACATAATTAGTGGTTAATTGTGCAACTAAATTTCTGTTAATGCATGCTATTTCACTCCTGTGCGAACTTGTTCTTTACCTTATCACCTTGAATCAGCTTTTTGGCAATTGTCTTAATGCAAATGATAATAGATAATCCTTGGTATATTAACTTGGCAATTAGGATTAAATTGATTGTTAAGTTGCTGGATTGTCATTATTACCCCAGTAGAATGGATTGCTTACACACCTGAACGGTACACTGTCAGTCGTTCTTTGTTGATCTCGTGGACTAAGTTTTGGTCCAATTCTTGTAATGCGGCCCAAAGTGACCGTATAACCGAGTTTTTTTTTAGTGAATCCAAGGACAAGTTAGTCCTTAAATCTCATACTTGTGACAGTAATTCCTCTCATTAATTGGCCATTTAACTTGACTGAATGTCTAGACAACGTGGGATCTTGGATCCAATAAATCAATGCCAACGCATCATAAGGGCCCGGTCTGGTCCTGTGGAGAGCGCCCGAAAGTTAGTGAGCCCATGAGATGTTAATGACATGGTGAGGCATTGCACCGAGTACTTGACTTGTGTAACGTCTATGACATAAAATCTCTTGTTACTTGTTACTTGATCGTGCTTGGAATGATGTTTAAAATACTTGCTTGTTGGCCAATTCTCTATTACTATCTCCTGTTGTAAATTCTTGTACTTGTTATCTTGTTATCTCTTGTCATCATTATATTTCTTGACCTTGCAAGATCTTTGTATTACGCTGTTTTATTGTATCGTCTTTTATTTCCTTTATTTAGCATGGCATATGAAAGATGTAATTAAGTTGTTAATCACATAAACTTGCCAGTTATTTCCTACTGAGCGTCAGCTCATAGTTGTTGTTTCCCCCCTTTCCAGGCTATTCAGGTGATGATGCGCATACCGATGGGGAAGGGCAAGAGTGATAAGAGCGTACCTCTTAGTAGATGCCGTGTGGGCTTGGTTGTTTACCTCTAGTTATTTCCTTAGAGTTGTGTTAGCACTTATTACTTTTGGAGTCAGTTATTGTATTAGAATTCATATTGGAAGTCATGTTTGATCGTGTATTAGCAGTGTTGGTTCTTGTAATAATTTGGAACCATCTTGATCAATAGAGTTACATCTTTCCTTAGCACTTGTGTAATTATTTAGTTTAGTTTATTAATGTTATTTCTAGCTAGTCTCTAACTGTACGTCCCGATATTCCGCGTCGGGGCGTGACAACTCCCTTCGGAAAGGTAAGCCAATTTTTAGTCGCTTCAACTAGTGGAGAGCAGTCCCGTACACTACACCTCCTTTGCCTCCCTTCTGCATCTTGCTCTTACCGATTGCTACCTTAAGCATTGGAGGGTTTTTCCCGAGATCATAATCTCGGGCCCCTTGATCGCTCTCTTTTCTCTTGCAGAACTTCGTTCTGAAGTGGCTACGTCCCACGATCGCCCTAGATTTGACGGTCCACGACTTTACACGAGATCTTGCCTCTTCAATATATATATAATATAAATGTGTGTGCACGACAATCATAAGGAGGGAAAAAAAATAAATCGAAGCATCATAATCGAAACCGGTGATTTTAGAAAAAAAGAATTAAAGTGGCTCTCCTTTCGCTAGGTTAAGGTCTACTAACTTTAAAATCAATCAATGAAGAATCTTATATGCCAAACTAATTAAACGAGTTCTTGGTTTTTAATTTGTTTGCTCTCGGCAAGATAGAGACTTTGCCGCCGCCGCCCCCCCCCCCCACCCCAGCCAAAGCCATCCACCCATCCGAAACCTCTCAGTTCTTTTATCTCGATCCCTAACGTTTTTGTCATCCCACCAAAATTAATTAGGCAAGGGGTGGGTGGACACAACAACGACAACTCACAGGCATGGATGGATGGATCGACGGGGGCGCTCACACACACAACGCGCACACACATTGGTGGGGGCATCGATCGCTTTCCGGGCGGGAATACGTTTGGATGAGAGCTAGGCTCACGGCATATCTGATGGGGACGTAGTACTCCCATCTGCTTACTTGCACACCCATCCAATTCGTTCCTTCAAGTACCCCCCCTTCGCGTTTATAATGTGAGGATGGGACGGCCGGCGCCGCCTTCTCTAATATTGTTTCCTTTTCTTCTTGGGTTGATCTTTCTTCCTGGAAAGGAAGGTAGGTTAATCGGCCCATGAGAAGGCATGCAGCCGCTAGCGGGCGTAGGATTATTGGACACAATTACCACCGCATGTGGAAGGCAGTTTTCCTATGCATCTTCGTCACCTTTTTTAACTAAAGCCGTCTACGTCATTATACATTATGGAGAGAGAGAGAGAGAGAGAGAGAGATTCCCAAATACATACATTTCTACTCGTTAAAACTAAGTCAACTTTGATTCCACGTACTCCATCGATCCGGGCTTTATTCCATAATCCTATGTTTGATCATAGGATAGGTTAAGCAGATAAGTTAACTTACATGTAAGATATTTCATAAAATATATCAAAATATTTTAATTAGAAGATAAGATAATTTAGAATATCTTCTCAAGAATTGTGCAAAAATTTAACCCTCTTTATTCTACCATTTTGATAGAACAACTTACCTGAGAATAAATTAGGATAAGAGTCTATATATCTTAACTTAAATAGAATATATTATACGAGCAATTAAAACGAATAAGAGAATTTTTAATGAAATATCTCGATTTATACTCCAAACAAATATGGCATAGAATAAACCTTATAATATATATATATATGAAAAATATTCACGTGAGGCCGGCCTCATGGTAAGCCCTTAAATACATGGGGTCAATATATAGGGAGATCATCTCCCATAAATTGAAGGGCTCAGATACCGGCCCCATGATAATTTGTCACGGGGCTGACACCATGTGAACATTTCTCTATAGGAAAAATATTCACGTGGGACCGACCCCATGACAATTACCATAGGACAGACACATGGGCCTTTAAATACATGGGACCGACATATAAAGAGATCATCTCCCATGAATTGAAGGGCTCAGATGCCGACTCCATGACAATTTATCACGAGACTGACACTATGTGAATATTTCTCTCTCTCTCTCTCTCTCTCTCTCTCTCTCTCTCTCTCTATATATATATATATATATATATATATATATATATATATATATATATATATATATGATGCACTGATTAATTAATTAAACCGGAGAATTCTATATATAGTCGATCATGCATATCCTGTTGCGTTATCTAGAAATTAAGATCACACACACCTTCTTCTTAATTAAAGGTTTATGCCCTTGTTAACTTCAAAGTCACGCATATATTGTTGTGATTACACGGCATCCGCACAGACGTTGCCACTGCAAGCAACGCCTTTTTCCCTTGCTACCTTTTAATTTCCATGTATATAATATGTGTCAAACTACGTACGGGTGCGTGCGTATGGCTTTCGAAGAGTGGTGCTGTTACCCTAATTAATAATGCTATACATGTCTGTATGGTCGCCGATCCACAAGATCTTATATACAAATTTACCCTTAATTTTGAAGCCCATGGTTGAAATTGCCGGACTTGAGCTTTACCGTACGTTAATTAGGTACGTATTCACGTAATAGTAATATTTCCGTGCATCGAATCTTATACATAAAATTATGTTATTATATAATATTTTTTATTAATTTAAAAATTAGATGAAATAATTATTTCCATACAGATAATAACATTCACGTTAGATTCGTATAATTAATTTTTTTTCACATTAAATGTAAAATACACTCGATAAAAAAAGTAAGATTAAAATATTTTATAAAATTAAAATAGTTTACACATAAATAATATATTCAATATAAAATTAAAAATATTTTATTAAATTCTTATTACAAAATATTTATGTACAGGACACGTACTTATGATCCAGTCAAGTACATCGGACCTAATTCACCACCGCCACGATGCATCATCGACATTTTGCTCGGTCAAAAACGGCGCTCGTGGGTCGTGACGCCTGTGCCGCCCAAGTCAGCGGCTGCTCGCGTTCCGCTCGTCTGACGTGGCATCGCGGTTGGGAGCAGCCCTTTCTGGCCCGGTCGACGACCCGCGGACACGTGGTATCTGGGGGCGATAACGAACATAGGACGTCACCGTGACAATGCCTCCTCCAATCAAAACTCGTAACCTTTTTTATTCTGGCTTTTTTTTTTTCTTTGCAAGTGGTAGCAGTCGGCATCCACATGCGCGGTCCCCATTGCTTGGGGCCGATGGGCCCCACGGAAGCTTCTTGTCCACGCAATCGAACAAGGTGAGACGGGTGGCGGCGTTCAGACAGGAGATGGCATCGCCTGTGGTGTCTGCAGCCCCGCGGGCGTTATCTGAACGGCGAGCCGCCGGGGCTGTCGCACGCGTGGAAGGATCCGGGCACCGTTAGTTGGAGTGTCCGAATCGATGTGGGCTCCACATGGTGATGTCCATGGAATGCGACCTGGACATCTACGTACATGGTACAATCCATCTTCGTGTCAGGAGTGCGTTGGTTGGTTAGGTTCTTTCGTCGTTAACCACATGATCTCATTCCCTATAACACCATGTTTCGAGTCTTTAGCATGGGATGTTTCTGGACGGTCTGACGCTCTACTCCGGAGGTCCTTCGTGTCTGGTGTACATTCCGCCTGTCTGCTTGCACTTCTATTTGTGCTCGTCATCTGCACCCTAGAATCATCAATTACCATCTAATTAAGTTGGACTTTATGTGCTTGCAACGTTTCAAAAGAAACGTTCCGGATCAAATTAGTTATGAAGATATATTTAACATAAAATAATATATATATATTATTTAAAAAAATAACTAGCGTATTAGTCATGGATCATAAATCGATCACATGGATTTTTAACTGATATAATATGGTACGAATGATTTGTCCCGTACTAAATCGATTCGAAAAACCCTACTTTTAATGATACACGGGTTGAACTTATTTGAATTAAGGATAGATCGGAGGGACTCGTTTGGAGATATTAACTTGTAAGGATATATCTAAAATTAGATAAGATTAAGGGATGGAAATGTAAAAATCCCAGAAAATTAAAAGGGGAAACGCCGGGACGGAGTCGGTGAACCCGCGCGCCCGCAGTGTGGGACTCCGACTCGGTCTCGAAGCGGCTTACGTTACGTAGCAAGGTTTCTCACCGGTTCCTTCTTGAGCTATGGCTAGGTGGTCGCTGCTCGAGGATGCATCCACCCGGCCACCCCCGCACCCCCAACCCCAAGACGCCCACTGTCAGCGTGGCAATTCGAGGGATAAAACTCTGACATTTTGTGCTGCAGAACGGCGCCTTCCATCGACAGGTCTCCGTTTCAATTTTACCCACACCACCTCTCTCTCTCTCTCTCTCTCTCTCTCCACCTATTGACTAATCTCAAATCCCCAGTCATAGAATTCCAGACCATAGACTTCCCAACCCTCCGCTCCTCCCCTTTATAATCCCATCTTTTGAGAGTGGGAAGAGAGAGAGAGAGAGAGAGAGTGGACAGGAAAAGGAGCCGGAGTTTTTGAGGTTAAGAGAGAGAGAGAGAGAGAGAGAGAGAGAGAAGGGAGCTACGACGGCGATGGCTGGGGAGGTTCGCAGACCCCGGCTGCCGAAGACAGCGACGGTCGCGGTGCTCTTCCTCCTCGTCGCGCTGTGCTGCGCGGTGGCGCCGGCGGCGGCCTTCCGCAACGTGACGACTCTCCGGTTCGAGGAGGGCTACTCGCCACTCTTCGGCGAGAGCAACCTCGTTCGCTCCGCCGACGGCCGCAACGTCCGCCTCCTCCTCGATCGCTACACCGGTACGTACCACCATATATAGCCTACGATCGTCCCCAGCCAACGACCAGGCGCCGTTGCTTTGTGGGCGCACCTGAATTGGGACGCCCAACTGAAACTGCAACTCCATCTCCCATGGTCACTGACGAATTTAATGATGGTGTCCATATTGGCTGCAGGGTCGGGTTTCATATCATCTGACCTCTACGACCACGGTTTCTTCAGCGCCAAGATCAAGCTGCCCTCCGAGTACACCGCCGGCGTCGTCGTGGCCTTCTACGTAAGTTAAATTCTCCAATCATAATTAATTAGAAGGTTAATTTCATCTCTCAAACTAGCTAATCTCTTTCATCACCATCACGAAACAGGAACCTCTACCAGTGGTTCTACGGTTACTCTTCTACCTTCTGTATTAATTATATTCCTGCAAGATCGCCGCCCGCGGTCAACCCTTCTCGATGCGCGAGGAACAAGATGCGCGACCAAATTACCCAAACCGTCCTACTTTTTTTTTTTAAAAAAAAACTCTCTCTCTCTCTCCTCCTCATACCTTGAAACGTTTCTAACTTCCCTTCTTCTTTTCCCGGAATTCCCTCCCCCATCTTCATACTCCCAAGTTTACACAATCCTCTTCCAATCTTCTTCCTACTGGAGATCAATATGTTAACTAAATTCCTTTTTTTCTCCTACCATTTTAGGCTAGTGTAATTAATTATGGTGTTTGTACAATATTACATATATACATAGTAGTTAGTGGGTGGGTTAATTAGTATAAATGATGAGTTGATTAGTTAGTTAGGAGGGGGCAGGTGCTGACGCGATCGTGACGTGTGATAATTGACTGTGTGCATGCAGACGTCCAACGGGGACATATTCGAGAAGACGCACGACGAGCTGGACTTCGAGTTCCTGGGCAACGTCCGGGGGCGCCCATGGAAGCTGCAGACCAACGTCTATGGCAACGGCTCCACCTACCGCGGCCGCGAGGAGCGCTACGTCCTCCCCTTCGACCCAACTCGCGAGGCCCACCGCTACTCCATCTTCTGGTCCTACGACACCATCATGTATGAGTCCCCTTGCCTTTCCCTGATCCTCTCCCGCCGGCCCTCTGCTCATGGACCGCCACAGCCACCGGCGGCCGTACGTTTCCCATCATATCGAGGCCTCCTCAGTAGAAAAAGTGCACGGCACAACCTCCAGTATGGGATCGGATGAGTTGACTCTGGTCATCAACGAAGAAATTGGATGAAGTGATAGAGATGGGATCACTATCTCAATCACCGAATTTTCTTCTATGGTATCAGACAGGAATTCACACTCTGTCTATGGCAACATGAAGTTAATTCACTTGTGCAGTGGAAATCATTACACTATCTCTCCAAGGAGCCCAAATCCCCTCTAAACACCTATATAGATGGGCAGAGTCTTCGTCAACAACCTGTGGCAATTCCACGAGAAATTAATGGAGCGCGGCCGATTCGCCTCTAAACTACACCGTACATATGGGTAGAGTCTTCGTCAATAACTAGCGAGAATCCCATCAGAAATTAATGGAGGGTTTCCCAAGTCATACTATCTTCCCTTCCGACGGCCACCACTTTGAGATCACATATTCATAGATGACTTTGATAACAGAATAAGGAGCGAATAGAATGAGTTATTCTGTCTACTCGTCTTTGACCGAGTTTGGTAACAAGGTTAAATTATCTGAGATCGATTAGGGGTAATACTTTATTCTAGGAATAACTCATTCTACCATTTCACATGGACTGAATTATTTTCAGAGTAAGAGTAAATTATCGAACTTAAAAATAAAAAATTTAAGAAATAATTTATTCAGACCGACGTAAGATAATTTATCCTAACTTATTATCAAAGTGACCCATAAAGTACAATTTATCGGTGGAAATTGCCACCAGCATTAACTATATATATTCACGAGGCATGCAGGTAATTGGCCGTGGGCACAGAGTTTTTGCATATCCGATCGGGCGATCTGTTCAAATCACGGCGTGCAGGAACCCATTGACATGGTGGATATATACCCAATGTGTTCGGATGACCAAGACACCTTTCCGTATTCCATGCAAACTCTACTTCACTACGTGTGCATATGTCCATGCTCATATACACTACAGTCTTCAGTGTTCCATTCCATTAATATCTGTTGTTGATCGATGGCAAACCCTGACCATCCGATAACCGATGTGGGTGTTCTTTCCTGCAGCTTCTACATCGATGACACCCCCATCAGGGAGGTGAACCGGAGCGTCGCCATGGGGGCGGACTATCCCTCGAAGCCCATGGCCCTCTACGCCACCATCTGGGACGGCTCCTCCTGGGCCACTGACGGCGGCAAATACAAGGTCAGCTACAAGTACGCCCCCTTCGTGTCGGAGTTCACCGACCTCGTCCTCCATGGCTGCCGGGCAGACCCCATCGAGCAGGTGCCCAGCGCGGAGCGCTGCGCCTCAGCGCACGCCGACCTGCTGGCCGCCGACTACGCCACCATCACCCGGGAGCGCCGCCGCGCCATGCGGCGGTTCCGGGAGAAGTACATGACCTACTCCTTCTGCTACGACATGGTGCGGTACCCCATCACTTTCCCCGACTGCGACGTCATCCCCACGGAGAAGGAGCGGTTCAACGGCAGCGGCCACCTCAAGTTCGGCGAGCCCGGCGCCCGCCGGCGCGCCCGCCGCCGGAGCAGGGTCCCCGGCGGCGCCGACGCCAGCCGCCTGGCTCAGATGTGATGGGGTACTCTTACGATCTATATCAAAAGCCCCTGCACAACATAAAAATATGTGATAAGATCAGATTGTTTTATTCGTTCCCGTCCAATTAAGTGTCCATGCAGCAAGTTCATATGAAATTTGGTAGGCGTTTCTTTCCTTTTTCTCTCTGGTATCTGTTGATGGAAGCTTGGTGCATGCCATTGTTGTTATAAATAAAGGGGGACCATCATGTGCACTTGTTATCATATGCCGAAGAATAACGCAGCTTGCTAGACTAGTTCAATCAAATTAATTAGGAGGAAGAAAAGAAGGATGATTTTAGTTGCGTACGTACGTACGTGGTGCCACTTGAATTTGTTTTGTGCTGGATCGGCGTTCATGTCACCCCCCCCCGTCATTTTCTCTTAATTTGTTTTCCTTGAGGTGTTTGGATGTATATAATAATTGAGGTCAACCGATCGAAGAATCAAGTTTAATTATGTGGTAACAAACTAATCCTTTCAATATGTCAGGTGCAAACCCTCCCCCACCTAGCTAGAGGTCACATCTAATGTAAGAATCTCCTGCCCTCAGGTGTGGCATATATATATATATATATATATGCATTTGGGTGGTGAGCTTACTGACCATATACTTAGGAGGTTATATGGTGCAACATCATTTTCATTACCATCTAATGTAAAATCTGACTTGGCTTAGGGAGTTTAAATGACGAGGTTCCAAACACTTCGAACATAATTTTTCTGCAGACCATATCCCCACGTCCGTCAGCGGCGCAGTGGACACCCCCTCTGCGCCGGTCGGGATCCCCCGCTTAATTAATTAACAACCACCACCCTCTCCCGGCCCCTCCAAAAACAAAAACGTACCTACCTACCTAGCTAAAAATAAATCTGCATGCAGACTCTCACCAGCCCTAGCCTCCTTTCTTTTGGCTTTGCAGCATATTCCATGATCGCGTAGCTAGGTAGCACTGCGTATGTATTCCAGCCCTAGCCTAGAAGGGGTGTTAATTCTTTACATATATACAAACATTATTCGGGCCGGGTTATAAGTGAAGATTAATTCCTCTTCTTTGAGGTACCTGCTTAATTATACCATAATTCACAAAATGTGATGTGGGGTTTCCTTCACAAAATTTCTCATTGCAGGTGCTTGATATTGTACTCTTGTTCCGTCCGATGATGATGTGTTTGGATAGGAAGGAATATCACTAGTGGAGGAGCAAATCATCTGTTTTGGAGGGAGTACTACTTGGAGTGGGCCGGGCTTTGTTTTTTTGTTTCTTGATCATGTTTTGTCTCCACTTTAGTACGCTATCAGTAGGGACAAGGTGTGATCATATGGGAGGAGGCGGCGGGGGGGGGGGATGGGGGGTTTCAAGTATGATGTAGGGCCTCCCAGCTACTTCGTTATCTCTTGTGGTGTGTATATTGTTTGTTTATTCAAGCTTTCAGGTCAATTGCCATTAAATAGATGGGTTCCATGTGCGGGGGCTTACTTCACCATTTGATCATTTGATCAGTTCCGCGTCCCTTGGTCTTTGTATCTGCTCATGCAGAATTGGACAGATAATTAATACACGGGTACCTAACTTAAATATATATATATTCTTAAACAAGTAATTAGTAAGTACTCGATGTCAAATCACCAAAATTATCATATGTATCTCCATACATCTAAAAAACTATCTATCTTACTCTTTTACCTCTGTGCCCGGCCCCCATGCTGCTTAGCGGTGCATTGCTTGAGTGCAACCGCAGCTTGATTAACCCAACAAACTAGAAATGATATATCTTGGTTGTGGTGAAAAATGGAAATAGTATCTTAAGAAGAGAACAGATACAATTATAAATTATATAATATATGATAAACTTCTCCGAGTATTAATTCCTCTAGACTGATGATTGCTACTATAAAGTACAATGGTGCAATGTCTAATCTTTTAGGCTCAATTTGTTAACCGGGTGGAGTTAACGCAATCGACCCTAGGGGGTCGAGTGTGCTAGCTAACCGATCCCAGTTAACGTCTTTGTGTGTGAGAGAGCGGTAGAACTCACACCGCTCTCTTTCATCAGTTCCCCTGTCCTACCCGCGAAACAAAACAGGCCCTTAAGATTCCAATCAAGATTACACGGGCAAATTAATATAATCCTTTCTCTCAAGCAAAAAGTAGCACATAGGTATATGTAAAGAACCCACTAATTTAATAGAAGGGGTTGGAAACATTATTGATGCTAGAAGAATGCATGGACAGCCCCCTCTCGTGAAAGAAGAAACTAAACGATCATTTGGTCCCGCTTTGATGGCGGGGTTGTCGGGAGGTTAGCGCAACTGGAGAGAGAGAATCCTCGGTGGGTCCCGTCTCTCCCTCACACAATCCCGCCTAACTGATCTCGGATACCGTAATCGACCTACCCTTACTCGTTTATCAAACGGGCCCTTGGGGAACAGCCAATTATGCATCCTTCTTCCTTCCGTTATTGAATGCATGTAGTACTGGATCGATCGATCATGTGGTACAGACATGCTTTGCTCTGAAGAGATATTAATCCAAGGCTAGCTAGCTGGGAGGGCAACATGCAGCCAGTGGGATTGTTGAATCTCTCATTCTAGTTTCACAAGAATTAGACTAATCGTACCCGATTAACAAATCGGCCTTACATGAATTGATTATATCTTGAGCCAGTGGAAGTGGTGACCCAGATCCAATCATTTCCATGTAGGGTACATGCCTTCCCCAAGGTTCAGAAGGATAGGGAAAACAATTGACAAGTGAGAGCCAGCAGTGGCTTAGGTTGCTTTAGTTGTTGCCAGCTAATAATTAATAAGACAGGTGATGTGATTGGCAAGGGGCCGGTGTCACAACAAGATAGAGACTCCACGGCTTGGGGTGTTAACACTTTTGCCTCTGTGAAGTGCTCTCTTCGACAGCAGAGATAGAGAAGGTTGGGGAGGGGACCAGACTCCAGCTCAGAGGAGGGCTGTGCGCCCCCCCCCTCCCATATATATATATATATATATATATATATATATATATATATATATATATATAAGTCAAATGAACGCGTTGCACTTGTGAGTTTATTTTCATCTTTTTAAAAAAAATTATAATATTTTTTTCAGTCATTCTAATTGATGGCAAGAAAAATAAGTGAAAAAAAATCGAACTACACGTGGGAGATATGATTATGAAAAATGAATGTTTCACATTTCTCACCTCCATTATTTAAGAATTCAACCATACGGAATCAGATATTGCTCGCTTTCTGCTCATGATTTTAGAGAAAAATTAGTACGATGTGTTGGGTTCGGTGCAGTATTCAGAGGGGGGGGTGAATGAATATAGCTCTTTAAAATCTTTCGCCCAATTAAAATATTCGGCTCACTAACTATCTAGAATGCTAACTAGACAGATTTATCAAATCTGAAAGACTAATTAGCAGTTGCGGAATAAAACAAACAGACAGTAAGCACTCTAACAAGATAAGTTAGACGAACTATAGCATAATTAGAATTTCAATCACTTAACAGATTAAGACACTCTAAGCAATTAGACAATTCAAGCAACACACAATCCCAGTGTCAAACAGATAGCGTGCGCAGCTAATCAACTTCGTTGAACTTGAAGCAAACACTTGAAGCGCCCTTATGCAAGCATCTAGCGGAAGCAATAAGACAGATGAAGAAATCAAACCACAGCACAATGGGTTTTAAGTGGTTCGGTCCAGCAGACCTACATCCACCCCACACTCAAACCGAGTGTGGCTTCACTAACAGCTGGGCAACACAGCTTGCCAACAGACGCTGATACACAGCTTACCCAGGGGAACAACCTCCCCTCTTCCTCCTACACGGAGAGAACCTCTAGCAACCCACGGTCACTAAAAACCAGAGACTCACGTCTCTCTTCCTCTATACCAAGAGGGAACCCCACTAGTAGCAGCCCGGCTACCAGTGAACCAGCCAGTAGCACTCTGCTACCAGCAATCCACCAGAGGCCTAGCCTCTCTTCCTCCTAGCCCGGAGGGAACCCACAAGTAGCCCCCTTGCTGCTTGCAAACCGGAGATCAGATCTCCCTTCTCCTGATCCACTAGGAGGAACCCGACCTCAGTCCAGAGGATCGGAAGAACTCAGTAAATCAGATCGAATAAAAAGAAAAATAAGGAACGAAAATAACACAGCAAACACAAGCTGTAAAAGAAGGAACATCAGATGTGGCTCCCATGGAGCTGACTGGCCTGAATTTGATCCACGGTCCAGTAGACAGATCTTCAGTAACTTTCTTCCTTTTTCTCCACAAACTCTCTCTCTCTCTCTCTATCTCTCTTTCTTTCTCTTCTGCTCTCCTTTTCTCTCACGTTGTTCTCTCCTTCTTCTCTTCAACTCTTTTTCTTCTTGCCGGCTCACTCTTCTTCTATTTCTTCTTCTTCTCTTTTTCTTCTTCTTCTCTTTTTCTGGATCGAAGGGCTTTCTGCTCTCCAGGCTTCTTCTTCGATCAGCCTCTATCTGAAGACGAAGGCTCCATTATATACCAGCAGCAGTAGTGAGATAGGGCGTGTGCTTCCCACGCCTTCCATCCAGAAGATTCCTCCTCGGATCACGTGCTCAGCACCACCTCGGATCACGTGTCAGGTGCCAGCTTTGGGTCACGTGCCCATTCATCAGTACGCTCAGCAACTGGAGTTAGATGGCGTCAACCCACTTGCTCCAAGGAGTTGACGCAGCCTTCAGAGATCTTCAACCTATGAAACTCAAGTCTGCTGCGTTGACTCCATCAGTTTGCTGCGTTGACGCATTGATACGTTCCAGTGAACAAAACAACCTAGCCTTTTTAACTGCTGCGTCGACGCTTTCAACCCGTGGCGTTGACGCATTGATGTGTTCCAGTGAGCAACCAGCCTGGCCTTTTTAACTGTTGCGTCGACGCTGCTCCACTGCTGCATTGACGCGTAGGTGATCCAGTGATCAGGTCTTCAGCAGATAGATGTGCTGCGTTGACGCTCTCAGCATGCTGCATTGACGCATGGAGCTGCAGCGTCGATGCTGCCAATGTACTCCAGAGGCTGCAATAAGGGATACTTGAACTGCTGCGTCCACGCTACTAGATCAATGCGTTGACGCACCAGAATAATCCAGGAGCTTCTTTCTTGATTGTTTGAACTGCTGTGTCCACGTGTCAGCATTTCAGCCTCTTGGATCACGTGCCAAGTCTTGATGGCCTGAATCATCTGCAGACAGACAGAGGAAAATGAACTTACACTACCAAAAAAAGCGGGATTTCAGACGGATATTTCAGATGGATATTTTTCCGTCGTAAAATCCGTCTGTATTTGTGACGGATTAGTTTCCGTTACAAATTCCGTTGTTATTAACGACATACTATATTCCCTCTAAGATCCGTCTATAATTATAGACGGAATATATTCCGTCTTTATATCCGTCGTGATTTGAGACGGATATTCAGACGGAAATAATCCGTCTGAAATCCGTTACAAATATTCTTTACCTCCATCGAAACTTTCCCCCCTTCCCCCACGACGGAGCTTTCCCCCCTTCTTCCCCCCTTCCCCCGCGATCTCCGTCTCACTCCCACTCTCCCTCTCACTCTCTTTCCACTATCTCCTTGCCAAGGAGAGACTGCCGGTGCCGTACTCGCCGTCGCGGCCAAAGCCGCCCTCGCCGTCGCGGCCAAAGCCGCCCTCGCCATCGTCGTCGAAGCCTTCCTCGTCGTCGTCGTCCCCGCAGAGCCCCCCTCACCGTTGCCGTTGAAGCCGTCCTCGTCGTTGCCATCGAAGCCGTCCTCGTTGTCGCCGCCAGTGTCACGTTGTTGCCATCCTCCAAGCCATCCTCTCTGGTCTGGTAAGCCCCCTCCCTCACCCTCTCTCTGTAAAACTCTCCCTACCTGACGCGCCTCCACCATCGCCATTATTGCATTTGTTGTTAATTTTTTTTTAAAGCTTGGGGATCATCAGGCAGGGCGGGGGTTCTAGCCGATCCGGGAGGGGGAGGTTGGTCTGGCAGGGAGAGGGGTTCCAGCAGCGGTTTTCGGGAAGGAGGGTCAAGAGCGGAGGGGGCCGGGGGGTGCTCTGGCAAAGGGCGGTTCAGGCGCGCAGTGGGATCCGGCAGGGAGTCCAGGGTGGGGGCTGTGGGTTAGGAGGGTGGGGGGGTTCCGATGGGGGGTCTGGAGGAGGGTTTCGGTGGGTGAGGGGCTGCTCTGGGAGTGGGGATTTCAGGGAGGGGGTCTCCGGTGGGGGGTCCGGGGTGGGGGCTACTGGCTGGGAGTGTGCGAAGTTCCAGTGGGGGGGAGTCTAGGGGAGGAGGGTTCGATTGCGGTAGGTCCGAGGGGGGGCTGCTCTAGGAGTGGGGTGGTTCAGAGAGGGGGGATCCAATAGAGGGTCTGGGGTAGGGGCTCATCTCTAGGAGGGTGGGGGGTCCGGGGGAGGAGAGTTCAGGCGGATCTAGGGGGGCTACTCTGGGAGTGGGGGGTTAAGGGAGAGGTGCTACAAGGGGTCCGGGGTGGGGACTACTGGTTGGGAGGGTGTGGGGCCGCGAGCTAACCCGAATATTGCTAGAGGGAGAAAGGGGGTAGGGAGGGGTTGGGATGACTTTTGGTCGAAGGGTGGGGGGGTGGGGGGGGTGCAATATCACCGGAGCCACTCCGGCGTGTGGTGGGGGTCAGTGGGAAGAGACTGGGGAGGGGGGCTCCAATAAGATGGCATTGGCAGCCATCATGAGGGGGATCAATATGAATGTAGGGCTTAAGCAAAGCCCAAGTGGCAGCTGACAGCTTGCTATGTAAGAGAAGGTGAGTGGTTGACTCAATCTAAGCATTTGGACAGCATAAGTTTTTAGAACACAATGATATTCCACTCTGCTGGACTCTTCTATCAGTGGGTAAAATTCCATGGATGAGCTTCCATAGGAATAGAGAAACTTTGGGGGGAATGTAGGTAGACCAAATGAGAGAGTATGGAAAGGATTGATCAGTAACAGTTAAGTGCTTCCTCCATGAGCTGATAGTAAAATCTCTTGCTGCACCTCTGACCAGTCTTCTTAAGAAGGACAGTTATAGTTGGAGCCCATCTTCTCATCAAGCCTTCTTACAGCTTAAAGAGGCTATGTCAACTGTCCCAGTTCTTGACTTGCCTGATTTTTCCGAAACTTTTGTAGTCGAGTGTGATGCTAGTGGAACTGGCATGGGAGCAGTTCTCATGCAAAAAGGTCGTCCTGCCATTCTTGAGGCCATAGATGCTACACTGAGGCTGAAAGTGATCCCATTTGAACCTTGTCTTATGATGATAAGAAGATATAGAAAAATGGAATGACCACACATCTTAAGTAGTACATATATACAAAGATGTGGATAAATGCAAAGAAATCAGAATTCTCTATAGCAATAGGTAAATACCCAAAAAATTCATTTTGTGATTTAAAACTTTGTGGATTTTTATTGCATGTATATATATTTTTAAATCTGATTTTAATAGAAATTTGATGTTAATTTGACTAAAAAATGTAGATTGTTTAGCTTCGATGTTCTTCATTTGAAAAATTTTGTAATTTGGGTGTTATTTAATTTGATATGTCCATAATGATAATTACGTTGTTATTTAATTTTATGTTATATAAATGCATGGGGTATTCCCTGTGAGCTGAGGTGCGTGGGTGCGACCTAACATTACACGCACCTCAGGAGAGCGCGTTAAAACCGTGTCAATGTGCCTTCCCGTTCAAGACTTTGGGTTTGATGTGTATGTTCTCATTTATTTATGAGAATATATATATCTACCTCAAAGTCTTGAATTGTCCCGTTTGGACAGTCTGTGAATGTTTGATCGCACTTAGGCAGTCATTTACTATATGTGTTTGTATGGTTTGTTGAGAATTTCGGTTGTGTCTCCTCACTCTTCTCTGATATACCATTATTGATTTTGAGTGTTTTCTTAACCACTTACTTGTAAGTGTTTAAGAAAATTTCAAAATCAATAAATATATTTGGTATATCGGAGAAGTGTGGGGAGATGATGCCGAAATTTTTAGCAAATCGTGCAGCACATATAGTAAGTGATTGTGCGATCAAACCTTCATGGATGGGTTAAAAAGTGATAATCTAATCAATATTCCTCTTCCAACTGCAAAAGGTCTATGATGAACGATGTGAGGAAAGGGTCGGGTGTAATATTATGAGTAATGATTTAAAAGTTAGGATGTGTATTGTCATTTATTGGGTGCAGGCAAAATGTCGACAGATCGTTCATGGATGTATCGTAGAATAGTTGACCGGGTGGTGTCAGATGACTTTAAGCTTGGGGTTGAGAGTTTCATTCAATTTGCATTGGGGAATCCAAATGCAGCAATAGATCGCGACGGTCACATTCGATGCCCTTGTTCAAGTTGTAGAAACTTGAGGTGGTGTTCAACATGGGATGTGCAACATCATTTGTACACGAAAGGGTTCGTGGATGGTTATACGAATTGGACGTGTCATGGTGAGCAATTCTTGAGGTATGAGCCCGACAATATTGCAGGCACAAGTGGGTACGTGGATATGGTTGTAGATGCTGCTGGTCCTAGTTTTAATATTCACGATGAAGCGCCGAATAAGACAGCCGGAAGATTTTATGAACTACTTAGGGATGCTGATGAGCCGCTGTGGGATGGTTGTGAAAATCACACTCGATTGTCTGCAGTGTCACAGTTGTTGAACTTGAAATCTGAATTTCACATCAGTGAGACTTGTTTTGACCGTCTCCTCCTCTTGATCAAGAGTATGTTGCCTCGAGACGAGAAGTTGCCAGAAACTTTTTACCGTGCAAAAAAGATGGTCAATGACTTAGGACTTGGATATGTGAAAATAGATGCATGTCCGAATCATTGTATGTTATATTACAAAGATGATGCAGATAAGATATCATGTTCCATTTGTGGCCATGACAGATTCAAACCTAAGGGGGGGTCAATTCAAAGGCAAAAGATGTACCTTACAAGGCGTTGCGATACTTCCCTCTTGTGCCTAGGCTGCAGCGACTGTATATGTCCTCAAAGACGGCTCGGCATATGACATGGCACACCGAAAGAGTATGTCGTGTCGATGATATAATCAGTCATCCTGCCGATGGTGAAGCTTGGACTCACTTTAGTCGTACTCATCTTACCTTTTCAAGGGAGTCACGTAATGTTCGATTGGGTTTATGCACAGATGGCTTTAATCCATTCGGTGGTTCAGTGGCAGCTTATTCTTGTTGGCCAGTGTTCATGACACCGTACAACCTTCCGCCGCACATGTGCATGAAGCGAGAAAATCTGTTTTTGTCCCTAGTAATTCCTAGTCCAAAAAGTCCCGGAAAAAATTTGGACATATATCTCAGGCCGTTGATTGATGAGCTCAAATTTTTATGGACTGATGGAGTTGTTACTTATGATGCATATAGGAAGAAAAATTTTATTATGAAGGCTGCACTGATGTGGACAATAAGTGACTTCTGGTTGGAGCACACATGGGAGGCTAGCATGTCCTTACTGTATGGAAGATACCAAGTCATTTGTATTGAAACATGGGGGGAAAAGCTGCTGGTTTGATTGCCATCGGCGGTTGCTACCAAGTGACCATCCTTTTCGAAGGCAAAAAGACTCGTTTAAAAAAAATACTGTTGAAATGGATGAAGCTGACTTGCAACGGGTGTCGGGTCTACATATGGTGTCACGGGTGCACAATTTACCAGATGTAGTTCAATTGTCTGGTAGCATACGGCAACTCCCTAATTTTGGAAAGGATCACAACTGGGTCAAGAAAAGCATTTTTTGGGAATTACCTTATTGGTCAACTCTTCTTGTACGACACAATCTGGATGTCATGCATACCGAGAAGAATTTTTTTGATAATGTGTTCAATACGATCATGAATGTTAAAGGGAAAACAAAGGACAATACCAAAGCACGTATGGATTTAAAGATGCTTTGTAGACGTCCAGAACTGGAACTACAAAGTGTCAATGGCAAAACTGTGCAGCCTAAAGCAACTTATGTGCTTCATGATACACAGATCAAGGAAGTATGCCAGTGGTTGAAACAATTGAGATTCCCAGATGGATATGCATCCAACATAGCCCGTTGTGTGAATGTTAATGAGGGGAAAATATATGGTATGAAAAGTCACGACTGTCATGTGTTCATGGAGAGGCTACTGCCCATTGCATTTCGTGATTTGTTGCCAAAGCAGATATGGGGAGCACTAGCTGAGATGAGTCAATTTTTTAAGATTTTATGTGTATCTGAACTCAGACTTCGGGATGTACAAACTATCGAACAAGAAGTTGTCACAACCATTTGCAAGCTAGAGAAGATATTTCCTCCGGCATTCTTTGATTCGATGGAGCACCTGGTCGTTCATTTGCCATATGAGGCTATCGTCGGAGGTCCAGAACAATTTCGATGGATGTATCCATTTGAGAGGTATGTGACAATTTTTGTTAACTTATAAGTCGTCCATAGCCGCTACATATTGTTGCCATCTGACTTGTTGTTGTAGGTGCATGCATGAATTAAAAATGAAAGTTCGCAACAAGGCACAAGTGGAGGGTTCGATTGCTGAGGCATACATTCTTGAAGAAATTTCGAACTTCTGTTCTATGTACTTTGAGCCAGAGATTCAAACTCGTCGTACTCGACCTCCACGTAATGATGATGGGGGAGTGGATGAATCGTCCGATCGGCTCTCCATATTTAAACATCCTGGACGTGCGTTCGGACGTTGCTTGACTCGCACGCTCGAAGATAGAGAGTTGCACGCCGCTGAGATATATATTCTTTTGAATTACCTCGAGATTGAACCTTATGTTAAGTAAGATCTTAATTCACATTTCCAGCAACTCCATAAGTCTATACATCCTCAAAGTCTATACAACATTGACTTCACAAAGTCTATACATTGGCTTCCTCAAAGTCTATACATTGGCTTCCTCAAAGTCTATACATCCTCAAAGTCTATACATTGGCTTCCTCAAAGTCTATACATTCACTTCCTCAATGTCTATACATTGGCTTCCTCAAAGTCTATACATTCACTTCCTCAAAGTCTATACATTGACTTCCTCAAAGTCTATACAACATTGACTTCACAAAGTCTATACATTGGCTTCCTCAAAGTCTATACATCCTCAAAGTCTATACATTGGCTTCCTCAAAGTCTATACATTGGCTTCCTCAAAGTCTATACATCCTCAAAGTCTATACATTGGCTTCCTCAAAGTCTATACATTGACTTCCTCAAAGTCTATACATTCACTTCCTCAAAGTCTAGACATTGGCTTCCTCAAAGTCTATACATTGGCTTCACAAAGTCTATACATTGGCTTCCTCAAAGTCTATACAACATTGACTTCACAAAGTCTATACATTGACTTTCTCAAAGTCTATACATCCTCAAAGTATATACATTGGCTTCCTCAATGTCTATACATTCACTTCCTCAAAGTCTATACATTGGCTTCCTCAAAGTCTATACAACATTGACTTCACAAAGTCTATACATTGGCTTCCTCAAAGTCTATACATCCTCAAAGTCTATACATTGGCTTCTCAAAGTCTATACATTGGCTTCCTCAAAGTCTATACATCCTCAAAGTCTATACATTGGCTTCCTCAAAGTCTATACATTGACTTCCTTAAAGTCTATACATTGGCTTCCTCAAAGTCTATACAACATTGACTTCACAAAGTCTATACATTGGCTTTATCAAATTTTTTTAATCATTTTTTTTACGGGGTGCTACATTTATATTGCAGACAATTTGATTCAGAATTAGCTGAAAAATGTCCAAATATCCAGGATGTGGAGATTGAAAAAGAACGCGAGAAGTTTTTTTCCAAATGGCTAAGAAACCGAGTTAGTGTGAACTCTGAATATATATGTTTGTATTTACGTATGTTGAGGTAATTGTTATTATTTTAACTACTCTAATTTGAATATAGGTTGAACAAAGTCTCATTACTGATCAAAGAGTACAACAGATAAGTTATGGCCCCTCGAACCAGACACGTGTCTATCCGGGATATATTGTGAATGGATACAAATTTCATACAAGGGATTATGGGCGAAATAAGTCTACGATAAACAGCGGCGTATGTGTGAAGGGAAGTTTATACAATGAAATGGAATTGGACTACTATGGTATTCTTGAAGAAGTCTTAGAACTTCAGTATTTGGGACAAGACAATCATGTATACATATTTAAGTGTCAATGGTTTGATCCTAATTCTGTTCTACATGACACAAATTATGGGATTGTCAATGTCAAGCATAGGTTTAAACTTAAGACCTATGAACCGTTCATTTTAGCCGCACAAGCCCAGCAAGTGTACTATTCAAGCTATCCATCATCCAAGAATAGAGATTGGTGGGCAGTTTGCAGGGTTAATTCAAAACTCTTTCCCACTTATGAGTTAACTATGAGTGGAGATGTCTCAGAGGTTGCTCATGCTGAATATTATCAATTAGACGAAGTTGGCGTTGTCGGTTCCTCTAGGTTTAATATGGACGAATCTGATGAGCCACTGTCATTACGTACATGTGGAATGCGGCTTTTTCTTTCTCTCTTCTTTCTTTTTTTATCTTCTTATTTATTTTTATTTATTTGTTTATTTATTTATATTCTATCGGTGGATTTATTGGCGTGCCAGTCACATGCATGACGATTTCATTGTGCGCTCGATCTGACGTGGTCAGTCGATTGTGAGGTCCGAGTCGGGACCAGAAGCCCGTCATACCATAAAGGTTATGACGTTAATTACGCCCTTCCTAGGAAGGACAACCCTTGATTAAACGCCGAAATAGGAGGCCTCGAAAGGCGAACAGATGTTCACATATTTAATTTTAAACTTCATACTAGGGCCAGGGAGGCGGGTAGGATAATGACATCAATCACGGAAACAGACTATAACGCTGAACCGGCGGTTCGAAACGACTAGACTTGGGGGAAAGAGGGAAAGGAGGATATCAATCACGGACAGGCTGAGCCATGACAGCGATGGAGGTTCACGGCATCGATCAACCTTTTGACAGCATTTCCCCTTAATCTGGATTATGCCCAAGGGGAAATAGGCTATCACCCACGGAGTGTCGAGGTGAAAGCCGAGAGAAAGAAAGAGGTCGAGCCTCTCGATCCATATATACGGACTATAGGGTAATATGTGATCTCCCCTTCGGAAAGCTAGCGGGACTCATGCAGTGACAGAATCCACACGAGCAAAAGGGGTCGTTTATAAATCCGATGGCGGAGGATAAGGGGATCTAGTTTCCTTTTAAATTTGTCCCCGGACCAGATATGATGACTCATGGGCATCCCCGGATGAACTGAGTTGAAGTAATGGGGGGGGTTTCAATTGTATGTAGGAATAGGCTCCTGGGGCAGATTGGGTGTGCATACAGGTTCCTGGCGCCAGAAGAATGCCAGTGGGTTAGGTTCTCGGCGCATGAGGATGCAAAGGGGGTTAAGTTCTCGGCGCATGAGGATGCAAAGGGGGTTAAGTTCTCGGCGCATGAGGATGCAAAGAGGGTTCCCGGCGCGCAGGGAAGAAGGCCAGGGTATGGGGGCTCCCGGCGCGCAGGGAAGGAGATGTACCTGGGGGTTCTCGGCGCCTGAAGGAGTGGCGCCGGGAGCTGTTCATCCGGTTCACTGTAGGCCAAGCCGAGAGGCACGAAGGCGCCGGGACGAGAATCAGAGCTTGCGATGCTCTGTTTTGGGTTTCATGTTGGTTAGGGTAGAGGCAAGTGGGCCCTGGGGCATCAGAATGGCTCAACTCACTGGACTTCAATCTGTTTCGGTATAGGTTCCAAGGAAGGCCGGGAACATAGAAAGATTGGGCGGGGAACAATAAGGTATAGGGAGCCTCTGTCACCACTGATAGATAAGGTCCCGGGGATGAGTTTCATGTCATCTCAGGCATCCTGGGAGAATTCTGACAGCATCTCCCCTGGACTTAACATTTGCCAGAGAATGATAGACGATCACCCACTGAATGTCGGGGTGAAAGCCAAGAAATAGAGGGGTATGGAACCCCTGGCGCCCGTGTGTGCTTGGAGCAATATATTGATATACCTTTTGTGACCGTAGAAGCTTATGCAGTGGCAGAGCTTCCTTGGTCTTGAGGTTTACAAAAGCCGATCAAGTTCGAGAAACCACGTAGAAAAAGGGGAGTTACTCCCACTAGTTGTCGTCCCAGAGGTGCATATGACGGCCCAAGGCATCCCTTGACAGAGAGTGGGGTTCTGTTGAGCAGCTCACGAGGGTATTTTTAGGGTTTTTTTAATAGTAGCCAGGGCTTAAAGATTTGAGAGAGGTTTTTGGCTTAAAAAAAAGGGGGGTTCCCGGCGCCAAAATCACCGCGCCGGGAAGAGTCCTTCAGGGGTTACTATTGGGTGCGCCGGGAAGCAGATGCCAAGGAACTCTCGGTGCAGGAAGCTTCGCGCCGGGAGGAAACCTCCTAGGTTGCTGTTCGGTGCGCCGGGAAGCGAATGCCAAAGGGATCTCGGCGCAGGAAGCTTCGCGCCGGGAGGAAACCTCCTGGGCTACTGTTCGGTGCGCCGGGAAGCGAATGCCAAAGGGAGGAATAGGGTTATCGGCGCGGGAAGACCCGCGCCGAGGGCTGTTCATCCGTTTCACTGTTCTGGAGGCCGAAATGGTGAGGGCACCGAGAGGGGTTCAGGGTTTTACGGTACTCTTTTTTTTGGTTTTAATGGTGGTTTGGGCAGAAACTGACGGATTCTATGGGCTCTAGACTGCTCAAGGCATCCACTCTGAGTTGGATTAGGTCTAGAATTCAAAGGAGTATTAGGGTTCGAGAGGCATCTGGGAAGCCGGAGTCTGAATGCCCCTGTCCATCGCCATTGTCACGCAGAGCTTGGGGACATACTTGATCTGGTCATTCGTCGCCCTGGGAGCCAAGAGATGACTGTCTCTGGCCCCAGAGGTGACTTAGATGACATCGACGGATGAAGCACGCACGCTTAGAACCCCGGAGTTTCTCAAGCTTGACCATTGTATGACACAGCTTCATCCCAGCAGCCAAGGGATAGTCTGTCCCGGGCTCTGGGCTGAGCACTGATGGTGCTAAGAAGCAGAGAGAAGAAACAGGTAAATCGGATTATCATGCAGCTGATTTACAGAGAACGCGGGGAAGGGCAATAGAGTTTCAGAGGAAGCAAAAATCAGGCTTAAACTATAGCCCACCATACATATATATCCATTCGTTTGGCGATGCCCATCGGGGAAGACACACAGTGGGAAAGCCCAGACCATACACCACTCTAATACTCAAGCCGATTACAAGGCAGGAGTGAGGGGAAGGGGAACAAACAGATGCCGAGATATCTCGGCTACATCGCATGAATCAAGATAAAGCTTGAAACGATTACATAAAGCAGAAGACAAGAAAACATGGGGGGGGAGGGCGGAGCATTGACTCCTCTCCCTCCCCCGGATGCCCACCTGGAGCTTCTTCCCTGGGGATCGGTCTCTTCTCTCTTTCTTTTTCAGCGGAGGAGGCTCTCTCTCTCTCTGGTCTCTTCTCTTTTCTTTCTTTTTGATCGATGGCCCGGCTTCCGATCCCCTCCCCATTTCAAAGAGGGTTTGCTTTTATAGCTCTCATCCCTCTGTCCTCTCGGTGGAGGGCAGTCGGTGCGGCTTGTTCCATTCGAGACATCTCCCGGCGCGATAAGTCGCCCCCTGTTGAGGCTCCCGGCGCCATTAACAGGAGCCCAAATGGCCGGCCCATCTAGTGCCTTCAGGCCTCATACGTGCCTTAGGCTTCTCTTTATGCTTTCTTTTGAATTAATCTTCATCAGAACCGAATAAGGCCCACCTTTAGTAGAGACATGACTTTGTTGAGATCGTCTTGAGGCTTGATCAGTGAACTCACTGAGGTTTAATCAGTATTGCCGTCTGAATGACGACAAAACTGGGTATGTTTTATCGGCATTGTCATCTGAGCGGTGACAAGACCGGGCATCAGCTTCAGTCTGACAGACTTCGGCCGGGTGTGTGATCTGTGGAGAGGATTGCTCTTCTGTTCTGACTTTGTAGGAGCCCTGACAATCTTTATCTGCCGGTGCCGGCTTCATCTTTATCTCATATTACATCCATCAGTAAGCTGACATCTGGCTTACCCTGACATATCATCCGTGGATTCTTGGACGAAGCAGTAGTACAGCTCTTCTTAAAGGGCTGGGAGGTCTCATCAGTCGAGTGACTGCGGCTTTATCGGCGCTGCCGTCTGAATGACATCGGCACCGGACATCAGCTTTGGCCGACAAGGGCTTTAGCCGGGTGAATGGTTGACGAGTTTCATCATTGGTCTTTCACTGTTGGTCAGACCCTCTTTTCAATTGTGCTTCCACCCTTGTTCATTTTCCAGGTGTCAACAAATGCCCCCCACCTGCGGGCGGCGTAAGCGCAGAATAAGCGGCACGGGGCCTGCGGGTGACTTTCATCATTCGAGGGTATCTTCCTCAATTTGTCTTTCAGCTTAATCATGTCGCTGTAGTAACCTTCTGCATATCCATCTTTCATTTTGATGTTTTCATCTTTGTATTTTCTTTATTTTCAGCATTTCGGAGCTTCTCGGCATGAACCTCCCGGCGCGACGGATATCGGCGCGAGTGGGCGCATGGGCTTCTCGGCGCGGACAGGCGCATGGGCTTCGTCCTTGGGTTCTCGGCGCGCTTTACGGCCGACAGGGGCTATCGGCCTGGGAGCTGTCGGCGCGCCTTTTGGCCGACGGGGGTTCTCGGCCGGGGAGTTCTCGGCGCGCCCTTTGGCCGACGGGAGCTCTCGGCCGGGGAGTTCTCGGCGCGCATTTGGCCGCGCCGAGAGCCCCTCGGCTTCGGGCCCTATTTAAGGCGCCGAAAGCCCTGCTCTTCCTCATTCTCTCCTCTTCTTTCTCTTTCTTCACTTCGGCGGTGGCGGTGAGCTGTGAGCTTCCCCCCCCCCCCCCCCCGAGAGCGTCATTTCCCCCCCCCTTTTGCCGATTTTTCGGGGTAGGTCCGCTATATATATGGGATTGAGTCCCATTTTATGCTCGGGATCACTCCCTCTTGGTGGGTGACTCCCTATTCTTCTTGGGCATACCTCGGACAAGAGGAGATGCTGCCGAAATTTGTTGAGAATTTGTTTATCTTATTGTTTCGTGCCCATTCATCTTTCTGATGTTTCCTTTCTTGTCTTTCTCTGACTGCAGGTGCTGACATGGCTTCCAGTTCTGCTGTTGCATCTTCCGGAGCTGTTGGAACAAGTTCATCGGCTCAGCCGGACATATCTCGGGCCAAAGTCAACTGGTTGAACGTATACAGCCTGAGCTTTGGCTATGACCAGATTGCTAGTGTCGACGAATCCTCCGATTCTGAAACTGACACCGTACCGACCGCTGGAGTTTATTCTTCCCTGGAAGGTACTGAATTCAGGAGAGCTGCTGACTACCGCCCGGACTTGCCGAAGGATCGTCATTTGCTGCCGTTTGTTCGGACTTTCACCATACGCGGAATGCGGGATGCTCTTATTGCCCGTTCCGTGGAAGCGGCAATACTTGCCGATAGAGACAGCATGAAGGGCTCTGTCTATCGAGCCCGAGCCATATATCTCCCAGGTGAACAGAGGGACTGGAATGCTGTGCTGGGCATTTCGATTTAGAACCCGAGAAGAAGATGCTGACCCGGGCCCCAGAATTCGCCCCTGCAAGGTGGGACCATACCACCGGCCGTGTCCACCGAGAGAAGACCTCATTCGGACTCTTTTTGGCGCCTGCGAAGTGGGGTTATAGAGACGAGCCATTTGTTCTTAACTGCCTGGCCGTTCAGTTTAAATATCAGCTGGCTGCCGGCTGGTTTGGAGATGCCAAGTTGACAGACGCCCATCTTTTTAGGGTTGGAGCAGTGGAGTTCACAGAATATGTTTTGAAGGAGTATGCCCCTCTATTGGTTAGAGCTGGAGTATACCACAGTGTATTTGCCTCCAGGTTCCGCTATCCCGTCTCTCGGGGATTGTGTTGCGGCATGCTTGAAGTGTTCTGCCCGCAGTTCAATACATTCTATACAGCGGAAGGCGAGACATCCCTCGACCTCTGGAGTTTATCGCAGCTTTCTGGCCTACCCATGGACGGGGAGCCATATGAGGAGGTCTGCCTGGACGATTCCATCAAGGACGCCTCTAATGGAGAGGGCAGCTATTCTTTCGGTTATGCATACCGGTATCTGATGAAAGCTTACCGGTCCATCTGTTTGGCCTACAGTAGGGGGTCCTCCAAAGGCTATCAAGCCCGGGAAAAGAGCAGCCGACTGAGAGTCCGTGTGGGGCAGTGGATACAATATTTCTTCGGGGGTCCCTTGAGGTACGCAGACTTTCCTTCCGTAGGGCTGACTTCCGGTAAACAGGTCAGGGCCCCCCGTTACAAGTCAGCACTGCCAGCTTCATTGCGCCGGACAGACGCGGATGGCCCGAACCCAGCAGGGGTTGATCCCATCACCCATTGTGCAGCCTATTTGACTTTCTGGCTATGCACTTTCGCTCTCCCTCAAGGGGACGAGACGATTATTAGACCAGAGGCTATATATCCGGCCTGCCAGATGGCTTGGGGGATGCGATTGTCTCTGTGCCCAGTGGCTCTGTGTTTAGTTTACAAATCCTTGGGGGACTTGCATAGACATCGGACTCCCCGCTCTTCGAGGACCGTGGGTCCCTTTCATTTCTTCAATGCCTGGGTTTGCAGCATTTTCCCTGAGCTGGCCCCGAGAACTTTGCAGTCAGACACACTGCTCCCTCGTATGATTGAGTTTGCTAGCGCTGAACCTGGTCCTTTCTCAGAACAGCTGTTCAAGATGAGGGGTAGGCTAATAAGAGTGCCTGTAGACGCACCTGGCAGCATTCACTTTTGGAGCTTGGCAGCAGGTTCAGCTCCCTTGGTGGACCCTCAGAGGGAGTGCAAAATGGAGGAGGTGGAGGCTTATGTCCATCCTGTTTCGGGGGTCGCTGCCACCCGGCCTCTTTTAGAACCAGAATTGGTGAGGTGGGCCATGGCCATACGGCCCAGTGTATTAGTTTTCAGGAAGGGGGGCCTGCTCATTTTGGAGCCCTATTATCCCTTCCGCTTTGGCAGAAATTTTGGTTACGACCAGCATATCCCTCCATCGGCTGCTCAGTTTCCTCTGGAGAGCCGGGCCAAGCACGGGTCTAGTATTGCCGGCGACGGTCGGATATGGTGGGATTTCTTTCATCGTCGGGAAGACACAACTTTCAGGGTCCCGACTGTCTCCAATCGTCTCCCTCGGGTCTCATCAGACTATATCAAGTGGTGGAACATACGCACCAATTTTTATAAAGATGGCAGAGGCGCTTTCTGGGATGTGGCCGAGCGCTCCTTTTTGAAGCGGCAATCAGGGCCTGTATTTGACATTGACGAGGTCCATCTGAGGAGGCTTTATTCCCAGCACCAGAGGGAGGCAGAAGCTTATATCGCTGCCCGTCGGTCTTTGAAGGAGGCGGGTGCGGAACTACCCACTCCTGTCTTTTCTGAAGTTGATGTAGACACTTTCACCAAAGACTTGAGACAGCTGGGCCACATAGGGGACACTCATTTGGAAGTGCAGTATCCATTCCCCCCGGAGGAACCACTCTCGAAGGCTACTTCTTGGAGGGGTCCGGCAGACAGGTTTCATCCTTACAGGGCCTTTGTGCGGAGGGAGGACCGCACCCAGTCATATTATCAGCACACCTCCTGGCTTTTTGTACTGTTAAATGTCCACGGGCTGACAGTGGAGAGCCCGGTAGCTGTCATTCTAAATAAGCAGCTTTTTGTTTCTTTCCATTATGTTGACGCCTGGTGCATAGATTACCTCGGCCTATTTCATTGCCTTGATTTCCATGGCCATAAGGACTTGGCTGCCCTGACGGAGAAGTGTCAGACTATTGGCGATGTATGCTGGCTTGTGAAGGAGGCCGCCTCCCGATCAAAGGAGGTAGCTTATATGTATTGGCCACTTTCCACATTTTACGACGGCCCAGCAGGTGTGCTCCTTGTTTGTTTGATCATGGCTTCTTTCTTCTTATTGTCATGTTCTGCATATGTTGACTATGACTGTCTTTCTCGTGTCTCGCACAGATAGACCAGACATAAAGCGGCAGGGGCTTTACAGGAAGATAATTGCTCAAGCTGAGAAACCTGCCCACTTTGAAATTCCTGAAGCAGCACCTACGACCACTCCCCTGCCTCCGGGCAAGAAGAGGAAGCCTTCTGTGGTGAAGGTTGCAGTCGCCAAGGCCAAGAAGGCCAAGGTTGCTCGGACCCGGAAGTCGGTTTCGACTGCGAAGGAAGCTGGAACCCCTCTTCCGGATATCCCTTCATTTGACGCATTCGCATCTCAGAGGGAGGCCGCACAGGCATCTGCCGAAGGTGACGGTGATAGCTTGTAGCTGGAACTTCCTTTGTCGTCTTGACCAATCTCCTAGGGAGTTCTTTGAGGCTGAGCTTCTTTTTATCTGATACAGCCCAGGAGCAGGTTGAAGCGCCTGTGGAGACGGACACAAGACTGCCTTCTCCCACCCCGGTTGGCGAGGAGGAGGGTAAATGTGCTTTTTCCATCTGTTTCATACTTCCGTTGTTTTCTTTGCTATACTTCTCAGAAGTTTTCTTTTCTTGTAGCAGTGGCAGTCGGGGAGCAAGCCGAGGCCATGATGATGACGGAAGAGCTGCCTCGACCACAGGAGGGTCACAAGACTCGGCCAAAGCAGAGTACTATTCCGGCCAGACGCATAATCACTCGCTCTACATCCCGCCATGCTTTAGAGGTGCCGGCCCGGCATATAGCTAGTGTGGAAATATCTTCGGGCAGCTCCCAGGTCGTCTCCCATGAGGAGGAAGTAGATTTCAGCGGCAGCGAAGGGGAAGGTATTTCCAAGTCAGAAGCCCCTCCTGCACTTGCGAAAGGTGTTCCGTCTCTTCGACCCGCCAAACTATCGGTGTTATCCTCTGAGGAAGAATTTCAGGAGGAGTTTGCCGGGCTCGATACTGAGATTGACATAACTCCACCACTCGCCATTTCGGCCACGGAGCTTTCTTCTCTTTCGCCCCATTTCGAGGGTGCGGACCCTGCTTCAAAGGTGGGTTGTTCTTTATGTATGCTGCTTCATTTGTTTCTTTTATTTAGTGCTGAAGGTCGCTTTGCTTTGGTCTCAGAGTATTGTCGCTGCTACCTTGGCCACCTCCACATCCTTCATGGACATTTCCCTTGTAGATTGGGCTATTGTTCCTTTTCTGCCTTTAACTTGCACGGGGGCTCCTGAGATCATTCGCCCTGTGCCAGTGCGGATACAGTCCTCGACAGACTTGGCATCATTAGACTTGGGGGCTGCAGAAGAAAGTGTCATCCCTGCCAGGGCTTCAGATCTTAGGGCCGAAGCAGATCCGGCCAGAAGCTCCGCTTTCATACCGGCCGCAGTAATGTCAATTGCGCCCGAGTTAGCAATTCCTGCCATAGTGGCTACAGAGTCCGAATTCCTGCCTGCACAGTCTAAGGCACCTCTGTCCCCATCACCAGAAAGAGCAGCTGAAGGTGCAGCCTCCATTGAAGAGATAACCCCATTATTCATTGATTCTCCTCCCGCGGATGTTCAAGGTGTAGCTCCCGAGGCAGCAGCAGAGGAGGAGTCTTCAGCCCAGCAGGGGAGTACAGAGAGATACCGGCTAGCTCTTTCGGCAGATTTGCCTTCTTCGTCCTCCCAAGCGGGCATTGGACTATGGGCAGATATTGACGGAGAGGTGACCTTTGAGGTCGTCGCATCTGCTTCCTTTGGCTTTACTTCTCCTGACGGCTTCGTCTGGCAGCATCTGGACATGTTACGCCAGCTAGTAGAGTCTCAGCCTGGCTTGACATATCTACAGCTGAAGGAAATCGCCAATCGCCTCACCGCTGGCCTGCAAGCCATGGGGTGCCCTTTGGACACATGGGCTCAGCGGGTCTTGCTTTTGTTGAAATTCGTGCATCGGAGAGACTTCCTAGCACGGACCATGGTTGACAGGCTGACGGCGTTGAAGTTGCAGAGGTCAGAATGCAAATCCGAGGTGGAAAAGCTGACGCTGACACTTGATGAACGCCAGGCCGAGCTACAGAGCATTATTCAGCGGGAGGAGGCTATCCAGAAACGGGTAGCCGTTTTGGAGGCGGAACTCACTGAACTTCGGGCCGAGCTGCAGCAATTATCTTCTATTCGGCCACAGTCCACCGAGGAGGTGGCTTTACTGGAGGGTCGGGTGATGTCTTTCCAGGACCTGTCCATGAGGCTTCAGGAGGAGGAAGCGCGCCTTCATGAGTTAGGAGCCGCCCCCTATGTTGGTCTTCTGGCCTTTGAAGATATCTTTCGGCGGCCATGAATTATCTTCACTTTCTTTTCTTTTCTTTCTTCTCTTCCCATCTCTTTCTCTCCCCCTTTTTTTTTGTGACACAGCGTCCCCTCGGGGCCCCTTATGTACTCACTTCGTAATGAAAAGAAATCTTTTGGCTTCATGTGTATCCATCTTGTTTACCATGTGGTTTCATCACTTCGGGGAAGTGGGGTAGTGGTTTTAGCAACCCCTCATGTGAATGGCTCGTATCTAGCAGGAGAGCGTCCACCCCTTCAGAGAAAGGATGGGGAACTCGCTCCACCGCGTGACGGGCATCCGAAGAGGTGCTTAAACCTGATTGTGTTGGTACCAGCAAACGTCCTTCTTGGCAATATGTGCTATGAGGGAGACAATTTGCAGGAATGTGAAAGAAGGGGTTTCATCAGAATAGACGGAAAGTCTAGACTGGGTAGAGGTTATGGCAGGTGGGACATTTGAAGGGGGCATAGTTTTCATCAGAACAGACGTAGGGTCTGAACTGGACAGGGTTTTATCATTGATCGGGCGCGGTGCCGGTCGATCAACAGTGGTTTCATCATCGATATTGGGTTTATATCGAAGCAAAGAAGAGTTTAAGTTTTATCAGAATAGACGAAAGGTCTAAACTGGCTAGGATTTCATCATTGATCGGGCGAGGTGCCGGTCGATCAACAGTTGGTTTCATCATCGATATTGGGTTTATATCGAAGCAAAGAAGAGTTTACGTTTTATCAGAATAGACGAAAGGTCTAAACTGGCAGGGCCTCATCATTGATCGGGCGAGGTGCCGGTCGATCAACAGTTGGTTTCATCATCGATATTGGGTTTATATCGAAGCAAAGAAGAGTTTAAGTTTTATCAGGATAGACGAAAGGTCTAAACTGGCAGGGCCTCATCATTGATCGGGCGAGGTGCCGGTCGATCAACAGTTGGTTTCATCATCGATATTGGGTTTATATCGAAGCAAAGAAGAGTTTAAGTTTTATCAGGATAGACGAAAGGTCTAAACTGACAGGGTTTCATCATTGGTGGGGCTTTGCCAAGAATGCATAGGTTTCATCAGAATGGTGATGGGTTTCATTGTTGGTGGGACATGCGAAAGGGGGTATGTGGATTTCATCAGGGCAAACGTAAGGTTTGTCCCAGAAAGGCTTTTATCATCGGCGGGGCGTAGAGCCAGATGACCGATGGAAGGTTTTACCAATGAAGACAGGCGAAGGTAGCGCGCTGGTTGGCACAGAACTTTTTGAATTACCATATTACTGACCCAAGTGCCCTTTCGGGTTTTCACCAGAGCCAGCCCCCTCTTGCTTTTGCCCACGCGTCCTTTCGGATTTTCACGTGGCGGGGTACCCGATTTTGCCTGCAGTGCCCTTTCGGGTTTTCACCACAACTGGGTTTTTGGCCATTTTTGCCCTTGTTCAGAATGCCTGAACAAGACTGGCGGGGTATCTCTATTCTTAACCCCATTTTATCTCTTCTTTTCTTCTCCTTTTCTTTTTTCTCTTTTTTTTTATTTATTGAAACTTTGATTCTATAACTGATGGGCGCAGTTTGTGCATATGTCATCATTGATGTGGGTGCTAACATCAATGCAAGGGTTTCATAGGTCTCATCAGGATAGACGTAAGGTCTAAACTGGACAGGTTTCATCGCTGATCGGGCAATGCGCCAATCAATCAGCAACGGGTTTCATCATTGGTATTGGGTTTATACCAATGCAAGGATTTTTATAGGTTTCATCAGAGTAGACGAAAAGTCTAAACTGGGTAGGTTTCATCACTGATCGGGCAGTGCGCCAATCAATCAGCAACGGGTTTCATCATCGGCATTGGGTTTATACCAATGCAAGGATTTTTATAGGTTTCATCAGAGTAGACGAAAAGTCTAAACTGGGTAGGTTTCATCGCTGATCGGGCAATGCGCCAATCAATCAGCAACGGGTTTCATCATCGGTATTGGGTTTATACCAATGCAAGGATTTTTATAGGTTTCATCAGAGTAGACGAAAAGTCTAAACTGGGTAGGTTTCATCACGGTGGGACAGGAAGAGATGCAAGTTTAATAGGACAGGTTTCTTTTGTCGATCGGGCAGAGTGCCCATTGATCAAAGGTGGGTTTCATCATCGGTATCGAGTTTATACCAATGCAAGGATCTCATGAATCTCATCAGAATAGACGTAAGGTCTACACTGGATAGGTTTCATCATTGACCGGGCAGTGCGCCTAATCGGTCAAGAGCTGATTTCATCATCGGTATTGGGTTTATACCAATGCAAGGATTTCATAGGTTTCATCGGGATAGACGTAAGGTCTAAGCCGGATAGGTTTCATCATTGACCGGGCAGTGCGCCAATCGATCAACAACTGGTTTCATCATCGGTATTGGGTTTATACCAACGTAAGGATTTCATAGGTTTCATCGGGATAGACGTAAGGTCTAAGCCGGATAGGTTTTATCATTGACCGGGCAGTGCGCCAATCGATCAACGGCTGGTTTCATCATCGGTGTTGGGTTTATACCAATGCAAGGAGTTCATAGGTTTCATCGGGATAGACGTAAGGTCTAAGCCGGATAGGTTTTATCATTGACCGGGCAGTGCGCCAATCGATCAACAGCTGGTTTCATCATGATGGGACTTTGGGCAAGGAATGCGGGTTTTATCAGGACAGACGTAGGGTCCGTACTGGGTGGATTTGATCGTTGATCGGACAAGGTGCCGGTCGATCGACGAGAAGTCTATGACGGGAGGTGAGGTTTCTTTTAGGATCACCATATTACTGACTCAAGCGCCCTTTCGGGTTTTCACCGGAGTCAGCCCCCTCTTGCTTTTGCCCACGCGCCCTTTCGGGTTTTCACGTGGCGGGGTACCCGATTTTGCCTGCAGTGCCCTTTCGGGTTTTCACCACAGCTGGTTTTAGCCATTTCTGCCCTTGCTCGGAAAACCCGAACAAGACCGGCGGGGTATCTCTATTTTTTTAACCCCATTTTTATTATTTATTTTCATTCTTCTTCTTTTTTTTTTATTCTCTCTTCCCCTCTTTTGGGAGGGTGACAAGTCGGACTGCCATTAGATCATGATGAGGGATAGCTTGGTTAGGGCGGAGTGCCACTAACCCAAGGAAAGGGTAGCTTGGTTAGGGCAGAGCGCCGCTAAACCAAGGAAATGGTGTGTCTTGGCTAGGGCAGGATGCCACTAAGCCAAGGGAAGGTAGCTTGGTTAGGGCGGAGTGCCGCTAGACCAGGGAAAAGGGTAGCTTGGTTAGGGCGGAGTGCCACTAGACCACGGAAAAGGGTAGCTTGGTTAGGACAGAATGTCGCTAGACCAAGGGAGAAGGGTAGCTTGGTTAGGGCGGAGTGCCACTAGACCAAGGGAAGGTAGCTTGGTTAGGACGGAGTGTCGCTAGACCAAGGAAATGGGTAGCTTGGTTAGGGCGGAGTGCCGCTAGACCAAGGAAGAAGGTAGCTCGGTTAGGGCGGAGTGCCACTAGTCCAAGGAAAAGGGTAGCTTGGTTAGGACAGAATGTCGCTAGACCAAGGGAGAAGGGTAGCTTGGTTAGGGCGGAGTGCCACTAGTCCAAGGAAAAGGGTAGCTTGGTTAGGACAGAATGTCGCTAGACCAAGGGAGAAGGGTAGCTTGGTTAGGGCGGAGTGCCACTAGACCAAGGGAAGGTAGCTTGGTTAGGACGGAGTGTCGCTGGACCAAGGAAATGGGTAGCTTGGTTAGGGCGAAGTGTCGCTAGACCAAGGAAGAAGGTAGCTCGGTTAGGGCGGAGTGCCACTAGTCCAAGGAAAAGGGTAGCTTGGTTAGGACAGAATGTCGCTAGACCAAGGGAGAAGGGTAGCTTGGTTAGGGCGGAGTGCCACTAGACCAAGGAAGGTAGCTTGGTTAGGACGGAGTGTCGCTAGACCAAGGAAGAGGTAGCTCGGCTAGGGCGGAGTGCCACTAGACCAAGGAAAAGGTAGCTCTTTTCTCGATTACTCGGGGAATATTGGTTGGGCAGCATGATACAGCTTTAGGTGTCTACCGTTGAGTGGTGAGAATTGGATTTCCCCTCGATGGTTAACAACCGTGTAGGCCCCTCCTTCGTAGACCCTATATATCACATAAGGACCTTCCCAATTAGGATTTAGCTTTCCTTTTGGGTTGGACGCCATGACTTCTCTTTTCTTGACCATGACAAGGTCACCTTTCTTAAATTCTCGTCCTTTTACGAGTTTGTTGAATGCAGTGGCCATGCGGGCCTGATACATCTGGATATTCTTCTGAGCTTGGAGGCGCTTCCCTTCCAATTCAGCCAATTCTTGTAATCTTCTTTCTGCATTGGTTTGTTCGCCATGGGCCAGGTCATATTGGACAGCCACTCTGAGTGACGGGACTTCCAGCTCTAGCGGAACTACTGCCTCTGAGCCGTATACCAGTGAGTATGGCGAGCACCCTGTAGGTGTCTTGAAGACCGTGCGGTATGCCCACAGAGCTTCATACATCTTTTCTTCCCAGTCCTTCTTATTAGAACTGACGACTTTAGCCAACAAGGTGCATAACGTTTTGTTGAAGGCTTCTGCCAATCCATTTGCCTGTGGATTGTAAGGAGTGGAAGTCCTCCATTCGATCTTATACTTCTCGGCAAGCCGATAGATCTTTTGATTTCTGAAATGACTTCCATTATCAGATATTATCCGGCTGGGGATCCCAAACCGGAAGATAATGTTCTGCTTGATGAATCTGGCAACCAGCTCACCAGTCACTTCTCGTAATGCTATAGCTTCCGCCCATCGGGAGAAGTAATCTGTTATTGCCAGTATGTATTTATGTCCGGCCGAGGAGGTCGGTAGTGGGCCGACTACATCAGTTCCCCATTGTGCAAACGGCCAGCTAGGGACTGTAGGGTGCAGAACGGCAGGTGGCCTTCTAGGCACAACAGCATGCTCCTGACATTTCTGACATGACTTCGCAAACTTGCAGCAATCTTCAAACATAGTGGGCCAATAGTAGCCCAGCTTCTTGATTTCTATCTTCATCTTAGGGCCAGCTTGGTGAGCACCTGCCGTCCCAGCATGTATTTCTTTCATTGCTTGCCAAGCTTCCTCAGTGGACAGGCAGCGGAGCAAAATCTTCTTGCGTGCATCTGCCATTATTCGGAACAGAGTTCCATTTCTGAATTCATAAGAATCTTTGATCCTTAGAAGTTTCATCTTTTCTTCTCTTTTCTGTGGCAGCTGTTGGTGTAAAAACCATTGTAGCAGGTGTTGTCTCCAATCAGATGCCTGTTCTGTACTGATCGTGGCGACTTCATTTTCTTCGGGGCAGCCTTCTAGCATGCTGGGGACTTGCCGCCGATTTATAACAACAATGTTCAGTGTCTCATCCGGTGGGACTGCTATTGAGCTGGCTAGCTTTGCCAATGCATCAGCCTGGGCATTATGTGCACGGCCCACATGCTTGAGCTCAATATGATAGAATTTCGCCATGAGGCGCACAGCTTTTTGGTGGTAGGGGTTCAACTCCGGCTTTCGCACTTCGAACTCACCTTGGATTTGCTTTATTATCAACATTGAATCCCCGAATACCTGAAGCATCTGGATACCCATGTTGAGGCTTATATGCAGTCCGATTATCAGAGCTTCATACTCGGCTTCATTATTAGTGCAGGGCCTGTTTATAGAACAGGAAGTATGCACAACCTCCCCTTCCGGCGATTTCAGCACAATACCGGCTCCGGCCCGTATTCTGGTCTTTCCATCGGAGTCCGTCTCTGTTCTAGATGCTCCATCAAAGAATAGCTGCCACATAGTTGACTGAGCTTGGCAGGCTTCTAGTGCCTCATCATCGGGTAACTCAGTCCCCAACATATCATTCTCTGGCACAGGATGTTCTGCGAAGAAATCGGCCACGGCCTGTCCTTTTATTGCCCTCTGGGGTATATATGTGATATCGAATTCCATCAGAATTACTGCCCATTTGCCCAACCGGCCTTTCAGTACTGGTTGAGTCAATATGTATTTGAGTGGATCTGCTGCAGATATCAATCTGATTTCATGTGACAGCATATAGTGCCAGAGCTTTTTAACGGCAAAGACTAGTGCCAAGCATGTCTTTTCTATGTAGCTGTAGCTTTCTTCGGTTCTGATCAACCTCCTACTCAGGTAGTATAGAGCCTGCTCTTTGCCTTCTTCATTTATCTACGCTAGCATTGCCCCCAGGGAACAGTGTGTGGCTGCAATGTACAGTATCAGGGGTTTGCCCTTAATAGGTGCCCCCAGCACTGGAGGGGTCTTGAGATATTCTTTCAGCTTCTCAAAGGCTTCCTGACAGCCATCGTCCCAGAGGAACGGCACATCTTTCATCATGAGCTTGTGAAAAGGGTGGCATCTCCCCGACAGATTCGATATGAATCGTCGGATATAGGCCAAACGCCCTTGTAGAGATCTTAACTCGTGGAGATTCCTTGGTGGAGGGAGCTCCTGGATAGCTTTAATCTTGGATGGGTCGATCTCAATGCCCCTATGACGGACAATGAACCCAAGGAATTTTCCACTGGACACGCCGAAGGCACATTTCATAGGATTCATCTTGAGTTCATATTTGCGCAGCCTCTGGAACACTATCCTTAGGTCTTGCAGATGATCCTCCTTTCTGCTGGTTTTCACCACCAGGTCATCAATGTAGCACTCCACTTTCTTGAAGAGCAAATCATCAAAGATCTTCGTCATAGCTCTTTGATAGGTAGCGTCGGCATTCTTAAGGCCGAACGGCATTCTTTTATAATGAAATATCCCCTTCGGGGTGCGGAATGCAGTGTGCACTCTGTCTTCTTCAGCAATCCAGATCTGGTTGTATCCGGATGACCCATCCATGAACGACAGGGCTTCATGGCCAGTGGTTGCATCGATCATTACTTCAGTGATTGGCACTGGGAAATCATCTTTCGGGCAAGCCTTATTCAGGTCCCTGAAATCTACACATATTCTGATCTGCCCATTTTTCTTCTTCACGGGCACTATATTGGCCAGCCATGTAGTATATTGGTTCTCTTCAACAAATCCCACATCGATCAGCTTGTCGACTTCTTTGTTGATCTGATTTATCAGTTCGGGACGCATTCTCCTGGCAGGCTGCTTCACAGGGCTTGCCTCTGGGTTTATCGCCAATCGGTGCTGTGCCACATCAGAACTCAGTCCCGGCATCTCATCATATGTCCATGCGAAGCAGTCTCGGAATTCTTTCAGAAACTGAATATACTGTTCTTTGACAGCTGGCTCCAGCAATGCACTGAGGAACGTAGGCCTTGGCTCATCTGTTGACCCCAGATTCACTTCTATCAGCTCATCGACGGTGGCCTGGCCTCCGTCCTCAACTTCGGGTGGGGCTTCTTGCAAATCGATAAAGCCTCCCGGGATATAATCTTCTTCATTCTCATGATTTTCTGCTTCATCACACTGATCATCAGCAGATGCTGGTGCATCGTATAAGGCCAATATGGCCGGATTCTGTCCAGTCTGCCCCGAGGACATGACTGGCTCAGCGGAAAACTTCGAAGTGGAGTCTTCCGTGCTTAGAGGCTCTTCTGATGTGGGCTCCCCTGAGAGGCCATCATTATGTAGAGCTCGGAACTCTTCTAGAATGCGCCCCAACTCCAGGCACTCTTGCAGCTCTCTGGCTACTTGGTCTTCATCCGGGGTTCCCGTGTCAAATTGTGCTTCGGCCTGGAACAGATCCTCTTTGCAAGATGGATTCTCCCAGCACCAACCCTTCTTGGTCTCATCAGACATCCTTGCCTCCGGCTGGTTGTCTTGGGCTTCATTGTCTGTTATGGATTGATACATAATCTCTTCATCTTCAAAGGGGTATTGATCATACCCTACTTCTGGGGAATCTTCATTCGGGTAGAAGGCTGAAATGACATCCACCTCGGCTTCATAGTATTCTTGCAGGGTATAACCCAGTCCCGGGTGCTGTGTGATCTTCCTCAGCTCCTTGCTATCTCGAGGCGGATCCCATAACTCCTCGAATGCTTTCTTCTGAGCAGCAGGCTGTATCGATGGCATTTGCATCTTGGAGAACATTTGTGAAACCCGTTGGGTAGTATAATCCAGGCCCGTAATTGGTACCATCAGGTTTGCAGCTTCTTCAGGGGCCATGCAATCTTGATCATCTTCTTCGACTGCCTCCCCGGTGTAGAATATGATAGGGGGTTCGCCGAAGCGAGGGATTTCCATAGTCTTTAGGGGCAGCACTGTCTGGTATTCTATGCTGGCTATGGGCTTGACTAGACCCTGAGGAACTTCCACCTGTGTGTATTTTTCTTTCATCTTTCCTTCAGTATCATCTGGGTGTATGCCAGGAGGAGTGATCCGAGCAAAATCACCAGCATAAGAGATGTGAGACACCCCGTGCTTTTTAATGTAGCCCTTTGGCGGCGGCGGAGACCAATTTCTTGCTTTCGTCACCGGCTTTTCTTGGCTGACCACAGTTTCTTTTCCTTTATCCCTTTGTGACACCTCGGTGTAGTAGGATGCATCGAGCATATGGCACTCGAACACTTCGAAGGGATGTAGGTCTGCAAACACCCTTTCCTCTTTTCCTTCATGGCAATATTTTATGCATTGGTGTAGCGTGGATGGCACTATCTGATATTCGTGCAGCCACGGTCTTCCCAGCAGGGCCTTATATGTGGTGTTGGAGTCGATTACATAGAATCGTACCACTGTAGTGAGGTCGCCCACTGTGAGATTGAAATTAGCCACCCCGAGAGGTGTTTCACATTTCTGGTTGAATCCTGCAATTTTCATGTCTCTGACCTTGGTGAGCTGCAGGTCAAAATAATATTTCTGATAGATGCGGTATGGGAGAATATTCACAGCAGCCCCTGGATCTATCAGTATTCTGCTTATCGGCTGACAGTTCAGGGAACCCCTCATATATAGCGGTCTATTATGGCCGGAATTTGGGATTAGCATATCATCCTCTGTGAATGTGACTGATGGCCCAGCATTCACCTCTGCCAAGAGTGCTTCACATTGTGCCGGGGACTGCAGGGCATCCACAATTGCTTGGCTAGCTTCTTCACTCAGAGAGAGAATTTCCCAGATGGAGAATCTGGTAGGGAGCTTCTTCAGCATTTTCATGACTCGATTGCCCACCCGGACATTAGACAGTCTCATCTCCTCTGCCCATCGGGGTCTTGGAGGTTCATGTGGTGCCTGTGGCCTTGGCTGCCCAGACCCAATTTTATCTTCTTCATCGGTCTCCCGGGAGGCTTCCTCTGTAGCGACTGCCCCTGGTTTTGGTAGAGGGTTACTTCCTTCATTTTCTTCATGCTGTTTCTACTTTCTAGCTGCTGTCTGCTGGCATTTATTGCTTTTAGCTGGAGCAGTATGAGCCGGTTGCTCATTCTCTAAGCTGGACAGGAACTCCAGGAATGAAGGGGCTTCATCTGCCTTCTTTTGGTCTTGGTACAGACTGGCAGGGGGAGGAACCTGGGCACCTCGTATCTCTGGTTCCGGGATTTGATAGGGTTGCTCCCCTTTGAACATAATATTATGGTTGGCTGGTGGTGGGCGCCCCCATCTTCTCCCAGAACGTGTTGCATGGGCCGAGGTGGAGGCTTCGGCATGGTTAGCTTCTAGCGGGGCGTCGGATGCTTCTGGCTCATCATCCTCCCCGGGCAAGGAAAAGAGTGCCGACAGAGTGTTACATTGTACTGTCGTGACCTTCTTTCCCTTCTTGGACTTGGATCGTCTCCTCTTCTTCTGGGAATTTGGCTTTGCTAGCTCCTGCCCCCAGAAGGGTTCATTCTCAGCTTTTTCTTGTTCTGCCTCTGGCCGCTCTTTGATTTTCAATTCTTCGAGCTGTTCCCAGAGTATACAGTCTTTCATCAGCAGATGCTTGGGCTTCTTCTGCTCGTACTCATCAAGCTCATTAATATATTGCTGCAGACGCCTAGCTGTAGGGCTTACTTCTTTATGTGTAGGGAGGGGAGTTTGTCTCCTCCGGTTGTGAGTAGGGATCCGGATGACTGGTCCAGTCTCAGTTGTATGCCATATTGGCTTTATCGGAGGCGGCTCAGGCCTTGGTGTAACACCCCGAATAACTGCTCCACTGGTACTGGCTGCAGGAGTCTTCTTTCTACTTTTTATGGGTATCATCTGCCATCCTTCCTGATCTTTCTGCGGGGTGAGGAAGAAAGCTTCATAGGTATGCTTGGTGCATTCTTCAACGGCCTCCTTGGGCAGCTGTTGGTAGACTGAGATCATATTGGCAGCCATTCTCCAGGGTGGAGGCTCATGTGGATGGGGCGGCTTTACCTGGTAATCTCCCAGCTGCAGCTCACCTTTCTTGACCATTCCTTCCATGATATCTTTGAAGACATAACAATCTTCAATTGCGTGCCCCAACGCGCGGTGAAATGGACAGAACAGCAGATCATCTTTCTTTGCTGCATCTGCTGGCCTTTTGGGTTCATGCAATGTTACCTTATTGAACTTATATGCCCAGTTGAATAGTGCGGCCGTCTTATCTTTCGGGAAGGAATATGCTTTTCTCATCTTGTCTCTCAGAGAGACTTTATCCTTCCTTTCTGTTGTATCTGCCAGCGGGGGAGCTTCATCTGCCCCTTTCTTCCCCTTCTGTTGCTCGAAGGTTCTGAAATCGACGGTGTTGGCCTTGGAGTGTGATGGCCGTCGCTCATTGGATTTTCCCTTCAGCATAGTGGGAGCATTGGCGGTCGGACGCTTGGACAAGAACGTCTCGACCTCGGCCACTATATTGTTCAATCGGTCAAATATTCTGACATCTGCACCGATCATCTTTTCTAGCACCTCCCTCCTGAGGCTCTGCTTGCATATCTGCACCGCATCTTCCTGATGAGGAGGCCTTCGACATCTCATGGCTAAGTTCCTCCACCTTTTGATGTAGTCCAGTGCAGTCTCATCTTGTTTCTGCCTGGTTGCATATAGTTCTGCTATCGTGATTTCCCTTTCCGTGACATGAAATCTGTCGCGGAATTTTCTCTGCATATCAGGCCAATCAGCCACTGACCCAGCTAGCAGGCTTGAGTACCATTCAAAGGCCAACCCAGTGAGGGATGAGCCAAAGAACTTGAGCAGATAAGCTTCATCGACTACTAGGTCGCCCATAATTGTAGTGTAGTAGGCTATATGCTCCCTAGGGGAGCCCTGGCCATTGAATTTCTCAAACTTTGGCGGCTTACTGATGCCTGGAGGCATTTTTTTGGCAGCATACTGGGAGGATATGGTACCCTATACACATCATAGGCACTAGTATCATCTCCAGTCTTTTCTGAAAGCTTCATTTCCACAATTCTTTCAATCATCTGCTTGTGGGCTACAACTGGATCTATATCTTCTGGAAAGAAGTGGGCTTGTTGCTGGCTGTGAGGAGTTGTCATCACAGTGGCGCGCAAGATGGGCGCGGTAGGCTGTGTCTGGGACACAGAGGGCTGAGCCACTGTCTGCTGTGGAACAGGTTGGCTTGGTGCTTTGCCCTTATCAGCTAGGAGGGGGTTAGCTGGAATAGCCGTCTCTGCTGAGCTGGATGTCTGCCCCACAGGTTCAGCTTGCTTTGAGACTGATGTAGCTTCCTGTCTCTCATTGAGCTGTCTTCGGAGAGCATTTATCTCCTGTTGGTATCTTCTGAACATCATCTGGATCATGGGATCCATGGTTGATGGGATTTGTATATCTTCAGAAGTCCCTTCAGCATCATCAACGAAGGGGTTATCTCCATCTTCTGTTGTTACCACATTAACTGTCATAGTGGTAATCCTGCGGGCTTCATCATCAATTTTCATTTTATCCTTTGCGGCCTGGCCTCTTCTTGTGACAGGACCAGGTCTAGTTGCCAGCCTGAGCAATTCATCTGGCTGAGTTGGTAGTATATCTTGCCCCCTGGCCAGTCCAGCCATGTTGCAGGCGAAGATTTGCATCTTTCCTTTTCGCCTGTAGACCTTTCTTTTTATTTGGCTAGGATATCTGAGCCGGTCAAAGACCGATATTCTTTCTTTGTCTTCTTCCCCGTGCAGGTCTTCTTCATTATATCTGGCCCTGAGGCCTTCTTCATAGTCATTCGAATCGGAGGAGGAGGCTCCGATCATCATTTCTTGGAAGGTTTCTTCTTCTTCATCATCCCTGGTGCCCAAGGCACGGGATAGTCTTTGCTGACCTAGGGCAGAGCTCCCTAGGTAGTGGAAGTAGTCTTGGACTACTTGCTTTGTCTCCTCTGGGTCGCGCCTTTGCGGCTCAGGTTGGAGCATCAGTCGGTCCTGGCCCTTTTGTTGCCAGGCCAGTCTTGTCACCCGAGCATTCAGATGCTCGGCCCTGGGATATTTGAAGATATCAGCCTGTCTGGCACAGGCTCCTGATCTTCTTGCAGTAACCATAGTGACTGGTTCACTTCTTCTCATATTGCCAACTTGACAGCGGTTGGCAGCAGCATTGTGGATCTTCTCTTCCCATCTCTTGCCCCTGGCCATGGGATGGGTGGTGGTGAAGTTTTCCCTGGTTTCGTATCTTCTGCCCCTCGTCATGGGGCGAACAGCAGTCATATCTCTTTCCTGACCCTCAATCTCATCTCTCCTCCCCCGGGTCCTGGGGTAGACAGCAGTAGCATTTCTTTCATCTTTCTTCGCCTCCCTTCTGCCCCCTGCTCTGAGGCGGGCAACAGTGACATCAGTAAGGTTCTCTCTGTCTTCAGCTGGGGCCCAGCTTTGGATCCTCTTCGGTCGCCAGACCTGTTTGTATTTTGCTGGCTTGGGCGCCAGCGGCTTCTTTTCAGCAGCCTCCCAGTTGGCCCTCCTAGTGGCCAAAACCTGGAATTTGTTGTTAGTTGGGATGGTTGGGACAATTCTGTCCGGCCGGACTCCCCTGGGACGACCGTCAAGGTTCGCCCTAATAGCACCCATCATTATCGTCTTTCCGAAATTGGAAAGGCGACGATCAACAGCGATAGACCGGCTCCTCCGGTTGGTTTTCTTCCCCTTCTGGGCAGCAGTGGGGACCATGTCTCTTTTCTGGACATGATGGACGTAGCAGGCGACGGCCGTGGGGGCCGTTTTCTTCGGTAAGCCATCCTTGCGGTCAGCGGTCTTCACCGGGGCGCTTGCAGCAGTGCCTTGCTCCTCGTTATCGACCTGTAGAAGGTCGGTGTATACAACGCCCAAGCAGTTGGGCAGCCCGACAGCTGGGGGAAACGAACCGAACGCCAGTGGTACCGCCAGGTACCCCTCCTGGACATGCATGTCCACCGGTTGCTTGTCGAAGCATACAGGCGCGATTTGAGTCGTCATTGCAGTTTCCTGAAAATAAGGAAGCATACGGAATCAGAATTTTGAGGGGGGGCCCGCGGGGCCTCCTATTTTGGCGTAGAGATGAAGGGAGACTCAGGTCCCACCGGGCGTGCCAGACTTATGGAATGCGGCCTTTTCTTTCTCTCTTCTTTCTTTTTTTATCTTCTTATTTATTTTTATTTATTTGTTTATTTATTTATATTCTATCGGTGGATTTATTGGCGTGCCAGTCACATGCATGACGATTTCATTGTGCGCTCGATCTGACGTGGTCAGTCGATTGTGAGGTCCGAGTCGGGACCAGAAGCCCGTCATACCATAAAGGTTATGACGTTAATTACGCCCTTCCTAGGAAGGACAACCCTTGATTAAACGCCGAAATAGGAGGCCTCGAAAGGCGAACAGATGTTCACATATTTAATTTTAAACTTCATACCAGGGCCAGGGAGGCGGGTAGGATAATGACATCAATCACGGAAACAGACTGTAACGCTGAACCGGCGGTTCGAAACGACTAGACTTGGGGGAAAGAGGGAAAGGAGGATATCAATCACGGACAGGCTGAGCCATGACAGCGATGGAGGTTCACGGCATCGATCAACCTTTTGACAGCATTTCCCCTTAATCTGGATTATGCCCAAGGGGAAATAGGCTATCACCCACGGAGTGTCGAGGTGAAAGCCGAGAGAAAGAAAGAGGTCGAGCCTCTCGATCCATATATACGGACTATAGGGTAATATGTGATCTCCCCTTCGGAAAGCTAGCGGGACTCATGCAGTGACAGAATCCACACGAGCAAAAGGGGTCGTTTATAAATCCGATGGCGGAGGATAAGGGGATCTAGTTTCCTTTTAAATTTGTCCCCGGACCAGATATGATGACTCATGGGCATCCCCGGATGAACTGAGTTGAAGTAATGGGGGGGGGATTCAATTGTATGTAGGAATAGGCTCTTGGGGCAGATTGGGTGTGCATACAGGTTCCTGGCGCCAGAAGAATGCCAGTGGGTTAGGTTCTCGGCGCATGAGGATGCAAAGGGGGTTAAGTTCTCGACGCATGAGGATGCAAAGGGGGTTAAGTTCTCGGCGTATGAGGATGCAAAGAGGGTTCCCGGCGCGCAGGGAAGAAGGCCAGGGTATGGGGGCTCCCGGCGCGCAGGGAAGGAGATGTACCTGGGGGTTCTCGGCGCCTGAAGGAGTGGCGCCGGGAGCTGTTCATCCGGTTCACTGTAGGTCAAGCCGAGAGGCACGAAGGCGCCGGGACGAGAATCAGAGCTTGCGATGCTCTGTTTTGGGTTTCATGTTGGTTAGGGTAGAGGCAAGTGGGCCCTGGGGCATCAGAATGGCTCAACTCACTGGACTTCAATCTGTTTCGGTATAGGTTCCAAGGAAGGCCGGGAACATAGAAAGATTGGGCGGGGAACAATAAGGTATAGGGAGCCTCTGTCACCACTGATAGATAAGGTCCCGGGGATGAGTTTCATGTCATCTCAGGCATCCTGGGAGAATTCTGACAGCATCTCCCCTGGACTTAACATTTCCCAGAGAATGATAGACGATCACCCACTGAATGTCGGGGTGAAAGCCAAGAAATAGAGGGGTATGGAACCCCTGGCGCCCGTGTGTGCTTGGAGCAATATATTGATATACCTTTTGTGATCGTAGAAGCTTATGCAGTGGCAGAGCTTCCTTGGTCTTGAGGTTTACAAAAGCCGATCAAGTTCGAGAAACCACGTAGAAAAAGGGGAGTTACTCCCACTAGTTGTCGTCCCAGAGGTGCATATGACGGCCCAAGGCATCCCTTGACAGAGAGTGGGGTTCTGTTGAGCAGCTCACGAGGGTATTTTTATGGTTTTTTTAATAGTAGCCAGGGCTTAAAGATTTGAGAGAGGTTTTTGGCTTAAAAAAAGGGGGGGGGTTCCCGGTGCCAAAATCACCGCGCCGGGAAGAGTCCTTCGGGGGTTACTATTGGGTGCGCCGGGAAGCAGATGCCAAGGAACTCTCGGTGCAGGAAGCTTCGCGCCGGGAGGAAACCTCCTAGGTTGCTGTTCGATGCGCCGGGAAGCGAATGCCAAAGGGATCTCGGCGCAGGAAGCTTTGCGCCGGGAGGAAAACTCTTGGGCTACTGTTCGGTGCGCCGGGAAGCGAATGCCAAAGGGAGGAATAGGGTTATCGGCACGGGAAGACCCGCGCCGAGGGCTGTTCATCCGTTTCACTGTTCTGGAGGCCGAAATGGTGAGGGCACCGAGAGGGGTTCAGGGTTTTACGGTACTCTATTTTTTGGTTTTAATGGTGGTTTGGGCAGAAACTGACGGATTTTATGGGCTCTAGACTACTCAAGGCATCCACTCTGAGTTGGATTAGGTCTAGAATTCAAAGGAGTATTAGGGTTCGAGAGGCATCTGGGAAGCCGGAGTCTGAATGCCCCTGTCCATCGCCATTGTCACGCAGAGCTTGGGGACATACTTGATCTGGTCATTCGTCACCCTGGGAGCCAAGAGATGACTGTCTCTGGCCCCAGAGGCGACTTAGATGACATCGACGGATGAAGCACTCACGCTTAGAACCCCGGAGTTTCTCAAGCTTGACCATTGTATGACACAGCTTCATCCCAGCAGCCAAGGGATAGTCTGTCCCGGGCTCTGGGCTGAGCACTGATGGTGCTAAGAAGCAGAGAGAAGAAACAGGTAAATCGGATTATCATGCAGCTGATTTACAGAGAACGCGGGGAAGGGCAATAGAGTTTCAGAGGAAGCAAAAATCAGGCTTAAACTATAGCCCACCATACATATATATCCATTCGTTTGGTGATGCCCATCGGGGAAGACACACAGTGGGAAAGCCCAGACCATACACCACTCTAATACTCAAGCCGATTACAAGGCAGGAGTAAGGGGAAGGGGAACAAACAGATGCCGAGATATCTCGGCTACATCGCATGAATCAAGATAAAGCTTGAAACGATTACATAAAGCAGAAGATAAGAAAACATGGGGGGGGGGGAGGGCGGAGCATTGACTCCTCTCCCTCCCCTGGATGCCCACCTGGAGCTTCTTCCCTGGGGATCGGTCTCTTCTCTCTTTCTTTTTCAGCGGAGGAGGCTCTCTCTCTCTCTGGTCTCTTCTCTTTTCTTTCTTTTTGATCGATGGCCCGGCTTCCGATCCCCTCCCCATTTCAAAGAGGGTTTGCTTTTATAGCTCTCATCCCTCTGTCCTCTCGGTGGAGGGCAGTCGGTGCGGCTTGTTCCATTCGAGACATCTCCCGGTGCGATAAGTCGCCCCCTGTTGAGGCTCCCGGCGCCATTAACAGGAGCCCAAATGGCTGGCCCATCTAGTGCCTTCAGGCCTCATACGTGCCTTAGGCTTCTCTTTATGCTTTCTTTTGAATTAATCTTCATCAGAACCGAATAAGGCCCACCTTTAGTAGAGACATGACTTTGTTGAGATCGTCTTGAGGCTTGATCAGTGAACTCACTGAGGTTTAATCAGTATTGCCGTCTGAATGACGACAAAACTGGGTATGTTTTATCGGCATTGTCATCTGAGCAGTGACAAGACCGGGCATCAGCTTCAGTCTGACAGACTTCGGCCGGGTGTGTGATCTGTGGAGAGGATTGCTCTTCTGTTCTGACTTTGTAGGAGCCCTGACAATCTTTATCTGCCGGTGCCGGCTTCATCTTTATCTCATATTACATCCATCAGTAAGCTGACATCTGGCTTACCCTGACATATCATCCGTGGATTCTTGGACGAAGCAGTAGTACAGCTCTTCTTAAAGGGCTGGGAGGTCTCATCAATCGAGTGACTGCGGCTTTATCGGCGCTGCCATCTGAATGACATCGGCACCGGACATCAGCTTTGGCCGACAAGGGCTTTAGCCGGGTGAATGGTTGACGAGTTTCATCATTGGTCTTTCACTGTTGGTCAGACCCTCTTTTCAATTGTGCTTCCACCCTTGTTCATTTTCCAGGTGTCAACAGTACGCGAGATGGCGTGGAAGAAGTCGATCCGACGGAGCTAATTGTTGATGTTAGAGGGGAGGAAGAATCAGATGAAGACGAAGATTTTGAATCTCATGAGACTACTATGGATGACGAAGATGATGAAGTTGAGCTAGATATATCAACATGAGGGAGGCATGTTTTGATAATTTAGTAAGAAGATTCTTACTTTTAAGCATAATTTTAAATAACATTTGTCTAGCCTTATATAATTGTGGATTAATATGTATTAATTGTTTTGTTATTCATAAGGAAATGGTGCGAGGAGGTCGTACTATGGGTGGGAGGAGATCTAGCAGTGAGAGGGGCACTACTACCTCCTCGCTACCATCTTCTTCAGACACAGGTATATTTGATCAATAAGTTAGCTATATAAATATTTTAATTATTTACAAACTTAAAAGAATTTATTTATAGGTGCAAGTGTCGGCTCACCACCACTTGTACATACGCCACCACCTCCCGCTACATGTATGTATATTTTAATTTAAATTCTTGAACATTTGTTCTACTTATGAAAATAAGTTCTTGCAGGTCTCAGTGGCCTCCCACCTGTTGTGCATACGCCACTCCCACCACGTCCCGCTGTAGGTATGTATATTTTAATTATATGTTCGTAATATTTGTATCACTCCACATGACAATAAATTCTTGCAGGTCTCAGTGGCAAAAAGACTCTAGGATCATGTATGTATATTTTAATTTAAATTCTTCAATATTTGTTCTACTTATGATAATAAATTCTTGCAGGTCTCAGTGGCCTCCCACCTGTTGTGCATAGGCCACCCCCACCACCTCCCGCTGCAGGTATGTATATTTTAATTATATGTTCGCATTATATGTATCACTCCACATGACAATAAATTCTTGTAGGTCTCAGTGGCCTCCCACCTGTTGTGCATACGCCACCCCCACCACCTCCCGCTGCAGGTATGTATATTTTAATTATATGTTCGCAGTATATGTATCACTCCACATGACAATAAATTCTTGCAGGTCTCAGTGGCCTCCCACCTGTTATGCATACGCCACCCCCACCACCTCTTGCTGCAGGTATGTATATTTTAATTATATGTTCGCAGTATATGTATCACTCCACATGACAATAAATTCTTGCAGGTCTCAGTGCCCTCCCACATGTTGTGCATACGCCACCCCCACCACCTCCCGCTGCAGGTATGTATATTTTAATTATATGTTCGCATTATATGTATCACTCCACATGACAATAAATTCTTACAGGTCTCAGTGCCCTCCCACCTGTTGTGCATACGCCACCCCGACCACCTCCCGCTGCAGGTATGTATATTTTAATTATATGTTCGCAGTATATGTATCACTCCACATGATAATAAATTCTTACAGGTCTCAGTGGCCTCCCACATGTTGTGCATACGCCACCCCCACCACCTCCCGTTGCAGGTATGTATATTTTAATTATATGTTCGTATTATATGTATCACTCCACATGACAATAAATTCTTGCAGGTCTCAGTGCCCTCCCACCACCTCCCACTTGTACAGGGCCCACCCCCACCAGTCAGCCCCTTGACGATGTCGGCAGTTGTCACGAGGGAGGCACGACCCATGATAGACGTCGCCCGTGTTGGGTATCCGGGTAAATCTATAAGGTTATATTACATTAATTAGCCCTCAACTGTCTAATATGAATATTTTGACATTTGCAATTGCAGTATGAAATTTGAACCCCACAGCGCTGTCCATCATTCCACCGAACTCATGTTGGCAAATGTGCCCAGGGCAGCTTCCACTTTCAGAGATTTTCCGATGTCCGTCCGCGATTCATTGTACAACATGTTCTTAGTAAGTAATTACGTCATTTAATTCAAGTATTTCCCAAAGTCAATTTACAACTTTATACTAAGTGTGAAAAGTAATTGATTTACAGCGGTCTTTTCAATTCACATGTGGACATGACGCGGCGAGATGTCGTCGTGCCTGGGAGTCTACTATGCTCTCAAGTTACAAGAGGAAAATACATGAGGCCCGAGCACACGCTAAAAAATTGAGTGGGGGGAGTGAAGACCGACAATTGTGGAAGGCGCATCGCCCTCTATGGATGAGGCAGGAGGATTGGGAGATATCTTGTGACCATTTTGCCGACCCCAAGTGGATAGAAAATTCCGAAAAAGCCAAAGCAAATAGGGCGTCAAAACCAGGTTCAAATTTGCATACGAGTGGGTCCATCTCTTATGCGGCTCATAAACAAAAATTGGTAAGTAATATACCAATTTATCTTCTTACAATTTATCCCAATATTTGATTTTTTTTTACTATGAATTGTATAACAGGCTGTGGAGCTTAATCGACCTCCGTCGTTCCTCGAGGTGTTCGACAGAACACACAAAAAGAAGGAGACTAATGATTTTGTGAGTGACACAGCTAAGTCAGCAGCGGTAAGTTTATCTACATATGTAACTTGTACCGTTCATTTAAATCGGCATGTAATTCATATGAAATTGACTAGTTATTTTATTCAATTTGTAGGAAACATATAGCAAAGCAGTGACAGAGAAGTACGGGGAGGGAGACACGCAGCAGCTAGAGTTCGATCCGGTGGAGTGGGTGGCAGCAGCTGGCGTACCGAAGAAAGGCCGACTATATGGTTTTGGGGAGAGCCTAGACGCAAGCGCGGTGACATCAACGTGTGCGAGTTCTAGCTATACTTCTTCCAGTGGCAGTGCCTTCACTATACCTTCCGTTGCCCCCAGCGCTTCTGCCAACGACATGATGGACATGGTCCGATCGCATATTTCTGATATGCAGCGGCAGCAGCAGCATTTCCAGCAAGAGATCTCTAGCCAACTGTCAGTAATCTTGCAGGCAATTAGTGGCCTCCTCTCCCAGAGCGGAATGGTCCCTCAGAAATCAACCACCACCACAGCACAGCCCGCACAGGTGAGTGTTTACTATGTTTTTATTTTGATGGAATTACTCAATTACGTTCATTATTAATTTTAAAACTCATTTACTTCAGAAGAATTGAGAAAATCTGGGGGCCGGGGGTCTAAAATTGGAAATACTAGTCGGACGGCCATGCCGATCATTCCAACGCGACCGGGGAGATGAAAGTGACTTGTCAGAACTGACGGAATCCAAATCGGATGCCCGGTTTGAGCTCGGCGCTCAAAGTTCAGTTTTAAAATACACTTAGTTTAAATGAACTACCAGGTCGGGTCCGGGGGTCTAAAATTGGAAATACCGGTCAGACGGCCGTGCCGATCATTCCAACACTACCGGGGAGATGAAAGTGACTTGTCAGAACTGACGAAATCTAAATCGGATGTCCGGTTTGAGCTCGGCGCTCAAAGTTTAGTTTTAAAATACACTTAGTTTAAATGAACTATCAGGTCGGGTCCGGGGGTCTAAAATTGGAAATCCCGGTCGGACGGCCGTGCCGATCATTCCAACGCGACCGGGGAGATGAAAGTGACTTGTCAGAACTGACGGAATCCAAATCGGATGCCCGGTTTGAGCTCGGTGCTCAAAGTTCAGTTTTAAAATACACTTAGTTTAAATGAACTACCAGGTCGGGTCCGGGGGTCTAAAATTGGAAATACCGGTCGGACGGCCATGCCGATCATTCCAACGCGACCGGGGAGACGAAAGTGACTTGTCAGAACTGCCGGAATCCAAATCGGATGTCCGGTTTGAGCTCGGCGCTCAAAGTTCAGTTTTAAAATACACTTAGTTTAAATGAACTATCAGGTCGGGTCCGGGGGTCTAAAATTGGAAATACCGGTCGGACGGCTGTGCCGATCATTCCAACGCGACTGGGGAGATGAAAGTGACTTGTCAGAACTGACGGAATCCAAATCGGATGCCCGGTTTGAGCTCGGCGCTCAAAGTTCAGTTTTAAAATACACTTAGTTTAAATGAACTACCAGGTCGGGTCCGGGGGTCTAAAATTGGAAATATCGGTCGGACAGCCATGTCGATCATTCCAACGCGACCGGGGAGACGAAAGTGACTTGTCAGAACTGGCGGAATCCAAATCGGATGTCCGATTTGAGCTCGACGCTCAAAGTTCAGTTTTAAAATACACTTAGTTTAAATGAACTGGCAGGTCAGGTCCGGGGGTCTAAAATTGGAAATACCGGTCGGACGGCCATGCCGATCATTCCAACGCTACCGGGGAGATGAAAGTGACTTGTCAGAAATGACGGAATCCAAATCGGATGCCCGGTTTGAGCTCGGCGCTCAAAGTTCAGTTTTAAAATACACTTAGTTTAAATGAACTACCAGGTCGGGTCCGGGGGTCTAAAATTGGAAATACCGGTCGGACGGCCATGCCGATCATTCCAACGTGACCGGGGAGATGAAAGTGACTTGTCAGAACTGACGGAATCCAAATCGGATGCCCGGTTTGAGCTCGGCGCTCAAAGTTCTGTTTTAAAATACACTTAGTTTAAATGAACTACCAGGTCGGGTCTGGGGGTCTAAAATTAGAAATACCGGTCGGGCGGCCATGCCGATCATTCCAACGCGACCGGGGAGATGAAAGTGACTTGTCAGAACTGACGGAATTCAAATCGGATGTCCGGTTTCACTCAAAGTTCAGTTTTAAAATACACTTAGTTTAAATGAACTACCAGGACGGGTCCGGGGGTCTAAAATTGGAAATACCGGTCGGATGGCCGTGCCGATCATTCCAACACGACCGGGGAAATGAAAGTGACTTGTCAGAACTGACGGAATCCAAATCGGATGTCCGGTTTGAGCTCGGCGCTCAAAGTTCAGTTTTAAAATACACTTAGCTTAAATGAACTGCCAGGTCAGGTCCGGGGGTCAAAAACTTGAAATACAAGTCGGACGGCAGTGCTGATCATTCCAACGCGGCCGGGGAGATGAAAGTGACTTGTCAGAACTGACGGAATCCAAATCGGATGCCCGGTTTGAGCTCGGCGCTCAAAGTTCAGTTTTAAAATACACTTAGTTTAAATGAACTACCAGGTCGGGTCCGGGGGTCTAAAATTGGAAATACCAATCGGACGGCCGTGCCGATCATTCCAACACGACCGGGGAGATGAAAGTGACTTGTCAGAGCTGACGGAACCCAAATCGGATGTCCGGTTTGAGCTCGGCGCTCAAAGTTCAGTTTTAAAATACACTTAGTTTAAATGAACTATCAGGTCGGGTCCGGGGGTCTAAAATTGGAAATACCGGTCGGATGGCCATGCCGATCATTCCAACGCGACCGGGGAGATGAAAGTGACTTGTCAGAATTGACGGAATCCAAATCGGATGCCCGGTTTGAGCTCGGCGCTCAAAGTTCAGTTTTAAAATACACTTAGTTTAAATGAACTACCAGGTCGGGTCCGGGGGTCTAAAATTGGAAATACCGGTCGGATAGCCGTGCCGATCATTCCAGCACTACCGGGGAGATGAAAGTGACTTGTCAGAACTGACGAAATCCAAATCGGATGTCCGGTTTGAGCTCGGCGCTCAAAGTTCAGTTTTAAAATACACTTAGTTTAAATGAACTATCAGGTCGGGTCCGGGGGTCTAAAATTGGAAATACCGGTAGGACGGCCGTGCCGATCATTCCAACGCGACCGGGGAGATGAAAGTGACTTGTCAGAACAGACGGAATCCAAATCGGATGCCCGGTTTGAGCTCGGCGCTCAAAGTTCAGTTTTAAAATACACTTAGTTTAAATGAACTACCAGGTCGGGTCCGGGGGTCTAAAATTGGAAATACCGGTCGGACGGCCATGCCGATCATTCCAACACGACCGGGGAGATGAAAGTGACTTGTCAGAACTGACGGAATCCAAATCGGATGTCCGGTTTGAGCTCGGCGCTCAAAGTTCAGTTTTAAAATACACTTAGTTTAAATGAACTATCAGGTCGGGTCCGGGGGTCTAAAATTGGAAATACTGGTCGGACGGCCGTGCCGATCATTCCAACACGACCGGGGAGATGAAAGTGACTTGTCAGAACTGGCGGAATCCAAATCGGATGTCCGGTTTGAGCTCGGCGCTCAAAGTTCAGTTTTAAAATACACTTAGTTTAAATGAACTGCTAGGTCGGGTCCAGGGGTCTAAAATTGGAAATACCGGTCTGACGGCTGTGCCGATCATTCCAACACGACCGAGGAGATGAAAGTGACTTGTCAGAACTGACGGAATCCAAATCGGATATCCGGTTTGAGCTCAGCGCTCAAAGTTCAGTTTTAAAATACACTTAGTTTAAATGAACTATCAGGTCAGGTCCGGGGGTCAAAAACTTGAAATACAAGTCGGACGGCCGTGCCGATCATTCCAACGCGACCGGGGAGATGAAAGTGACTTGTCAGAACTGACGGAATTCAAATCGGATGCCCGGTTTGAGCTCGGCGCTCAAAGTTCAGTTTTAAAATACACTTAGTTTAAATGAACTACCAGGTCGGGTCCGGGGGTCTAAAATTGGAAATACCGGTCGGACGGCCGTGCCGATCATTCCAACACGACCGGGGAGATGAAAGTGACTTGTCAGAACTGACGGAATCCAAATCGGATGTCCGGTTTGAGCTCGGCGCTCAAAGTTCAGTTTTAAAATACACTTAGTTTAAATGAACTATCAGGTCGGGTCCGGGGGTCTAAAATTGAAAATACTGGTCGGACGGCCATGCCGATCATTCCAACGCGACCGGGGAGATGAAAGTGACTTCTCAGAACTGGCGGAATCCAAATCGGATGTCTGGTTTGAGCTCGGCGCTCAAAGTTCAGTTTTAAAATACACTTTGTTTAAATGAACTGCCAGGTCGGGTCCGGGGGTCTAAAATTGGAAATACCGGTCGGACGGCCGTGCCGATCATTCCAACACGACCGGGGAGATGAAAGTGACTTGTCAGAACTGACGGAATCCAAATCGGATGTCCGGTTTGAGCTCGGCGCTCAAAGTTCAATTTTAAAATACACTTAGTTTAAATGAACTATCAGGTCAGGTCCGGGGGTCAAAAACTTGAAATACAAGTCGGACGGCCGTGCCGATCATTCCAACGCGACCGGGGAGATGAAAGTGACTTGTCAGAACTGACGGAATCCAAATCGGATGCCCGGTTTGAGCTCGGCGCTCAAAGTTCAGTTTTAAAATACACTTAGTTTAAATGAACTACCAGGTCGGGTCCGGGGGTCTAAATATTGTTTCAAGCTAGTAGTTGATCTATAAAATCTGCAGTTATCAATTTGATATGTTTGATTTATATTTATGCTCATTTCTTCGCACTAATTTTTTTATCTATAAATGAATGTTATTATTTTTTTAATGTAGGGGGATCCTTCTGCGGGCAGCGACAGAGGAGATGAGCAGGGCAGTGACGATATGGATGATGAGGATATTGACGATGTACCAGATATTTCTTGATGTTTAATGATATTTGTTTTATGTTATTCAGACGGATCAGCAGGGTTAATGTGTTTTTTTTTGTATTTATTTGATCAGCATGGTGTTGATTTTTTTTATTGGTGGTGTTTATTTATTTGAACATCTATGTTGATGTTGAGTTTTTTTCGGTGGCGTTTATTTATTTGGGTACGTTGATGTTGAGTTTTTTTTGTGGTTATCAGTAGGTTCCTAATAATTCTTTTTAACAGGTTTATTAGATAAATAAACACAATATTTTAAAAAAATATATTTTTGATTTCAGACGGATTTTCACTCCGTCGCTATTTCCGTTTGGAATAGCGACGGTAATTTCAGACGGAAATTAATATCCGTCGTGATTTCCGTTTCAAACACCGACGGATTTAGGACGAATTTGCATATGGAACCGTCGTCGGTAGTTACGACGAAAAAGTAATCCGTCGTAATATCCGGCAGATATAGCGACGGATTTCAGACAAGCTTTCAGACGGATTACTGACGGTATTTACAACGGATTATAAATCCGTCTTAAAAACCGTATGAAATACAGACGGATAATTTCAGACGGACAGTTACATACGGAAATTTTATCGTATGAGATTTAGACGGAATTTGTGACCGAAATTTATTCTGTCTTAATTTCAGACGGAATTTCAGACAGACAAATTAACTGTCACAAATTTGTGACTAAGAATTTCAGACGGTCGATTCCCGTCTTAAATCCGTCGGAATTCCGTTACAAATATGGTTTGCGACGGATTTTCAGACGGATTTGAGACGGATAATGTCCGTCTGAAATCCCGCTTTTTCTGGTAGTGTTAGTTCAGACGAATGTATATACTTAAGCAGAGCTGTCAGTGTATGGATTTGAACAGTGCAGCGAGTGTACAGACTTGGTAAAACAAGGTCCAGTGTATAGACTTGGTAAAATAGTGAGTGTACAGACTTTAGTGTTAACGTGCCAGAGAACCCAGTGTACAGACTGTTGTGCATCCCTTGGTTTTGATGATGACAATAGGATATGTTTGACTAATCTAAGTTCTATCTTGTTTCTTAAAGCAATGGTTTGGTTATTTGTGTAAAGATAGTGCATTGAATTAATGCCTATTTGATGATGACAAATATGCTTTTATATACATTTGGAACTTCAAGTCAAGTCTTATAAGTTAAACAAATTTCAGGTTCACTGAAATCCAAGTGGAATCAACAAATCAGTATAAGCGTGAAAGACTGTCTGTCGACCACTGAAGAAGCTATGGTCGACCAACGAACTCAACCAGAAAAGCATCAGATCATCTGTCTTCTGGAAGCACCTTGGCTGTCGACCAAAGCCCCGCCTCTGGTCGACCACAGAAAAGACAGAAGCAACAGACAGAACTGCTGGCCATCTGGAAACTGCCCCCTGTCGACCAGCGACCAGGCTGTGGTCGACCAACGGGCGACGTGAGTTTCAGCCAGAAGAACCGGCCGTCTGGGGACTGCCCATTGTCGACCAGCGACAGGGTCATGGTCGACCACGGGTTTATATATCGTCCAAAACCGAACTCTAACCGAATTCTGTTTTGGTTCCTTAAAACCTGCAAATGGTTGTTGCAGGTTGTTGGGCTGCTCAGGAGATAAGATTCCGCACGGGAATCAAGGAAACAATCTTGCTTAGAAGTGGTCAAACTCGTTCTAACGATTGGATTTAAACAGATCCCTGTTTTCTAGCAGATTGGCGCTCGATCTAAAAATTGAGCGGGAAGAGTTTTACTCTTGATAAAAGGGCTGTATGAAAAACGAAAAGAACACACATCACGAACAAGGGAGCAGTGAGAGAGCACGAAATAGAAGCCAAGGAAGATATACACAGAAGAGGAAGAAGGAGCTCTCCACCAATCAAAAATCTGCAGAAGGAAGACTTAGCTCAAGACTGTGCGATCTCCAGCAGCAAAACAATCAAAGGCAACTGACTGGAAGATCAACAGGGAGTCTAGGCTTCTTCATAAGCGTGATCAAGTCCCAGGCTGAACACCTATTCTTCTACACACGCCAATATTCAGTCCTGCCTTTCATCACCTGTTCTTATCATCTTTTCATTTCTGATTACAATTATTGTCAAGCTGTGAGGCAACAGAGTCAAGCTGTGTGTCAGCAGGTACAAGCTGTGTGTCAGCTGTGTTTTGATTGAGATCAGAGATTCTCATAGTGAAGCCTTGCTTGAGTTAAGCAAGGGGTGGATGTAAGTCTCAGGAAGAGACTGAACCACCTTAAAAATCCTCTCTTGTGGTGTGCTTGTGTGTGTTTGATTTCCTATACGTATGCTTACATCTTTACTATCCGCATTAGTTCTATAATTCATTAATTACCAGTAGCTCATCTGGTAGATAGTTAGTAAATTATCAAAAAGGGGGAAAGATCTATTCACCCCCCCTCTAGATCTATTCAGTCCGTATCCAACACGTGGTATCAGAGCAGGTTCTCCAAAAATGTGGTCTAACAACCAGGAGAGACCGGGCGGACTGAACTCTAAAAGCCTCATAGCTGAGGGGCACTCTGTAACTAGACCTTCATATTTTGATGGAACTGATTATTCTTATTGGAAAAATCGTATGCAGGTGTTCTTACGTGCGCAAGACCACGAGATGTGGAGGGTAGTGAGCCACGGACCTTTTGAGCTACCGGAAGATGAAGAAACCTGGACCAGAGAACAGGTCAGGAAATCAACTGTCAACTGGGGAGCCATGAACGTGATGCAGTGCTCACTACACCCCACAGAATTCTCAAGAGTTTCCCAATGCGCAACAGCCAAAGAAATGTGGGATCGTCTAAAGGTAATCTACGAAGGTACTTCCGAGGTAAGAGAGACAAAAGCAAATATGCTAGTCTCAGAATATGAGATGTTTAGGATGAAAAATGATGAAAGTATTTCTGAGATGTATGCCAGATTAGTACAATTGACTAATGGCTTGAAGAGCTTAGGGAAGACATACAAAGAGCAGGAATTAGTGAGGAAGATTTTAAGGTCTCTCACATCGATGTGGCATACCAAGGCCACAGTCATTGAGGACTCAAAGGATCTTACAACAATGACAGTGGATGAGTTAGTAGGATCCCTGATGGCCTATGAGGTCAATCTGAAGAGAAAGGAAGATGAGGGCAAGAAAAAGAAGCAACTTGCCCTAAAGACTAAGACAAGCACCTCTGAGGTGTCTGACAATGATGACTCATCTAGCTCAGGTGAAGAATCTGGTGAGCTAGCTATGCTTACAAGAAAATTTAAAAAATTCCTGCGGAAGGAAGGTAAAGGATTCAGAAATCCAAAGGGCATGGTAAGGAAGTCATCCCAGTTTAAATCTGATAAACATAAGGCTTCTTCTAACAAACTCATTTGCTACAATTGCAGGCAGCCTGGACATATGAAGGCTGAATGTCCAGAAGCTCCTAAGAAATCAAGCTTCAAGTGGAAAGGCAAGAAACCCAAGGCGATGATTAGCACTTGGAGTGAGGAGGAAGAGAGCAGTGAAGAGGAAACAACTTCCGAGGAAGAAGAAGGAAAGCTCTGTCTGATGGCCAAAGGAGACAACAGTGATCTTGAGGTAAGTTCCCCATTTCAAGACTTCTCTAGTTCGGATTGGGAAGCAGCATATTCAGAATTGCTTGATACTTATGAAAGAATAAGAAAGGAAAATAAACATTTGAAGAAGAAGATCAGTCAACTGAATAAAGACAGCAAGTCAATGGATAACAAAACTGAACTAGAAATGGAAATCAAGTCACTGAAAAACAAGCTGAATCAAATGGACTTAGATGAAGAAAACCACAAGAGAATGTCCGAAGAGAATGAAATGCTAAAAAACGACATTGATGAGTTAAAACTAAGAGCTCAGGAATGCGAACAGAAAACAAAGCAAACTGAAGAAAAGAACAACTCCATTAAGGAAGAAAACAGTAAGCTTCTAAAAGAGATAGAAAGAATCCAAGGTGAATTGGAAGATAAACAGGAAGCTTTGGAAAAAATGACCAAGGGCCAAGACAACTTAAATGCCGTCTTAGGAATAAAAGTAAACTTTCAAAAAGAAGGGTTAGGGTATAATCCAACAGCTAAGAAAGAATTTCAAATAAGAACTCAAAGTAAACTTGCTGAACCTAAAGGAAAAGGCCCCTTGATAAATTTGTATCAAGACGAAAGAAATAATGAAGCCAGCTCCTCTAACCAGATTAATGTCAATCCAAAAGAGAGGAAATCTGAAGGAAAAGGGACAAATCCAAATCACTCTAATAATAATGGCCACATAAGGCAGAATCAGCAAATTTACAAAAGAAATCAGACAGATAAAACTTCAAATAATATTAACGAATACAAACCTGTAAAACCAGGTGTCTGGAAACATGCTGGTCGACAACAGACCCTTCATCTGTCGACCAGAGGATCTGCCAGAACAGGCGCTGGTTACTGGAGAAGCAGTGGTCGACCACAGGTACACCAGATGTCGACCAGAGGTGCTGCCAGAACAGACGCTGAGTTCTGGAGACACGATGGTCGACCACAGACACACCAAAAGTCGACCATGGCCAGACAAGCAAACAGAAATCACAGGTTTTCTCGGGTAAAACAAAATGAAAACTTGAATACACAAAGGTGGACTCAGATTAAAGAAGCTTTAGAACAAAAGCAACCCAATCTGAACAAGTTCAGAAATAAAAATTTACACTGCTCTAACAGAATCTGGGTTCCCAAAGGATTACTGCAGCAATTTCATAATTTCACAAGTTATCTTGGACCCGGGTACCATTGGGGTCCAAAAGTTTCTGTGTAACTTGTGATGCAGGTGTGTTTGGCAGCTATACACAACAAGTGGTACTTAGATAGTGGCTGCTCAAGACATATGACAGGGGACAAGGCAAAATTCTCCGAGCTAAACTCAAAAGATGGACGACATGTGACATTTGGAGGAAATAACAAAGGCAAGATCATTGGGAAAGGTAAGGTAGGTAAGACATCTACAAATTGCATTGAAGATGTACTGCTAGTGGATGGCCTGGAATATAATCTTCTAAGCATCAGTCAGCTATGCGACAAAGGCCATCAAGTAGTCTTTGATTCTAAGATCTGTAAAATTCTTGAACCAAATTCGGCTAAAGTTAAGTTTATGGGCAAGAGAGTAAATAATGTCTACATGATAGACTTGGATGATCCAGCCCACTCCAACTTGTGCCTCACCGCCAAGAAGGAGGACCTGACTTGGTTGTGGCACCGAAGGCTAGGGCATGTTAGCTACAGGGTGCTGCACAAATTGGTTAAGAATAAAATGGTTTCTGGTTTACCTGAAATTTCGTTTGCTCAAAATGTCAAAGTATGTGAATCATGTACCCAAGGTAAGCAAACAAGAAAATCATTCAAAGGTAGAACTGAAAGTCAATCTTCTAGACCACTAGAACTTGTGCACATGGACCTTTTTGGCCCAACAAGAACTGCTAGTCTTAGTGGTAAGAGGTACGGTTATGTACTAGTTGATGATTTCTCTAGATTCACATGGGTAATGTTTTTATCACATAAAAACGATGCCTTTCATGAATTTCAGGATTTTTACAGAAGAATGAAGCAGGATGGTAAGTCCAAAGTGTGTTCAATAATATCTGATCATGGGGGAGAATTTGAAAATTCAGAGTTTGATGAATTCTGCAGGAACAAAGGAATAAATCACAGGTTCTCCTCACCAAGGACGCCAGAGCAAAATGGAGTGGTGGAAAGAAGGAATCGCACACTTGTTGAAATGGCCAGAACCCTGTTAGTTGAAGCCAATCTTCCAAGAAGATTTTGGGCTGAGGCGGTCAATACAGCATGTTATATTGTAAACAGGGCAATGGTAAGACCATCTAGTGCGAAAACTCCATATGAGGTGTTCAAAGGTAAGAAGCCATCTCTAGCTCATTTTAGGATCTTCGGTGTAAGGTGTTTTATTCATAACAATGACAAGAGATCATTGGACAAATTTGAACCAAAGAGTGACCCAGGAATCTTCTTGGGATACTCTGACCGATCAAGAGCCTATAGAGTCTACAATACCAAAGATCAGCTAGTTGAAGAATCCCCACATATCACATTTGATGAAAATAATGACTTTGACAAAACTGGACAGGTAGGCAAAGATGAAGATGGGGAATTTCTGGAAGGCAAAGAGGAACCAATGGAGACTGAAGCAGAACCAAAGCAAGGTGATTCCAATGATCAACCCGAAGGAGAGATCATCCCAGGTAACAATTCTGAAAATCTAAGATTTCTCAGAGATCATCCTCTAGATAACATCATTGGAGGAATTAATGAACCGAGGAAAACTAGATCTCAGCTTAAAACAGTTGATGAATTAGATCAGCTAGCCCTTGTATCTCAAGTTGAGCCTAAAAATGTAGAGGAAGCTTTAAGAGATGAATCTTGGATAAATGCCATGCATGAAGAATTAAATCAATTTGAAAGAAATCAGGTTTGGAAACTTGTTCCCAGACCTTCATCTCATCCTGTTATTGGAACCAAATGGGTTTATAAAAATAAGCTTAATGAAGAAGGAGTTGTTATGAGGAACAAGGCTCGGTTGGTGGCTAAGGGGTATAACCAAGAATTTGGAGTTGATTTTGAAGAATCATATGCTCCAGTTGCAAGGTTAGAAGCCATTAGAATATTGTTAGCATTTGCGGCGTCCCATGGAATTAAATTGCAGCAAATGGATGTAAAAAGTGCCTTTCTAAATGGCTTTGTAAAGGAAGAAGTCTTTGTGGAACAACCCCCTGGTTTTGAAAATGATGATTTTCCTAATCATGTCTTTAAACTGCATAAGGCTTTGTATGGTTTAAAGCAGGCTCCTAGGACATGGTACGACAGACTGAGTTCATTCCTCACCAAAAAGGGCTACACAAGAGGTAAAATTGATCAAACATTATTCTCCAAGACCCAAGGTAAGAATATACTAATTGTGCAAATCTATGTGGATGATATTGTGTTTGGATCCACTGAAGCTTCATTATGTACTGAATTTGCAAATCTAATGACCAATGAGTTTGAAATGAGTTTAATGGGTGATTTACAGTTCTTTCTTGGATTGCAGATTCTACAATGTAGAGAAGGCTACTTCATAAATCAATCCAAGTACATAAAGGAGATGCTGAAAAAGTTTGGCATGGAGAGCTGCAAACCAATAGAGTCACCCATGGGGACAAATGCAACATTGGAGGCTGATGTAAAAGGTAACATGGTAGATGCCAAGAAATACAGAGGTATGATCGGATCCCTACTATATTTAACTGCCTCTAGGCCAGACATTCAGTTCAGTGTATGCATGTGTGCTAGATATCAATCTAGCCCTAGAGATTCACATTTAGGGGCTGTCAAGCGTATCTTTCGTTACCTTGCCGGTACCCAAGAATTGGGTTTATGGTATCCTACTTATTGCAAACTAGATTTAATTTCATATTCAGATGCTGATTATGCTGGTTGCAAAATTGATAGGAAGAGTACTAGTGGTTATTGTCAAATATTAGGTGGATGTTTAATTTCATGGGCTTCTAAAAAACAGCATTCTGTGGCACTCTCCACTGCTGAGGCTGAGTATGTCGCAGTAGGGAGCTGTGGTACACAGGTTTTGTGGATAAAACATCAACTTCAAGACTACAATGTAGATCTTGGATGTGCACCTATTTTCTGTGACAACACTAGTGCTATCAATTTGTCTAAAAACCCCATTCAACACTCTAGGACAAAACACATTGAGATCCGTCATCACTTTCTAAGAGATGAGGTCTCCAAAGGAAATTTCATGCTTCATTTTGTAGAAACTGAAAAACAACTGGCAGACATTTTCACAAAACCTCTTAACAATGACAGATTTTCAACTCTAAGAAGGGAGTTAGGAATTTGTAGAATTTCCTCTGAAAATTCTTGAAATAATAATATTCTTGGGTTCACTGTACAGTCTTTGTCTCTTCTGTTCTTCGTTGTGTCAACTAGGTCTTAAGTACTAGATAAGTCCTGATTTTGGAGGTTATAGTGTCGGGTGCTATTTCAACAAGCTCTGAGGAACTCTGGTTTATCTACGGATTACTTCCCATGGTCAACCACAGACAAGGCGCTGGTCGACCAAGGCATCAGGACAGGAAATAGTTAGCTCTGGGAATTCGCAGCTGTCGACCACAGGCGATCCAATGGTCGACAACAGGTTTGTCAGAACGCAGTCTTCTCAACAGGCAGGTTCTGTGACAACACAGAGGTCGACCACAGGCCACTCCATGGTCGACAAAGGACCTGAAAAAGGGAAATTAGATCTAGTCAGGCTGCTGGCTTTGGTGGGAAATCTTCTGAACTTTTTGGACTCTGAGCTCAATTTTGCTTTACTCACTCATCCTCATTCACTTCCCATTCCTTGTGTCTCAATATCTCTTTGTGGTCAACTTATTGTTTTCTATCTTCAGCAAGGACTCACAAATTGAGGGGGAGTAAAAAGTGTAAACTCATTCCTTAATAAATCATTGAACAACCTAACCATCTCTTACAAGAAAATCACCAAAGTCATCAATGAGAGTAAAGGTTAAGTGTAGTAATGAGAATTTGACCTGTACTACTGCAATAAATTCAAACCATAACTATGACTCTGACTCAAGACTATTGAGAACTTATGTTTTTAGTAATGAGACTATTTCTCTATCTGTGTCTGTGTTGGACAGTGAAAATAAACGCAGCTATAGCATGAATGTATATGGAATACGCCATAATTCTGCCTTCTTGGTAGAGCAATGGACTGAGTTCTGAGAAACTACTGTTCTCTATCACAAAGCAAAATTGGCTGAAAAATTAAGTGGGAGACATGTATGTCATGAAGACTCAATCTACCTCTGCCACTCTCAAAATTATTAATTGGGCATCCTGAGTAACTGGGGATATTGGCGTCTGATAAACGTATATCCTCACGGATAAAAAGTGTGTCCCAGTTAAAAGTGGAATGGTTAGGCATGCTAAGTAGCCGGGGTTTCTGGCGTGTAAAAAGCGTGTCTCCTCGTGTGGAAAAGCATGTGATAAACCTGACCACAGCTCTTAAATATTTCAAAACGAAAAGGCAACAAAAATGGTTGACCTAATGCACTATATGCAAATAAAAGCATAAAACACTGTTCAGCTTGTTCAGCTAGTACAATTATCTCATGAACCATATTATAAGTTTAAGGAGCCGTGAGTAAGAAAGTGGATATGGGGAGTCAATTTATTGGGGCAATACTTTCAAATTCTTTGAACCACAAGACCCACTCGAATTTGTCACAAGGTGGTCTTTGAGAAAGGGAGGAAAGGTTACTTAAATGTCTTATTAAAGAAAGGGGGTACACTTCATCTTCCCAAAATATGAGTTATGCTGATTAATCGTGACCGCTCGTTCTTTGCATCGCGATGGTTCACTGCCCTAAAAATTAAGGGCCAGCCCTAATGCCCTACCCTATAAATTGTCTCGGCTGGGTCCCTGAAATTCTCCCATCCGCAGCTCTAGCCCTCTCCCAACTTCATCTTCTCCAGATTTCTTTTCTCAGAATCACAACCCAACAGAATGAGAAGTATCACCAGGATACTATCTCAGAGATCCAGAAGCTCAGGCTCTCCTATGCCCACATTGTTGACAAGCTGGATCGCATGGAAGAGAACGTGAAGCCAGAGACCTCCTCATCCTCCTCAGAAGGATTGTTTAAATGATCCACTTTTTGCTGTTGACAAAGGGGGAGAGAGAAGCTTATGTGTCATTGTGCTTATGTGTCATTGTGTGCCTAGATGTGTGTCTAGATAGATGTGTGTCTAGATGTCTAGTTTACTTTGTCTATGTGTCCTCAGTGTCTTTATCCTTTTTTTGAGTCTCTCATGTAATTAGTGCTATTGTTTTTGAAAGCCACATCAAACGAATTGTCTGAATGAAATCTGTGCTATGATAGCCTTGCATGCAATATCAAATGAATTTCATAATCTGTTGTTTGTCACAATGACTCATGGTTGTCATCATCAAAAAGGGGGAGAATGTTGTGCATCCCTTGGTTTTGATGATGACAATAGGATATGTTTGACTAATCTAAGTTCTATCTTGTTTCTTAAAGCAATGGTTTGGTTATTTGTGTAAAGGTAGTGCATTGAATTAATGCCTATTTGATGATGACAAATATGCTTTTATATACATTTGGAACTTCAAGTCAAGTCTTATAAGTTAAACAAATTTCAGGTTCACTGAAATCCAAGTGGAATCAACAAATCAGTATAAGCGTGAAAGACTGTCTGTCGACCACTGAAGAAGCTATGGTCGACCAACGAACTCAACCAGAAAAGCATCAGATCATCTGTCTTCTGGAAGCACCTTGGCTGTCGACCAAAGCCCCGCCTCTGGTCGACCACAGAAAAGACAGAAGCAACAGACAGAACTGCTGGCCATCTGGAAACTGCCCCCTGTCGACCAGCGACCAGGCTGTGGTCGACCAACGGGCGACGTGAGTTTCAGCCAGAAGAACCGGCCGTCTGGGGACTGCCCATTGTCGACCAGCGACAGGGTCATGGTCGACCACGGGTTTATATATCGTCCAAAACTGAACTCTAACCGAATTCTGTTTTGGTTCCTTAAAACCTACAAATGGTTGTTGCAGGTTGTTGGGCTGCTCAGGAGATAAGATTCCGCACGGGAATCAAGGAAACAATCTTGCTTAGAAGTGGTCAAACTCGTTCTAACGATTGGATTTAAACAGATCCATGTTTTCTAGCAGATTGGCGCTCGATCTGAAAATTGAGCGGGAAGAGTTTTACTCTTGATAAAAGGGCTGTATGAAAAACGAAAAGAACACACATCACGAACAAGGGAGCAGTGAGAGAGCACGAAATAGAAGCCAAGGAAGATATACACAGAAGAGGAAGAAGGAGCTCTCCACCAATCAAAAATCTGCAGAAGGAAGACTTAGCTCAAGACTGTGCAATCTCCAGCAGCAAAACAATCAAAGGCAACTGACTGGAAGATCAACAGGGAGTCTAGGCTTCTTCATAAGCGTGATCAAGTCCCAGGCTGAACACCTATTCTTCTACACACGCCAATATTCAGTCCTGCCTTTCATCACCTGTTCTTATCATCTTTTCATTTCTGATTACAATTATTGTCAAGCTGTGAGGCAGCAGAGTCAAGCTGTGTGTCAGCAGGTACAAGCTGTGTGTCAGCTGTGTTTTGATTGAGATCAGAGATTCTCATAGTGAAGCCTTGCTTGAGTTAAGCAAGGGGTGGATGTAAGTCTCAGGAAGAGACTGAACCACCTTAAAAATCCTCTCTTGTGGTGTGCTTGTGTGTGTTTGATTTCCTATACGTATGCTTGCATCTTTACTATCCGCATTAGTTCTATAATTCATTAATTACCAGTAGCTCATCTGGTAGATAGTTAGTAAATTATCAAAAAGGGGGAAAGATCTATTCACCCCCCCCTCTAGATCTATTCAGTCCGTATCCAACACAGACTTCATGCTGTACAGACTTGATGTTGATCAAAAGACCTTTGGATATCAGCCCAAGGCATCAATGCTTCCATCGTGCAGCGTCGCCTCAGCTCCTCAAGCGAGATGCTCACGCCCTTGGCAACTGGCCAATGCGTCAACGCATCCAGTGTCAGCGTCGACGCAGTGAACAAGACAGAAAGTGAAAGGCGCACAATTGCATCTATGCAGTCAGCCAAGTGCGTCAACGCACTAAAATTACAGAACCCATGAAGACAGACAGGCTGACATAACCTAACCAGTTAAATGCAGATTCAAATAGATGATGACTTATAGTGTTTGCTATCATCAAAATCACAGGGACACAATAATCTCCCCCTTTTTGATGATGGCCACACTATGAGTCATACTGACTTGATCAAAAACATTTATCCCCCTTTGACTTTAGCAAAAAGGCATGAGTTGAAGAGGAAAGAATAAGACTATATAAAAAGAGTGAATTAAAAGCTCCCCCTTTTGACTAATCTGCCCCTTTTACTTTAGCAAAATGAATAATCCAGAGATGTCATATGAGACACTCAACATAGTTCAGCAGATGAGAACAACACAATATCAGAAGCAATTAAATCAATTCTCCCCCTTTGTTAAACAACTTATGTAGTGATGCATATGCAACAAATACTCCCCCTTTGACATGGCAGAAGATATAGAGCTAATGTAGACAAACAACATGATTAGACAATCTAGCACATTGTCCCCTTATGCAAATAGTCTCTCAAACAGACCAGAGAATCTTGCCCTTATGATCTATGATGCAAGAGAAATCCACAAGAATGAACTCTGGTTATCCAAAAACTGCATGTACACATGGTAAACTGAGAGAAGTGCTTCTCAAAAATGACAACCAGTCTAATACCACTGAATCAAAACACAGTGATAAAGAGCCATAGGATGAGCAGATTCAACAGTTAGTGAAAATTGAGATATTGAACTTTTCAGCAAGATACTAACTTCATAGGATAGAATTTTTAAGTTCTAGAGTCCTCCATTATAAAAGCTTATGAAACCTTGATTTTCAGATATGGTTTAAGAATGATGTAAACAAATTTTTCAAAAAGAATTATACTCATATCTGAACCAGCTCTTAATAAAAAGGAACTACAAGCTCATATAAAATTCTAGTTCAACCAACTTCCATCGTACTTAGTTTACTTTCCATGACAGTTTTAGGAGATACATAAGAGAATGCAACAGAATTTTACAATGTTCTTTCAGAATTAATTTACACTTGTTCATAATTTTCTTTTTAAATGAATAATTTTGGTTTATCAACACCTTTTGACATGGGGAGACACCTTGATCAGAGGCCCGAAACCCCAGTTTTTCAGTGTGACAACCGTATTGCTTCTCCCATTTTGGAGAACAGAGGTAGCATTGGAAGTATCTTTGACATGAGGATACACCTTGATTAGAGGCCAGAATCCCCAGTTACTCAATACAACAATGCCATTGCTCTGTCAAATTTTCACAGTATTTTCAATCATCTCTTTAAGCAGAGTTAACCATGGTACTTCATGACACAATCCTTTGGACATGTTTCTCAGTAACCACAGTTATTGCTCTATCCATGATTCAGAACAAGTTAAGTGTTTAAGAAAAATCACATACACTATATATCTCAGTCAACATAGACAAGGATATCAACTTTTCAGATGTCAGAAGCTCTTACATGAATTTACATGAAGCAGACAGTTAAAGTTTATTAAGAGATTGAATCAGATATTTCCAAGTTCCTTGTGTCCAAACAGGAGTACATAAGACTTAAACCAGTTCCAGTTAACAAATGTTCTTAAGCATGTATAATGGAAGGTTCCTCATTGAAGATGTTTTAACTTTTATGAAGTAGTATTCAGGCTGAAGATTTACTTCATATCTCAGCTCAGTAATTCAAGTGAGAATATTCAACAGACAGCATGGATTCTGAAAAATTGTAGTAAAGGAGCTGCTCTTGAGCATAGAAGTTCAAGGATGACTGAAAAGAAGTGAAGCTCTCCTTCAGCAGATTTAGGAGAGACAGACAGATGCCTATAAAGTATGAATTCAGATTTTGAACAACTTCAGAAGCAGTCAAGAAAGATCTTTTGATACCACTTTCGTGATGGAATCACTGACACTATAGAATTGACAAGGTGAATCATGTAGGTGGATAGGAAGAGTTCAGATAAAAACACAACTGAACGGTTTAAGCATGCTCCCCCTATCTATATGCAGTGAGACACTACCTTCCCCCCCTTTTTTTGATTTTTCAAACAGGAATGCTCCTCCTTTCTAGATGCGATGAAATAATTCTTTTAGATTTTTCAATGAAGGAAAGTGTAATGCAACTAACTACATGTATGCAAAGACATGCAATGCACTACTCTCCAAATGCAACATCAGTCAAGCTCCCCCTTACAGAGTGCATGATATGCAATTCAATATACAAGAAGTTTGGCATATCATTTATCATGGCATTTGTGTGCAATGCATTTAGAAATAAGCTCAATCATTTTCATGAGCATTTCAGATTTTTCCAATTAGTTTCAGTTAGATAATGCGCAAAGGAATTATCATGATATGCAGTGCATTCAGATCACACAAATCAGAATACAAAGTTTTCAGAATTTACCTGAATGGGGCTTTATCATCTTGGGTGCCTTGGTTTACTTTACCCCTCTTTATTCCTCAGTCCAAGGCACACCTGCAAAGTATTTGATCATCTTGATCCTGCAGGGACCCAAGCAGCTTTGGGTCCTGCGTTAGCCCTGACAGGTGATCTAAGCAAATTCATAGCAATATGGTCACCATGATCCATCAGATAGTAATTTTTCACAGAGTGACCATACTTCCCACAATATCTACATGACGTGACTGGTTTCTGGTTTTATGATGCATAGTAACAGTAGCATCAGGTTTATAAACATATTCATAAGATTTGCTGTTATATGCATGAAGAGTTTGGTTCTTATTCCTAACCAGCCAACATTCAGAAGATTTGTGACCTTGCTTCCCACAGTTATAGCATGAAAATCTTGCAAATGGTTTTGCAGGGAATTTGACACCATAGGGGTTAACAGTGTTCTTCTGAACATGCCAACAGTTCTTGACTGTATGGCCATTCTTCCCACAGTGATAGCAGAAGATGGAATTTCTTCTACCAACATTAAACCAGCAGTCAACCGCCCTATGGCCTGACTTGCTGCAGGTGGAACACACCATGTGTTGGCCCCTGGACCCATTTTTGTTCCTTTTAAAGACATGCTGATTTTCATACAAATTGACATGATTAGAATTTGAAAAATATTTGCCTTTACCTTTGGCAAACCAACATTGTTCACTAACATGACCTGTTTTTCCACAATGATAACAATAACATTTTCTTTTCTGTTCAACAGGATTGTTTTTGTTATTGTACTTCCTAGCATGCATTCTATCATCCTGTTCCATCAATTTACATTCATGCATCAAGTGACCAAACCTATGACAGTAATGGCATGAAATTTTCTTTTTATTTTCATGAATGTGTTTGTTCAATTTAGGCACAACATTCTTAGTTTTATCATGAGAGTTCCTTGAATCTTTGTTCTGAACATGAACAGTCTTTTTCTGTTTTTGAACTTGTTTCTCAGACTTAGGGCTGTCAGTGGAATTTTGATTCTTCTTAGCACTAAATTCAAGAATAGGCACATTCGATGTGCTGCCAGACTTAGAGCTACTCACGAATGAAGTTTGAAGCTTACTTTCAAATCTCTTTTTATTTATTGGTTTGTAGCCCAAACCCTCTCTTCGGAGATTCACTTTAGATCCAAGAATTTTATCAAGATTTTCTTTTCCACTGACAAATTTCTCAAGAGATTTCCTCAATTCTGTAACTTCTGATCCAAGCTTTGATACATGGATTTCATATTCATCAGCTTTCTTTTTATAGCAAACAACATCTTCTTTCAACATTTGATTAACAGTCCTAAGACTTTCAATTTCCTGTTCAGCTTTCATTAGCTCATCAGAGCTATCCAGGCTAACACTCTTCCCTTTTTCAAGAGTGATAAGTCTCTCAGACATAGCTGTATTTAACTGTTTTAGCTTGCAGATCTCCTGTCTCATTTTACCATTTTATTCCAGGATTTCATCATCAAATTTCAAAACACTTAAGGAGGTCTGACATTCACTAAACACTTCTTGTTCATCTTCAGATTGAAGATTTTCAAGCCTTTTCTGAAGTTCTGAGTTTTCTATTCTGACAGTCTCCAAAGTTTCAGAAATCAATCTATTTTCATTTTCAAGGCTCACTGATTTAGATCCAGATTCCTCAGTTTGTTTTTTGAGTCTAGCATTTTCAGATTTCAGATATTCCAGATCTGAAGTAATAGAATCAAGATCAGTCAGCTGTCTTCTAAATATCTAATTTTCAGTTTTCAGAGTATCACTGTCCTCACCAGTAAGTTTAGAATTCTCAAACCTATCTAACCGTTTTTTCATAGATCTGTTTTTCTTGCTCAATTTATTGCTAGATCTTAACAGCTTGGAATAAACATCTACCCAATCATCTAAGGTATAGTCTGCAAAGGGTTTTACCTGAACTTCGTTCTCTTCTTTATCACTGTGGCTGCTGCTATGGTCGCTCCCATCAGCCATCATGCAGTTTTCCTTCCCGGTTCTGCAAGTTAGTTTCATCTTGTCCAGAATATCCCTAGCAGACCTGCAATCATGAAGGCAAAAGTGTAAGGCCTTGTTAATGGATGCTTTTATCAGATTTATAGCTTTCTGATTTTCTCTATGCATTGATCTATGACGATCAGTCCATTTGGACTCTTTTCGTGGTAATCTGTGGGGACCTTGTGAAATTAACTTCCACAGATCCGGATTAATCATTTTCACATAATTGTGAAGACTGCTAATCCATGAGTTAAAGTTAGAGCCATTGAAAACCGGTGGAGAACCCATTGAATAAATCGGCAACTAGATTAATGCAACAAAGGGTAGAAACAGAAATGCACCAAGGGACAACAGGATCCTCTGCAGATCGTTGGATCTGATCAATCAGAGAACCGCTCTGATACCAATTGTTGGGTTCGGTGCAGTATTCAGAGGGGGGGGTGAATGAATATAGCCCTTTAAAATATTTCTCCCAATTAAAATATTCGGCTCACTAACTATCTAGAATGCTAACTAGACACATTTATCAAATCTGAAAGACTAATTAACAGTTGCAGAATAAAACAAACAGACAGTAAGCACTCTAACAAGACAAGTTAGACGAACTATAGCTCAATTAGAATTTCAATCACTTAACAGATTAAGACACTCTAAGCAATTAGACAATTCAAGCAACACACAATCCCAGTGTCAAACAGATAGCGTGCGCTAATCAACTTCGTTGAACTTGAAGCAAACACTTGAAGCACCCTTATGCAAGCATCTAGCGGAAGCAATAAGACAGATGAAGAAATCAAACCACTACACAATGGGTTTTAGGTGGTTCGATCCAGCAGACCTACATCCACCCCACACTCAAACCGAGTGTGGCTTCACTAACAGCTGGGCAACACAGCTTGCCAACAGACGCTGATACACAGCTTACCCAGGGGAACAACCTCCCATCTTCCTCCTACACGGAGAGAACCTCTAGCAACCCACGGTCACTAGAAACCAGAGACTCACATCTCTCTTCCTCTATACCAAGAGGGAACCCCACTAGTAGCAGCCCAGCTACCAGTGAACCAGCCAGTAGCACTCTGCTACCAGCAATCCACCAGAGGCCTAGCCTCTCTTCCTCCTAGCCCGGAGGGAACCCACAAGCAGCCCCCTTGCTGCTTGCAAACCGGAGATCAGATCTCCCTTCTCCTGACCCACCAGGAGGAACCCGACCTCAGTCCAGAGGATCGGAAGAACTCAATAAATCAGATCAAAAAAAAAGAAAAATAAGGAACGAAAATAACACAGCAAACACAAGCTGTAAAAGAAGGAACATCAGATGTGGCTCCCATAGAGCTGACTGGCCTGGATTTGATCCACGGTCCAGTAGACAGATCTTCAGTAACTTTCTTCCTTTTTCTCCACAAACTCTCTCTCTCTTTCTTTCTCTTCTGCTCTCCTTTTCTCTCACGCTGTTCTCTCCTTCTTCTCTTCAACTCTTTTTCTTCTTGCCGGCTCACTCTTCTTCTATTTCTTCTTCTTCTCTTTTTCTTCTTCTTCTCTTTTTCTGGATCGAAGGGCTTTCTGCTCTCCAGGCTTCTTCTTCGATCAGCCTCTATCTGAAGACGAAGGCTCCATTATATACCAGCAGTAGTAGTGAGATAGGGCGTGTGCTTCCCACGCCTTCCATCCAGAAGATTCCTCCTCGGATCACGTGCTCAGCACCACCTCGGATCACGTGTCAGGTGCCAGCTTTGGGTCACGTGCCCATTCATCAGTACGCTCAGCACCTGGAGTTAGATGGCGTCAACCCACTTGCTCCAAGGAGTTGACGCAGCCTTCAGAGATTTTCAACCTATGAAACTCAAGTCTGATGCGTTGACTCCATCAGTTTGCTACGTTGACTCCATCAGTTTGCTGCGTTGACGCATTGATACATTCCAGTGAACAAAACAGCCTAGCCTTTTTAACTACTGCGTCGACGCTTTCAACCCGTGGCGTTGACGCATTGATGCGTTCCAGTGAGCAACCAGCCTGGCCTTTTTAACTATTGCGTCGACGCTGCTCCACTGCTGCGTTGACGCGTAGGTGATCCAGTGATCAGGTCTTCAGCAGATAGATGTGATGCGTTGACGCTCTCAGTATGTTGCGTTGACGCATGGAGCTGCAGCGTCGATGCTGCCAATGTACTCCAGAGGCTGCAATAAGGGATACTCGAACTGCTGCGTCCACGCTACTAGATCAATGCGTTGACGCACCTAGAATAATCCAGAAGCTTCTTTCTTGATTGTTTGAACTGCTGTGTCCACGTGTCAGCATTTCAGCCTCTTAGATCACGTGCCAAGTCTTGATGGCCTGAATCATCTGTAGACAGACAGAGGAAAATGAACTTAGTTCAGACGAATGTATATACTTAAGCAGAGCTGCCAATGTATGGATTTGAACAGTGCAGCGAGTGTACAGACTTGGTAAAATAAGGTCTAGTGTATAGACTTGGCGAAATAGTGAGTGTAAAGACTTTAGTGTTAACGTGCTAGAGAACCCAGTGTACAGACTTCATGCTGTACAGACTTGATGTTGATCAAAAGACCTTTGGACATCAGCCCAAGGCGTCAACGCTTCCATCGTGCAGCGTCGCCTCAGCTCCTCAAGCGAGATGCTCACGCCCTTGGCAACTGGCCAATGCGTCAACGCATCCAGTGTCAGCGTCGACGCAGTGAACAAGACAGAAAGCGAAAGACACACAATTGCGTCTACGCAGTCAGCCAAGTGCGTCAACGCACTAAAAGCACAGAACCCATGAAGACAGACAGGCTGACATAACCCAATCAGTTAAATGCAGATTCAAATAGATGATGACTTATAGTGTTTGCTATCATCAAAATCACAGGGACACAACACGATGTTCCTTTAAAGAAGAGATAGAGAAGGTTGGGGAGGGGACCAGACTCCAGCTCAGAGGAGGGCTGTGCGCCCCCCCTCCCCCATATATATATATATATATATGCTAGTCAAAGGAACGCGTTGCACTTGTGAGTTTATTTTCATCTTTTTAAAAAAAATTATAATATTTTTTTCAGTCATTCTAATCGATGGCAAGAAAAATAAGTGAAAAAAAATTGAACTACATGTGGGAGATATGATTATGAAAAATGAATGTTTCACATTTCTCACCTCCATTATTTAAGAATCCAACCATACGGAATCAGATATTGCTCGCTTTCTGCTCATGATTTTAGAGAAAAATTAGTAAGATGTTCCTTTAAAGATGAGGAATGTTTGTCAAGTATGATAGAAGAGACTTTACATCTTTATGCATTCACACAGACACATCTTTTCTAAACTATAGTCATCATATTTATGTATCTTATTTCTATATTTTAGTAAAATAGAATCGGTCACTTCTTTTCTTCCTTGAAACAAGTTTCTGAAAATTATTAGTGATACCCATGTTTGTGTGTTCCCTTTCACAATGTAAAATATGGACATAAAATATTAGCCATGCCAATAGAATTATTTATTGGCAAGAGAGTCAACAGACAGACCTGCAAACACTTTCAAAATGTGAAATTCATAGGCAACCTCATAACCAATTATGCTGCTCATGCAAAAAGAATTTATGTACAAATCATAGTATATGTTAGAGTAGGCAAACTCTGCATTACTTCTGAATAACTTGTCAGAGCATAAGAAGTTTCACACAGATAAAATAACAATCCAGAATGGCAACTTGCAAGTTACATGGCCACATTGATATTAACCAGTACAATTTCTTGAAGAAAGTTACTCTGCAAAGAATTCACTTAGGCTGCTCTTAGGGAATGCTCTATGGTGGTCTTTTGGGCAGGGGCAGTCTGGCAGATTCTCCCGATAGTTTGACTACCTAATTTTCCCTTCCATCAGGAGAGAAAAGTATAGGAGTTAAAGAGTGAATGATGAGATGCAAGGTGATGCTGACATGTCAACCATTCTAAATTCTCGACTTCGAGAGGACGTGAGAGTTTTATGATACGTCATGAATAGGAAAATTTATATGATTTAACAAAAACTTACCTGAAAAAATGAAAGACTAACAAGAACAGGGACTTATGATAAGGCCTATGTACATGTGTTCTAGAAAATCTAGAAAGCTAGAACCTCTCATAGGCTAATGAGTTAGGCTTTTTTTTTTGGATAAAAAACATGCTATATTACCAATTTTGTTAATAAATAGAGACACTACAACTGAGGTAAGGTAAGAAGAGATTCCTCACCAAACTCTAACGCTGAAAGCTGAAAGTGAAAGCTGTGATTATAATTTACTCAAAAGTGTACAACAAAATAGCAAAGGCATCTTCAAGAAAAATCAACTCTATTTATAAAGAAAGTAGGGAGCCCAGAGAGAAATAATTTCAATGTAGATTTTATTTCCTCAAAAGATGGAATCATTGCATTCATTCCAAATAGATAAATACTCCAGCAGACAGTTTGTGGAACAAGAAGAATAAGTTGTCTTTTGAATCTGTTGCTAATCTGCAGCTCATTGACTTGAAGAAGATCCATAGCTCCTGGACACTCTGAAAAGCAGGACAAAAGTTCAGAATTCTTCCAAAGATGATCTAGATTTCTCTGCTAAGCGGACATGAGGCAAAAAGATGCTCCACATCTTCATTGTCCAATCTGTGCAAATTCTTTGTTGATAAAGTAGCCACATGAATGCTTTAACCTTCAATGGAGATTTAAGTTTCCAAACCTCCTCCACTTTTGGATATGATCATATGAAGGAATTTGTCCCTACAACAGAGTGTACATTGATCTGATTGAGAATGATCCATTATCATTAAGCCACGAAATGTGTTCCACACATAGAATAACCAAATAGCATAGCGATCATAGATAATTCTTATTTTGCGCTCTACGGAACCCACTGGTCAACATTGGGACAGCACCAGGGAGTTGGACGCATTTTAGCATGAAAGACCATTTGGCAATTGCACGAGCAAAACTTCAGGTCAGGGAGAAAAGAAAGAAAATAAAATGAGGTGCATCATAACTCTTATAGATTTCTTCTATGTTTATGGCCTGTGGTTAATACAAAGTATGGCATTTCTTAGATGTAAGCATTCTGAATTGTGTACTCCAACAGACCATATCAAACCAGGACAATGCCACATCCTTCTTCGCAATTGTTGCCTCATCTTGTTCATGTTACTTATTCACTCTGGGATGACATACCCCACTCGAATGTTACAGTTCAAAGCGGAGATTCAACAGAGATGCTTGAGAATAGTCTAGCCCAGTAGTTCAAATAAATAGTTGGACTAAAGATTAGTAAATTGACTCATACATAGCTTAGAATAAGGTTATGTTGGCACATCTGTTAAACAGCCATAATACGTGGTAGATTTCTGTGTCCAAGAAGGCAATTAATTTTCGAAGGTGCAAGAGATGAAGGCTGAATTCAGCTCCATGTGAGAGCCTTATGCCATTATGTTCAAAAATAATTGTAATGTACAAGATATTCTAAAAAAATGTATAGATATATAACCAGGAAGAACAAATGCTCTAATATAGTATAGATATATATATAATATTTTTGAAAACCGCTGTTCAATTAATTGGGAATTTTGTCCTAACGAAGAGCTAGTCCGTAGGTTTGCTTTAATGTAATAAACATAGTAAACTATTGTACTTCACGCCTATCAAATGACCCGGAAAAAGCAATAACCAATAAGTTGATTAATATTTGACACTGTTAGTTAACTTAATTAATGTCCGGTTTTTGGACAATATCCAGGCATCTAACAAATTAAGGAAATAGAAATAGACATTTACATTTTTTTTACTTGATTTTTATTTAAATAGACACCAAGGATGAAAAATGCACCCCACTTTTAATCCGAAGTTGATGGGGGAGAGTAAGTGCGTCATAATGGGGGAGAGTAAGTGAAGTTTGAAAAACAAACGAGAAAAAAGTTATTCTTATCAAAAGTAAAATCGACTCATCCTTTGATTTTATCCTAAAAACATAAATTTAGGGATGAAGCTTTAAAAAGTTAGGAACGGAGTTAGATATAAATTATCCCCATCTCGAGGGCTTCTTATTTTTAATTATAACTCAAACGTTATGTCCGCCTTAATTATCTGAATCTTAAATGTGGGGTTGCAAGTACGGTCATTCATTCTAGAGATTTTTGTATGAAAATTATTGTTAGAGATGAATTTATAAAAAAATATTTTTAAAAATATATTAGAAGACATATCACTGGATTAATTTAAATAGTGTATACATGTTATTTAAACATGATTTTTTATAAATTTTTAATAAAAAGAAGAGATACGTCTATAAATAAATATGATATTTTTACATAATTCATATTGACATGACGATATTTCTACTAATACATTTGTAGAAATAATTTTTCATAAATATCTGTTTAACAATAATTTTTATGTAAAAAATCCTTCATTTTAACGAGGCACTTAACATTTTTGGGGTCAATTTTATAAGTGCAAAGTGTCTTTCTAAGTTTTCAGATAAAACAATTCACAATAATGTGAAAAATATTCTAGGTGATGTTCAAAACGTACGTAAACAGTCAACTCTCTCTCTCTCTCTCTGTGTGTGTGTGTGTGTGTGTGTGTGTGTGTGAACTTTGGACATTAATATATAGGTGGGATATGGTGCAGCTAGTAAACTATCCGCACGTTATCATATTTACTAAGAAAAAATATATATTTGCTCAGTGTTAGCTAACTATTTGGGAAGCATTACATCCGAAATCACATTTGATATCCACATGAAAGTGAACGATTAACTTAATGGTTATCAGATGGTTCATGGTCCAATGAAAATATAGAAAGTTGATATTCCAAATATGAATTAACTTATAACTAACTCCATTTAATGTCTAATTTAAACTTAGAATTAAGAAAGTAACAATTCTTAAACTAACCAATGATTGAATAAACAAACTGCAATAATAATAATAATAATGGAATTTAAATTTGAATTTAAATTTAAAGAGAGTTAACACGAGAAAAGGTCCACTCCTGTTGTAACGCTCGGTTTCTGGTTGCCCCAAAGAGTCAAACAAGCTCAACCCACGTGCTCGCCTCCCCAAGCCCAAAGCATCCAACCAAATTTGGGCCTCTTTCTGGATCAAGGTTGTGTAATTATGTGGCTGCGTAGACACGAAAAAGAGGAGAATGTATTGCTCCACACTCAAACTATTTGCACTCTCTGGGTGTGTAGCAAGTTTTCTTTCTTTATTTTTTTTTTAAAAAATATGTGAGGTGGTGTAGCACCCCTGGAATTTATCTGAATTTTTTTAAAATTTTCTGAATTAATTAAACATTTAGTAGGCTTAAAGGCTTAAATGGCCTTAATTATTGACTTACTTTGGGTCTAACTAATAATGGATAAATTAGCCACTTGAAATAGACCATAAAATCAAATTTTAATCCTTTTAGGCCCAAGCCCAACCCTAGAGACGTATTAGGGTAATTTTCATATTTTAACTAGATAAATAGGGGATAATTGAAGAGAGGAGTTTGATAAAATTTCAAATTTCAACGGTTAGACTAGGTCGCGGTCAATCGTGCGACCACGTTCTGGAGGTCGCGGTCCAGAGAAGACCGCGTTCAAGTTCTGTGAACGGAAGGGTAGAAATCACGGAAATATTAGATTTTTATCAACCCAATCGTCATAAATCGATGTTATCTCAGGAGGAAAACCTATCTAGGACTCTTAGGGTTCGATTCTACCTCTAATAAGGACTCTATTTCGATCTAATCTCTCAGCCCTAGGTCATTCCCTATAAATAGGGCCTAGATTCGTCCTACCGGAATTATAATTTTGGATCGCGTGATTCGAATGTATGGTATCGTTATTTCAAGTTCTTCCTTTAGAGTTAATTACTCCCTTTAGTGTCTTCTAACCCTCTGCAAACTTTCGTGTTAAGAGATCAAGAGGTTAAGGAACTAGAGCGCTCAGAAGTAGCAGTTTCTACGTAGGACGCGTAGGAACCAATACCCTCTTTGTAGAAATCCAAAATAATAAATATTTAAATTACGTTAAGTAATTTTAATATTTGTGAAATCATGAAATTACATTGTCACTATATAAAATAAACTAGATAATTAAATTTTTTTGAAATAAATCAAAATTAAATATTTTAAATTAAAAAAATTTATAGGAGACTGAAGAGGCGAGATCTCGCGCTGGATCCTGAGCGGGCTATGGATCACCAGAAGATGAATCTGCAAGATAGGGAAACGTATCAGAGGGCCCAGGGGATCTCCCTGGGGCAAAACCCTCCGATGGCTAAGTCAGTAGAGCTATGGTGGAAGCAATAATGGGGGGAGGAGAGAGTTGATGCGCGAGAATCCTCTCCACCAAAGGGTGAAGCGAATCGTGCTCAGGAGCTTAGGGTGTGTGAATGCTTAGTTCATCTTACCATCTTCCGGAGGGTATCCCTTGTTTAAATAGTGCGCCGCCTTCAGGAGTCCTGTAAGCTGAGGGGTTCCCGGTGAGAGTTACGTCTTTAACAGGGGCTTTCATGGCATGATCGTGGGAACGTTATCCCCTTGGAGTCCGGCGGCTCCCCTGACTCTCCCGCTGGCGGAGGACTCTGAACGGCTGCACCTGCAGATAATCAACCGGCCTTACCGAGCCTCGGGGATGCTAGCTCATGTCCGAGCGATAGGCATGGCCCGGCGAGGGTGGGGTCGGATAGGTCGGCTGGAGCCCATCTCTCTCGGACGGGGAGAGGGCTTTAGGCCGGACCTTCCTTGGGACCTGACCGTTATCTCGGGCCCTCCGAGCCTAGAAGGCCGCCGGGGAGAGTTAGTTCCTCGAGTCTTATTTATTGGGCTTTTCTCCCTAAGTGGGCCCTGTGGGCTATCACTCGGGTGGGCTCGCCTGGTTGGACCTTGTGGGTCTTGTTGGGCTGCCTTTGTGGTGGGCTGCGGAAATCCCCCTCTCCACTTGTCCCCCTCCTACTCCCGAGCCAAGGAGGCTCGGATGAGTATTTTTTTGAGGCTTTGGACCGGCGTGGCTCAGGTGGATGGAATTCCGTTGGCGTTAGGGAGCCGCTTATAGCGGTCGCCGAGGCCCGTAATGATGATCCTGACGGATTAGAAATGAAGGGGCCCCCCTTTTTCTCGGAGCACGGAACGGCGCGCCGCCACCCTCAGGGGTTTATAGGGGGCGCTGTTCATCGTTCTGGGCTTCCAGGGTTTTAGGCTTTCCTTGCTTCTTGATGCGCCGTGAGAGCACAGCGGAGACGCGGAGCCTTGCGGCGGCGTTCGAGGAGTTGGCGAGGATAACCGCAGAGGCGGTCAGGCAACTTCCTTCTCCCCCGGAGTCTTCGAGCTCGTACGAGGGATCTCCTCCCGACTCGATGGCGGATCAGAGTCCGGAGCTTGTGCCGGTGAGGCGGGAAGGGATTGGTCGGCGCGGATGGGGGTTCGCCCGCGAGGGCGTCGCAACCCCATGTGCCGGCAGCTGCTGGTGCGGTTGATCCCGCGGTGCCGGTCGAGGGTGGGGGTTCGCCCGGGGAGGCGTTGCAACCCCAACCGACCGTGGCGCGCGGGGCGGTCAGCTTCGCTGCACGAACAGGGTCTTCTGGCGGGGTGCCCAGGGTGGAGCAGTCCCCTTTGCCGGAACCTCTGGTCAGGCTCGGTATCTCGGGCGACTTGTACCGGCTCTGTCGGTCGATCGCCGAGAGGACGAGGGGGGGAGAAAGGCGCAGCACTCCCGCCGGGGTCCTTGATATCCTGATGGAGGGCGGCCTGGTCATAGCTCGGACAGCGGCCGTGATGGAGGAGGCGCACGCCCGGACGGAGGCGGAGCTGTCGAGGCTCGCCTGGACCCTTGGTGGATACGAGGGGAAACTAGCCCGGCTCGAGGGGGAGCATGAGGGGCTCCGGCGGGAGTTCCTCGCATTCAGGGAGTTGGCGCGGTCGAGCCGACGGGAAGCCGAGGTGCTGGCCGAGCAGCTAGCAAGGGCCCGAGAATCGCTCGAGAGGAAGAGCAAACGTCTAGAAGACGAGCGTCAACGTCACATCGAGCTGGACGGCCTCTGGGAGCTTGAGCGCGGTGAGCTGCAGGATCGGGCGGAGGACGCGGAGCGCCTTCGCGCTGAGGCCGAGGCAGACCGAGCCCGTGCGGAGGGTCGGACGATCGAAGCCGAGCGGAGGATGACCGAGCTAGAGGAGCGTCTGGCGAGGGCGGAAGAGCGTGCGACCGAGGCGGAGCGGGCTCGGGACGGGCAGGTCGAGGCGGAGGCGATTGAGCGCTACAAAGGCTCGGAAGCTTACTCGGCCGACCTGATTGAAGCTGCCCTACCCTACTACGAGGTAGCGCTCCGTCGGGGTGCCCGAAAGGGATTCAGGCAGGGCTATCGCCGGGCGATGAGCTATGCCAATAAGCACCTTGCCGGGGGTGATTTTCCTTACGGCCAGAGTTATGACTCGGAAGAGTCAGTTTCCAGCTCCTCATCCTCGACCGGGGAAGAACCGGAGGAGTCATCTCCAGCGGGGTCACCAACTCCGGAGGCTCCAGGAGGGCTCACGACCGGGACAGTTCTCGCACAGGCGAGGTCAGTGTCCGGGCCGGCCGTCACCGAAGGCACCGGGGGTGACGCGTCCCCTACTGCTGTTCCTGAGCTTCAAAGTGGGCCCGAGGCCTGATGTATTATGCTTTATTTTGCCCCTTCCCCTTTTTGTCTGTTCTTCCTTTTGTAAGAGGATTTCTTTATGGGAGGCAATAAAGGACTTACTTCGTTTGATCGTTATCTTTGCCGTGATTTGGCTGGCGTATCGGGGGCAGTTGGAAGGTGCCGATATTCTCTGCACCGTTCTCGCATGCCGATTCGGGAGACTTCTGGCGGGGCGTCCTTTCATTCCACCATGCTTTGAAAGTCGAGGCGCTTCGTGAATCCCGCTAGGGCGGGGGCCGAGGAATTGGAGGTGACCTTCCAAGGGAGGTCCTATAGCGTGTTTTCGAGGGGGGAGTCATTTAAGGCGCGTGGCCTCCCTTGGCCTATAAAAAGGACCGAAGGGTGCTCCTTCCCTCTTAACACTTAGGACTCTCGCTGGCGGTCTGCTCTTGTTCCCTCGTTTTCGCTCTGCGTTGCGCCGCCGCGATCGGAGCATGGAGGACCCTTCAGAAGATGACGCCGCAGACGACGGGGAGCGGCCGGTTCCAGCTGTCCTGGAATATCGGTCGGGTCCCACGGTCGCCACGCGTGCATGAGACGGGTCCGACGGTCGCCGCGCGGATCTGGAGAGGGCTTCGACGTGCGGGGGTACGCCGTTTGCCTCCTCTTGGCTCCGGCGAGGCTTCCGGGCGGACGCCGAGATGGAGGGCGGATGGGGGAGTTAGGGATGCCGGCCGCCATTCCCCTCCATGGGAGGGGAGGAGGCGGCTCCAGTTCCTTCCTCACCTCTGTCCGCAGCCTCTTTCTCTCTCTTTTGTTCTTCATTTCTTTCACTCTTCGGGGGCTGCTTGCTTTCTGTTCGCCTCCAAAGAGTTGGTAGTTTGGCAGAGAGGAGACCTTCACGGCGCTCCTTTTTCCAGGTTGTTGCCAACTTGGAAGGTAGCCTTCCTCGCGTGAAAGGTGGCCTTCTCCTTGCTGTCCCTCTGTCACCTTTGTCACGGTCCACCCGAGCCAACTGGGTCGACCATCTCTTGTCCGAGCCAGTTTCTACGCGAGGCAGAGTCAGTGGCTGGGTGCGAGAAGGTCAAGACCGGGTCGGTCGGGCGATGGCCGTTTGCCGCGGTGCTAGATGGATTTTTGCTTTTCACTATGTAATGTACTGGCAGTTGCCTTTCTGATGTACCAACAGTTATCTTGAATGAATACAAAAAAGGGGGTTTATTTTACCCGATTTGTCGATACAGTTTTCAGAAATAAAATCTGCGTAGTGTGGTTGCGTTCCATGTCCGGGGAATGGGTTCCCCTTCCATTGTGGCTAACCTGTACGCATCTTTCCCGAGCGTCTCGATCACTCGGTAGGGGCCTTCCCAGTTGGGGGATAGCTTACCTGTCGCCTCCAGTGGTCGAGAGGCTTCGATTTTCCTGAGGACGAAGTCCCCTGGTTGGAATTGTCTGCCTCGGACCTTGGTGTTGTAGTACCGAGTGAGGCGGCGCTGGTATTCCGTAGCTCGGACGTTCGCGATCTCTCGAAGTTCGTCTGCCAGGTCGAGGTTCTCGAGCAACTTCTGCTCATTTGCCTCGGGCGAAAAGCTGATCACTCGGAGAGACGGATTGGCGATCTCTAACGGAACGACGGCTTCGGTGCCATATACCAGCTGAAAAGGGGTCTCACCGGTTGCCGTCCTGGGGGTCGTTCGGTGCGACCATAGTACGCTAGGCAGTTCCTCGAGCCAGCTACCCTTAGCCTTGCCGAGTCTGGTTTTTATGCCCTTCAAGATGGTCTTGTTGGCATTTTCAACCAGCCCGTTGGCCTGAGGGTGGGCGACCGAAGTGAAGTGGTTGCGGATATTTAGGTCGGCGCATCTGTCTCGGAAGTACCGAGAGTCGAATTGCCGCCCGTTATCGCTCATATCACTCGGGGGATGCCAAAGCGACAGATGATCGATTTCCATACGAAACCCCAGACGACTGCCTCGGTGATCCTAGCTGTTGCTTCAGCCTCGATCCACTTGGTGAAGTAGTCGATGGCGACGATGATGAACTTCTTCTGGGATTGCTCCGTTGGGAATGGCCCAAGGATGTTGATCCCCCACCGAGCGAAAGGGTAGGGCTCGGTAAGGGTGATAAGTTCCGTGGCCGGCTGGTGGACCAAATGGTCGAACCGCTGGCAACGGTCGCAATGTTGTGCGTAGGCCGTGCAGTCGCGCTGTAGGGTCGGCCACCAGTACCCCTGTCTTAGCAGGATTCTGGCCAGCGACCGACCTCCTGAATGTGCTCCGCACAGGCCTTGATGAATCTCTTCAACAGCTTGGCTTGCTTCGTCGGGACCGAGACACTTCAGAAGGGGCCCGGAGAACGATCTTCGGTAGAGAGCGTTGTCGAGGATGACGAAGCGCCGAGCTTGGTATTTCATTCGGCGGGCTTCCCGAGGGTCGGAGGGCTCCTGGGAGTCCCGTAGCCAGGACAGGTAGGGGGAGCGCCAGTCGCTGGGAGTGGCCGAGTCAATGGCGAGGAGCTCCGAGTCTATGCTCGGGTGCTCTAGCTCTTCTAGGAGGACCGATCGTGTACCTTCCGGGTCTAGGGAGGAGGCCAGTCGGGAGAGGGCGTCCGCCCGAGAGTTTTGCTCCCGAGCTATTCGGACTACCTCGAACTCCTCGAACTGCTGGGCCAGGCTCCGGACCAACTGTAGGTATTTGATCATAGGTACCTCCCGAGCTTCGTACTCGCCACTGACCTGGCTTGCAACTAGCTGGGAGTCGGTGTGGATCCTGACTCGCTCGGCCCCCAACCGTCGGGCCATGCGGGCTCCCGAGATAAGGGCCTCGTACTCGGAAGCATTGTTGGACGCCAGAAAGTTGAACTTTAGGGCGTATTGCAACTCTATTCCTTCGGGGGACCTTAGGAGGATCCCTGCGCCGCTACCGACCGAGTTGGACGATCCATCGACGAACAGCTCCCAGGTTGGCCCGGTTATTGTCGGAGGCCTGTCCTCGACCGGAACGGTGCTCTCGGTGATGAAGTCGGCGAGTGCTTGTCCTTTGATAGCTGATCACGGCCGATACGAGATGTCGTAGGCCCCGAGCATGATGGCCCACTTGACGAGTCGTCCCGAGGCTTCGGGATGGGCCAGAATCTTCTTCAGTGGCTCGCCGGTTAGCACGGTGATGGGATGCCCCTGGAAGTAGGGTCGGAGGCGCTTTGCGGAGGTAACCAACGCTAGCACGAGTTTCTCGGTTGCGGGGTACCTCCGCTCGGCCTCGCCGAGCACCTTGCTGGTGTAGTAGACCGGCCTCTCGACTCCCGAGTCATTTCTGACTAGGACCGAGCTGACCGTTGATGGCGTCGTCGAGAGATAGAGCAACAAGACCTCGCCCGGGACGGGCTTGGAAAGCACCGGGGGCGAAGCCAGGAACTCTTTGAGCTTGGCGAACGCTGTTTGGCATTCCCCATCCCATGCGAACGTAGCAGATGCTATCTTGGGCCCCCTCATCAGCTTGAAGAAGGGCAAGCATCGTTCGGCCGCATGGGACAGGAAACGACTGAGAGCAGCGACACGCCCCATCAGATGCTGGACGTCTTTAATGCATGTGGGCGGGCGCATGTCCAGGATGGCCTGGACCTTGTCGGGGTTGGCTTCGATCCCTCGCTGAGTGACCAGGAAACCCAGGAACTTCCCGGATCTTACTCCAAAGGCGCACTTGGCGGGGTTGAGCTTCATGCAGTACTTCAGGAGGGTGCCGAAAGTCTCGGCGAGGTCGTTGAAGTGGTCTTGGGCCCTCGGGGTCTTGACGAGCATGTCGTCGATGTAGGCCTCGACGTTCCGACCTAACTGTCCCTCGAACATGTGGTTGACCAGTCGCTGGTATGTGGCTCCAGCATTCTTCAATCCGAAGGGCATCCGGGTGTAGCAGTACACGCCGTAGTCGGTGATGAAGGCGGTCTTCTCGACATCTTCAGGGCTCATTCGGATCTGATGATAACCCGAATAGGCATCTAGGAAACTGAGTATCTCGTTGCCCGAGGTTGAGTCAACCAATTGGTCGATGCTCGGTAGCGGATAGCAGTCCTTGGGGGTGGCCTTGTTCAGATCGGTGAAGTCTACGCACATTCGCCACTTGCCTGTAGTCTTCGGCACCAGGACGACGTTGGCTAGCCACGTTGGGTACAGGACCGGTCTGAAAAGACCAGTTTCTTGTCCCTTGGTGACCTGCGCCTTGATGATCGCCTGTTTCTCGGGCGCATGCTTCCTTCTCCGCTGTTGTACGGGTCTCATGGTGGTATCGAGGTTGAGCTTGTGCATCACAGATTCCTCTGGTATACCAGGGAGTTGATCATCGGACCAAGCGAAGACCCGAACATACTCAGAAAGAAATTCCTTGTATTGCTGCTGTTCCTCTGGTGGTAGGTCGGCGCCGATCCTTACTCCTAGGGCTGGGTCGTCGTTCAGGAATACCGTTAATAACTCGCCACCGGGCTCGGTGGTCACGACTCTTCCTTCGACTCCCCTGGGGCCCTTATCCTTCCCGTCCGCCCTTGAGGCTTCCACCGAGATGTTGTAGCACCTTCTAGCCGTGGCCTGGTTACCTCGGACTTCCCCCAACCCGTTTTTGGTGGGAAACTTCATTTTTTGGTGATAGGTAGATGGTACGGCCTTTATTCGGCTGAGAATTTTTCGGCCGAAAATGGCGTTGTACGCTATCATACCTTTAATCACTATGAAGTCCACTATGACCGTAACGGTTTTAGGTGGGGTGCCGATAGTGACCGGCAGGCTTAGGGCTCCCTCGGGGTAGGTGGCCAGGCCATTAAACCCGCAAAGGGGCGTTCGGATCGGGCGGAGTTTGGATGGGTCTTCCCCCATCTTGAGAAAACAGTCGTAAGATAATACATCAGGGGCGCTCCCATTATCAACCAAAATCCTGTCTATATTACAGTGATTTATCGTGGCCGAGATAACGAGGGCATCATCATGCGGGGTGCTCAGCCCTTCCAGGTCTTGGTCGGAGAAGACTATGACCTGGGGCTCCATCGGCGGGCCTCTGGGGGGCTCTAAGGCTCGGCTGGCTCGCTCGGCATGACGTTTCCTCCCTCGGCTGGTGTCGCCGCCCGATGTCGCTCCTCCGGAGATGACGTTGATGTGGACCCCTCGGGAGGCGTTGTCGATCTCCTCTGCGGCGTCTCGGTCTTCTTTGTGCCCGGTCGTGAACCGGGCTAGGTGCCCCAGACGGATGAGGCGCTCGATCTCGTCCTGGAGCTGATGGCAATCTCCGGTGTGGTGCCCGTGGTCGCCGTAGAACAGGCAATGCCTGTCCCGCTTGCGGTTCTTCGACCTCATGGGCTCGGGCTGGCGGAGAAGTCCCGAGTCTTTGATGTCTTCATAGATCTCGTAGACTGGCGCGGTCAAGGGGGTGTACCGCTCGTACTTTCTTTTGCGCTCTCCTTCTCGATCGCGCTTCTTACCCGAGCCAGGGTTTGGCTCAGAGGTCCGCTTTTTGTCCCCCTCCCGACCCGAGCCGGTTGCGTCTCGGCAGGCGCTGAGTACTTCTTCGCACTCGGCGTGGAGCAGTGCCAGAGTCACTAGCTCGGCAAGGCTCGAGGGAGGGTGGAGGACAAGCTCGCGGCGGAGATTCTCGTCCCGGGTGCCCCCAGTCAGTGCGGTTGTGGCTGAGGCCACATCCAGGCGGGGGATCCTGAGGGCTTTCGATTTAAATCGGTGGACGTAAGTCCGGAGCCTCTCCCCTTACGCCTGTTTGAGAGCCAGGAGCCCCGCTACTGACCTTGGGGGGGCGCTACCGGCGAAACTCTCCTTGAAAATTCGCCCGAATTGCCTGAAGTCTCGAATGGACCCAGGGGCGAGGGCCCGGAACCATGCATGAGCACCTTGGACTAGGGTGGCCGCGAAGGCTCGGCATTTGATGGGATCCGGCGTTCCATGAAGGGTCACCAGGGCGTCGAAGCTATCGTAGTGGTCGGCTGGGTCGCCCTGGCCGTCGTAGAGCTTGAAGGTTGGAATGGAGGCTCTGGGAGAGACCTCTGCCTTCAAGATGCACTCGGAGAAAGGGGATTTCTCCTCGTCCTCCGGGAGAGAGGTCTTCTGCAGGGCGCGGAGGGCGCACTCTTGCTCTGCGAACCGTCTCTTGAAATCTCGCAGCCGGAGGGACAGCTCTGGCTGCAGTCGCACCGTGGGGCTGGGGGGGCATCTTGGCGATCTCCCGGGGCACTAGTGCCCGGGCGCGGCGGCCTCGCCCCCTGCTTCCCTCTCCTCGGCGTGGAGGAAGCCTCTTGCTCCGCAGGCGGAGCATGCGAGGGTCCTCCGACGTCGTTGCGGAGGAGCTGTCGGCCGCGGAGGGTGAAGCGGCCTCCGGCGGTGTGCTGCGTCGCACTCCTTCGAGGGGGACTTCCTGACGGGGCGCGGGACCTTGCGTCCCTGGCTGCCTGGGCCCTCATGAGCTCCACGAGGACGTCCATCTTTTCGTTGAGGGCCTGGAAGGCGTTGGCGCCACCGTCGAGGGGTGCCCCTGTCTCCGTCGGGGGGGGTGGTGGCCTGTTGGTGGGGATGCTGGCGGTGGAGGGGGGGCTCTGCGAGACCCTAGAGGGGGCGCCTCCCGCCGCCGCCACAGCCTTACCTGCCCCACCGGCGGATCTCCTCCCTGAGCTTCTTCTCACCATCTCGACTTTTCGTGCGTTTCCCACAGACGGCGCCAGATGAAGAGGCGAGATCTTGCGCTGGATCCTGAGCGGGCTATGGATCACCAGAAGATGAATCTGCAAGATAGGGAAACGTATCAGAGGGCCCAGGGGATCTCCCTGGGGTAAAACCCTCCGATGGCTAAGTCAGTAGAGCTATGGTGGAAGCAATAATGGGGGGAGGAGAGAGCTGATGCGAGAGAATCCTCTCCACCAAAGGGTGAAGCGAATCGTGCTCAGGAGCTTAGGGTGTGTGAATGCTTAGTTCATCTTACCATCTTCCGGAGGGTATCCCTTGCTTAAATAGTGCGCCGCCTTCAGGAGTCCTGTAAGCTGAGGGGTTCCCGGTGGGAGTTACGTCTTTAACGGGGGCTTTCATGGCCTGATCGTGGGAACGTTATCCCCTTGGAGTCCGGCGGCTCCCCTGACTCTCCCGCTGGCGGAGGACTCTGAACGGCTGCACCTGCAGATAATCAACCGGCCTTACCGAGCCTCGGGGATGCTAGCTCATGTCCGAGCGATAGGCATGGCCCGGCGAGGGTGGGGTCGGATAGGTCGGCTGGAGCCCATCTCTCTCGGACGGGGAGAGGGCTTTAGGCCAGACCTTCCTTGGGACCTGACCGTTGTCTCGGGCCCTCCGAGCCTAGAAGGCCGCCGGGGAGAGTTAGTTCCTCGAGTCTTATTTATTGGGCTTTTCTCCCTAAGTGGGCCCTGTGGGCTATCACTCGGGTGGGCTCGCCTGGTTGGACCTTGTGGGTCTTGTTGGGCTGCCTTTGTGGTGGGCTGCGGGAATCCCCCTCTCCAGAGACCTAATTAAATCTCCTACAATGGATTATGATCAACAATTGGGCCATTGGATAACCCATAATGGGCTAAATTATAGGTTAATGGGCTAAAAAGGGTTAAATAGAAGAAAAATTCGTAGTACATGTTAAACACCACTTTTTATGATTAAATTAGTCTAATTTCTAGAAGATTGTCACAAAATTTAAACCCTCACATCATAGCCACCATGGATTTAGCATTTTGCCCACATTTTCCCACCCAATTAGGGCTAGATTAGTGGAAAAGTAGAATTTGCTTATAAGAACAATAAATTCGGAGGTGGAGAATTTTGATTTTTGGGAGAAGGAATCTTGACTTTTTTGGTGAGATTTTTTCTATAAATAGGCACCCCTAATCACCCACTAGGCTTTTGCTACGTTGGGGAAGGAATTTGTGACGATTTGGAGGCGTGATTTGAAGGAGAAAGGGATCTCTTGGGCGTTCATCACGCTTTTCCTTCTTCCTCTTTGATTCGACTTAAGATAAGTATTCTCTCGGGCTAAACTTCCAATTGATGCATGAAATAGATGCATAAGCCTGTCTACTCTGATTCTATACTATTTTCCCCAATTTTTATTGAGTATTAAGCATGTTAGAGCCGTTTTAATGAAGGGATATTGCCGTTTTTCGTAGAACGGATTTTATTTTTGAACGCGGTGCTCACAAAGGGCGTGACATTAACGTGACGGCCCGACAAACCGCGTTAATGCAAAAAATTTTCCCGTCGTCTAAGGTTATATATATATATATATATATCATGAACGCGATCTTAGTGAATATCGCGTCCAGTAGGTTATATATATAAATATATATATTTATATAAGAACGTTGTCTCACTAAAGACCGTGACCATAAGGTCGCGGTCACCAGGGAGACCACGACCAAGGATTTTTTTTAAAAAAAATGTAAAAAAAATACATAACGCGGTCCCCTAGAGGATCGCGACCCGATGATCGCGGTCCCCTAGGGGACCGCATTCTTAGTGAGCCCCCGAGTTGTCCGGGGCTCAAAAAAAATAATAAAAATATGAACGCGACCATCTATAGTACCGCGACAATACCAGTAACATTGCCATCCATTTTTGAAGAGAAAGAAGGGGAAACAAGCATCATTATGCTATTTTCAGGTTCTAACTAAACCAATATATCTTCCATCGTGCTAAATCTGTTCCAAATCATGTTATAATCCATATCATTTAAATCCACACATGATTAAGTTAAGGATATGAAAGATAATAGTTCTTTTCCATGAGCTTGTATTTCCTTCCTAGTTCTTGTTACCTTCATGATATTCTTGATCTCTGTGACTATGTTATCTTCCCAACATGTTAAATGGAGTAGTTATTATATGTTAAAATCACATTAGCTTAGTTGCATAATCAACACGAGTTTAACGATTTTCGTGTTACCGTGTTACCGTGTTTTCGACAAGTCGCATTGTCACGTCCCGAGATATGCAGCAAAAATTAATCGGGAACGTGAATAGCCGACTAGTATGCCGTAAGCGAGTAATATAATCAGAGTGCTAATCATTCACACATAAAAGTGAACACAAGAGGATATACTCCAAAAACTTTGACTTCATTGGATCATAATGATAAATTTACAAGGACCCTTGACTTGTTGACATAACATCTTACTGGACTCAATAAAAGAGAAAATTACATAATATGACTCAATAAAGTAAAAATTGCATGATGTGACTCCAAACTAACGTAATGACTTAAGACTCTCTAAATCTTCTCTCGAGCCTTTAATCATCACTCTCGGATCCATCATCGGAATACTCAAAATCCGATCCACTAGAGTTTCCTGAAAAGATTGGAAAAGTAGGGTAATGAGTACAGTTGTCCAGTAGGTATCACCGTATCAACATGAAGGCAATGTTTAAGTAATCAGCAATTTAGCTCTAGAAGTTAAGATAAATGAAAATGCGATAAATCATACGCATAAAATCAAAGTATCAACATGAGTCCATAGAAACTACAGAATTCATGTAGAATGAGAGAATGATCTAGCAAGAATATAATGTGAATGTAAATTGGACTTTTCATGAACGAGAATGTACTTTTCATAACCATAAAGGCTATACACTAGAAAGTCATGTAACAAGAATGTACTAGAAAGTATGTAATGACCCCGTGGATTTCACCTGTCTATAAAAAAAGTACTCCTGGCGCAATGCGACGCCAGTGTTCATCATATCCCATAGTTTATAGTATGTTTCCGGCCATCTGTTGAGGGGCTAGTGTCGAGCCCTTGGACACTGTCCGTGCCCGCTCTTGCATCTTCAAGTTATAAATCAAGCTACTTTCCCGAGAAATATAAATAATGTAGGCTGATAATAACAAGTCCAAACTTTAGTTCATGATAACAACATCAAGGTAAGAATGCATCAAATAAGAATATAAGAGTTCCAAGGTTGAATTAAGAACAAGGTCATGCTACTGAAGAAATTAGGCCGCATAACGGTACATTTATTTATTTCCATAATGTATTAATGGTTTATTGTACAAGATGTTAAGGTCCAGATAGTCCAAGGACCATCTCGGAACAGAGTAGAACCAACCCTTGGGTCAAACCACAGGTTCGGACAGAAATTCATTAACGCGACGCTCTTTAGGGTCATGATAACGGATTAATGCGACATACCATCTGGGCGCGTTCATCAAAGGAGTCGACGTAGGAAGAAAATTAGGTCGACGCAGTGAGAAATCTGTGGCTGAACAATAACGCGACCAAAGTAACCACCGCGATAATTCATTGACGCACATGGGACATAGGGCGCGATCAGAACAATTCACAGAAAACAAGGAAAACACCAAGTGCTCTCTAACATTTGGGTTTTTAGGTACAACCAGCTATATTGTCTTGAGGGAATCCAAGGCTAGCGTAGACATACGGAGGCTTTGAAATAAGGTCACCTAGTCCGACAGAAAGAATATCCATCGGAGAGGATCACAAGTCCAAGAGATGTGCCTAGAATGTGCAATGTGTAACTAATAGTAATGTACCGGAATACACGCTATATGTGATCTTATAAAATAGAAATAGAGATAAGAATGGAATGTGCCAAACATAGATCCAAGTGCAATAAATTCAAGGGAATTTCTTTAAATACAAAACTATAGTGTTTTGTCATGAAATTAGCACATAATGAAATTAAACTTTGAAAACACGCTAACACTTAAAATATGCAGTCATGATACGATCAGGAAATGAAACTACTAAGATAGGATATGCATGATAATGTATATGTATTTATATTTCATGGGACTAATGGAGTTTAATATGGCTCACGGATCATTAACGCGACGCACAGAAATAGTGCGTTAACGGAAAAGCGCACCCTATCGTGCCTGCGCGTTAAAGAGACGCGCCCCCTGTTTTCACCGCCTTCATCTCCCAGTGAGAGACATAAAAACGACGTTGCAGGGCTACTTCCTAAGGCAAAACTACATGGAACTAATTGTAATTTAGCAGGGAAAGCATGCTATGATGAAAATAAAGCATGGAAACATAGGTAAGTGACAAAAAGTTATTATCTTTTAGTTAAGGTTTCATGGACATCATGTAGTAAAAACCCTATTGCGTAGTTATGGAAACACATAAAATACTGAGTATACAATGCATGGAATCGGGAGAAAGGAGAGGGCTTTTGTCCCTAACATATTGTTTGAGCCAGCATGAGATAACCTACCTTTAATTCGATCCCTAGATAGAGAATTTCTTGCTGGAAGACGGTGTTGGTTCCTGTGCATCCTGCGTAGAACCGATGATTTCCTGACTTTCTAACTTCTTAACCGCTAGACCTAAATTCACGATATTTGAAGGAGAGTTAGAAGACATGAAGGGGAACAAATAAGTCTAAATGACCAACCTGAAAATACCTTGGTTAGGGTTCCAAATCCTCAGATCTTCACCAGACTGATACGTTGATTCCTGAGCACTCTGTTGAGGAACAGCAACTTGTGCACGTTCTATCTCCTTGGATACTCGTTCTCCTAACATGAAATTTGACAGAGGGTTAGACAATACTAACGGGAAGATAAAGTTCTAAAGAACTAACTTAAAATACCCATGCCTTACCGTCGAACAACGCGAGCCAAAGTAAGGGTTCGCGCAGGTCGAGTTTGGGGTCTATTTATAGGGTCTAGCCTAGGATTGAGGGATTAGATCGAGCTAAGAGTCTTTATTAGGGTTAGAGTCGATCCCCAAGAGTCCTAGACTTGTCTTCCCCTCGAGATAACATCGATCCATGGCCAAATCATGGATAAAAATCTAAGCTTTCCATGTTTTAATACACCTCGGTTCCGTAAGATTATCGCGGTCATCCGCAGTACCGCGTTCTTTAGTAACGCGACGTATCGTATGGGTGCGTTCTCATCTTCATTTCGAATTTGAATTTTAGTCAACCTCCACTTCTCTTTATCCCCTATTTATGCAATAAAAATAGTAAATATATTTAATTACGTCCGTTTTTGGTGGGCTTGGGCGTAAAGGCTTAGAATTGGGTTTATGGGCCTATTTTAAGTGGGCTTAGCCCTTTTGTTAATATAGGGTTCTTTAATTATCCCATAATTCACTTAATGACCCATTAAGCCTTCTTAAATACTTAATAATTATATTTAAATCCTAAAAAGTACTTAAAAAGAATTTGGTCCCCAAATTCATTACATAGGCTTTTATGGAGAGTATACTTACAATCGAATAATTTTGGAAACCTCTTGCGCATAGCTTCTTCCGTCTCCCATGTTGCATCTTGGTCTGAACCTTTATTCCACTAGATTTTCACCATGGGAATAGTTTTGTTTCGTAGCTGACACACTTCTCGATCAATGATTTTGATTGACTTTTACTCATATGTCATATCCTTTTGAATCACCAGATCGTCATGACTTATAATATGAAAAGGATCGTAGACATACCTTTTGAGCATAGACACATGAAACACATCATGGACTCCAGCTAGTTGAGGAGGTAAGGCAATGCGATATGCAATCTCGCCAACCCTTTCAAGGATTTTAAAAGGGCCAATGAATCTCGGAGTGAGCTTACCTTTGATGACGAATCTTCAAATTCCCCGACCTGGAGAAACTTTAAGGAATACGTGGTCTCCTACTTGAAATTTCAAATCTCGCCTTCTATTGTCAGCATATGACTTTTGTCTATCTTGAGTCATTTGGAGTCTTTCTCGAATGAGCTTGATCTTCTCGATAGTATCCCTAATGATTTCAGGGCCGAGAAATTATTTTTCTCCTACTTCATTCCAACATATGGACGAGCGGCAATTCCTTCCATATAGGGCCTCGAATGGTGCCATTTGTATACTAGCTTGATAGCTATTATTGTAGGTGAATTCCACCAAAGGTAAGTGGTCATGCCAACTTCCACCGAAATCAATAACACATGCCCTGAGCATATCTTCTACCACCTGATTTGTCCTCTCGGTTTGTCCATCGGTTTGAGGATGGAAAGTGGTGCTAAAATTGAGTCGGGTCCCTAATGAATGTTGTAGACCCTTCCAGAATTGAGGGTCTCGATCCAAAATAATGGTGACAGGGACACCATGTAGTTTGACGATCTCCTTTATGTATGAGGCTGCTAATATATCCACAGACCATTGACTTTTGATTGGTAGAAAATGTGCAAATTTAGTCAATCGGTCTATGATTACCCAAATACCACCATGTCCACCTCTTGTCTTAGGTAAACCCATGACGAAATCCATCCCTATACTTTCCCACTTCCACTCGGAAATTTCCAAGGGATGTAGCTCTCCTGCTGGTTTTAAATGTTCTACCTTAACTTGTTGACAAGTGAGGCAGCGAGATACAAAGTCCGCTATCACTACAAGAAAAGGCGGTGTTTGTGACGGAATTTGCAGACGGATTAATTTCCGTCTGAAAATCGGTTACAAATTCAAATTCCATCGATATTTCTAACAGAAAAATATCAGTCTGAATATCGGTCACAATTTGCGACGGATATTCGAAAAATAAATAATATGTCCAAAAATTTCATACGAAAAATAGTTCCGTCCGAAGTCTGTCTGAAACTTTCATCTCTCCCCCCTCCCGTCGAACCCTTTTCCCACTCTCTCTCTACCCGGTGATGCTTCAGGGATAAGTTCAATGGAGAAGTTGACTTCCCTTTCGGATGGTAAACCAGATAGTTCGGAAGGGAAGACATCAGGAAAGTCTCTTACAATAGGAATTTCTTCTAGAATGATTTCCTTGGACTCAGTGATAACCACGGAAGCAAGGAAAGCTGCACAACCTTGCGATATGAGTTTGCAGGCGTGAAGGGATGAGATGAGAATAGGATGGTTTCTGTATTTGATGCTAAGGAAAAAGAACTTTGGAAGGTCAGATTTGTAAAAAGAAATTCGCCTATGGTGGTAATTTATGTCGACATAGTGTTCACATAGCCAATCCCAACCTAGAATGGCATCCTCACCTTCCATATCAAGACATACGAGATTGGTAGGAAGATTATGACCTTCTATAGTTACATCACTATTCGGGTAGTGGGTTTTGAGTTCGGTTCCAGAACCTAGAGGTGTAATGATAGCTAGATCCGAAGGTAAAGGAACAGATGAAACTGGCAGAGTTTTAGCAAAAACAGTAGATATAAAAGAATGTGAAGCTCCAGTATCAAATAAAACAAAGGCTGAATGTGAATAGATATGGATTGTACCTTCGATCAGATCATCTTCCTTTCGGGCTTGATCTTCTATCACAGCATTGAGACGAGCCTGCCGCCTACGCCCACCATCATTTTTGGAAGGTTGTTCTTTCATAAGCGGGCAATCAAGCATGCAGTGCTCCCGGCTACCATAATGAAGACAAGCGCCGAGGCGCTTCCAGCACTCTTTGGCCAAATGACCGAACTTCTCGCATAAGGTGCAAGCCGCCATGACTTACTTTTTTTGTTCCTTCACCCGCTTATTCTTGCCGTTCCCGTTGCCATTACGGGACCTCTTCTTGTTGTCGTGAGACTTATAGGTTCCCATGATGCTGAATTTTTCTTCTTTTCGTTCTCTCTTCTCGTACTTTCGGCCAGATTCTTCTCCCTTGCCCTTGAACTTCTCGACCTTCTTAAGAGTCTCACACAAATGGGCCCTATGCACCATCTCCATATAGGTTCGGATATTCTGCGGCCCAAGTTACTTGACAAAGACATGACGTAGCCCATCCATAAATCAGTTGGCCTTTAAAAGCTCCGTGCTGACAAGATGCGGAGCATACGGTGCCAACCGTGAAAATTGTTGTTCATACTCGGCCACAGACATCATGCCTTGCCTTAAAGAGGCAAATTCCGCCTCCTTCCTCTCGCGGACATGTTCAGAGAAATACTTTTCATAGAAGAGTTCAAGAAACTCTTCCCAAGTGAGTTGTGCATTATGGAGATGAGCTGAGGTGGCCTTCCACCATGTACGGGCATCCTTGTTTAGCTGAAATGTGGTTAGTAGGACCTTCTCCTGGTCCGTGCATTGCATGACATTGAAGATTCTGTCCATCTTGTCAATCTAGTTCTCTGCTTCATCAGGTTTGGATGATCCCGAGAACCGTGGAGGGTTCATACTCCAAAAATTTTGGTGAAGATCTCCCGCGCCAGCTCGCGCACCTGCTTTTGTTACCGTTTGGAGGGCCTGGGTGAGACCCTAGATGGTCTGCTGCATGGCCTCCCAATTTGCTCGGTTAGCGGCCATTTGGAAAGTAAGGTTCCTAAGAAAAATAGACAATTTGTCATTTTCTTTGGAATTTATGGGGGTTAACCTAGAGGTTAATTCTTATTTAGAGATCTAGCTTAACCTGGGCTCTACCCAATCTCACATGAGTTCAAAAATTTCTTCTTAGTTCATAGGTGTGGGCCCTTAAACCTTGGACTTAACCTATGACTTGACATTTTTCTAGGACTTACTTAAGCCTAGGCTCTGATACCACCTAAACTGTCATGCCCCAAGATATGCAACGAAATTAAGTCGAGAACGTGAACAATCGACAAATAAAGCCTCAAGCTAGAATGACAATTAGAGCGCAACATTCACACACAAAAAATGAATGCACAATATGTGGTCAAAAACTCAACTTTATTAAATGATAATCAAAGTTTACAAGATAACACTTGACATTGACTCTCTTTAACATAATGACTCGCTAGACTCAATAAAGTGTAAAATTACATAACATGATCAACTTCACCGCCTATTACAGTGAAGGAGCCCAAATTATAATATGACCCATGACACTTTAACTATCTATGGCTTTTCTCGTTCATCATTCACTCTCGGACCCATCACTTGAGTACTCTGACTCCGAGTCACTAGAACTTCTTGAATTTTTTTTTGGAAAAGTAGGGAATGAGCGCACTCGCCCAGTAGGTATCTTCGTATCAACATGATGGCAATGTTAAAGTAATTAACATTTTAGCTCTATAAAAAGGGCAATAATGAAAGTGCGACAAAACATGCGAATAAAACTAAAGTAACACTAATAGCAAGAAAATCTGTATAGATGTGAGAGTTCAAGTAAATATGAGAGCATGATCAAGCAAGATTATAGTATGGCCTTTCAATAACGAGAATATACTATCATGTAACTAGAATGTACTTTTCATAACCTTGAAAAGGTTATGCATTGGAAAGTTATGTAACAAGCAAGTATAATTTCATGAGATTGCCTCGTGAGACCACGTGGATTTCACACGTTTATAAAAAAAATACTCCTAGTGCAATGCAACAACAGTAATCATCATACCCCACGGTTAATAGTATGTTTCCGACCATCTGCCGAGGGGACTAGATTGGAGCCCTTGGACACCGTCTGTGCCCGCCCTTGCATCTTCAAGTTATAAATCAAACTACTTCCAGGAGATACAACAATAAAGTCGGCCAATAATATCAAGTTCAAACAATAGTTTCATGGCAAATGTAACCAAGGTAAGAACGTACCAAAATGAATATGAGAAGTCAAGAATGATTTAATAGGATATTATGCCACAGAGGAATTCTGGCAACATAATGACATATTAATAAATTTCTATAGTTCATTAATGACTTAATGAATAAGGTTTGGGTTCCAAGTAATTAGAAGATCACCTGAGAACAAAGCAAGATCAACCCTTGGGTCAAACCCTGGGTTGGACAGTAAGTTGAGAGAAAGTGGCTCAATGGAGACCACTATCTTGAGGTGGCGGTCAAATGCAGACTGCTATAAGGGGTGGAGTCAATAAGGCTGCGTCAACGCACTAGACAAGCGAGTCGACGCAGGTCACAAAAAAGAAGAAAATAGTCAAGTGAAGACCGTAATATGGAAGTAGCGGTCATGTCAAGACCGCTATCAGACAGTGGAGTTGACACAGAAGAAGGAACAGGTCGACTCAGCCACAAGTCTGCTGATTGAATAAGGTAGCGGTCACGAGCCATCCGCTATCTGCAGGTAGCAGTCGCCTAATAGCCGCGATCTTGACAGTTCACAGAAAAACGCAGCAATCACGAAGTGCTATCTAGACCTTTGGATTTTTAGGATACAACTAGCTCAACGTCCTAGTGGGAATCCCAGGCTCGCGGAGTCTTACGGAGGCCTTGAAAAAGAATAACCTACTCCGACGCAAGGAATATCTGACGGAGGGGCTCTCAAGTTCAAGAAGGTTTCCTAACAAGTGCATGTGAACTAATAGCGTCGTACCGGAGTATGGGCTACATGTGAAGTAATAAAACAGGAATAAGATGAGAAGGGAACGAGTGAAACCCATAAACCATTATGTAATCAAGTCATGGAAATTTTTTTATTTCAAAGTATTAAGGTTTTGGCATGAAATTATCATAAGGTAAAAATAAGCCTTTTAAAAACATGCTAACCCCAAGCAAATAGCCATGACATGATCAGAAGATGGAAATAACGAGATAAGGCATGCATAATAAAAGATTTTAAATATGAAATACACATAGTTTGATCTGGTTACAGGAACCAGATAGTGGTTGATTGAGGACCGCTACTTGAAGGTAGCCATCTCTGAAGGACCGCGTTCTGTCTACAACAGACAGAGATGAAAATCCGGCGTGTAGAGCCTATTCTATGGCAATTAATGATGCAAAGCTAATAGAAAACTAAAGCTAAAGCATGATAGCATGATTCTAAAGCACAAGAAGGCATGGATTTAATCAAACTTCTTATCTGTCTAGTTAATATGTTATGAACAACATGAACTAAAAAGACCTAATGTGCAGTCATAGGAAAACATGAAATTCTCAACGTAGGAAGCATGAAAATGATCAAGACCAGAGGGCTTTTGTTCCTACTTTGATGTTTTATCCAACCAGGAGATAACGTACCTCTGGGTTCCCTCCTAATTTGAGAATTTCTCGCCTGAAGAGGACTCTGGTTCATGCGCGTCCTACGTAGAAACTGCTACTTCTGAGCGCTCTTTCTCCTTAACCACTTGATCTCCTAACACGAAAATTTGCAGAGGCTTAGAAGATACTAAAGGGTACAATAAACCCTAAAGGAAGAACTTGAAACAACATCATCTTACCTCTACTTCACGCGGTCTAAAAGCTAGGGTTCACAAAGAACAGACCTGGGTCCTATTTATAGGAATTGACCTAGGGCTTGGGTTTTAGGTCGAATTAGGAGTTCTATGGGGCATCAATCCGATCCCCCATGAGTCCTAGGCAAGTTACCATGCCAGATCACATCGATCTTTGGCAATTGGGAGGATAAAAATCCAGACTTTTCATGGGTTATCAGTTTCCATTTACGGAACCTGAACGCGGTCTTCTCTAGACTGCGACCTCCAGAACGCGGTCGCGCGACTGACCGCAACCTGACTGGGCGTTGAATTTGAATTTAACTCAAATTCCAGTCCTAATTATCCTCTAATTATCCATCCTAATTAGGGAAATGATCCTTATTACGTCTATAGGGCTGGGCTTGGGCCTAAAGGTCTTAGAATTTGGTCTTATGGTCCATTTTAAGTGGGCCTAACCCTTTAGTTAATAATTGGGCTTTTAAGTTAAAGGCCTTAACCTATTAATCCATTAATTAGCCCATTAAGCCCTTTTTAAGCCTATTAAATGCTTAAAAAAATCCTTTTAAACTTTTAATAATTCTAGAAAATTACCAGGGTTGCTACATCTCTCCCCCCCAACTTAAATGACATTGTCCTCAATGGCATCCTTAGGCAATGAAAGCAACAGAACAATGTAAAAATGAATACTATTGAGATGGAAGGATACAACCTGATGTGTAGGACATGGCTGTCCCTGGCGACTTGGACTCCTCAGCTCTTTACCTGAGTACGGAAAAATACTAAAACAAAACATCAAATAACAAAAATATTGGGTTACCTCCCAAGAAGCACTAAGTTTATCATCTTCAGTCAAATGCTTGCAAGCTCAAAAATTTATTCTGGATCACTCAAAGCAATTGATTCTTTTGATAGTGAATGCATATTCTCAAAGTAAGGTTTCAATCTTTGACCGTTAATAGTGAAAGTTTGACCATTTTGAGGATTTAAAATTTTAACAGCTCCGTGATCAAATACTCTGATGACAATGAACGGTCCATCCCATCTGAATTTTAATTTTCCTGGAAACAACCACAACCTACAGTTGAAAAGCCAGACTTTTTGATTAGTTTGAAAACTTTTTCTTTGAATGTGCTTGTCATGAAAGGCTTTTGTCTTAGCTTTGTAGATTTTAGAATTTTCATAGGCTTCATTGCACAGTTCTTCTAATTCATTCAATTGTAGAGCTCTTTGGGAACTAGCTTGAGTAAGATCAAAATTAACTTACTTTATGGCCCAATATGCTCTATGTTCCAGTTCTACTGGAAGGTGGCGGGCTTTTCTAAAAATTAATCTGTATGGTGACATGCCAATGGGAGTTTTGAATGTAGTTCTGTAGGCCCATAACGTATCGTCTAGTCTTTCTGACCAATCTTTTCTATCTGACCTAACAATTGTATGTAAAATGTTTTTAATCTCTCTATTGGAAACCTCCACTTGTCCACTGGTTTGGAGATGATAAGGGGTAGCGAGCTTATGAGTGATACCACATTTATGAAGTAAAGCTCGGAATTGAGAATGAGTAAAGTGAGAACCCCCATCACTAATGATTGTTCTAGGACAACCAAATGTAGAAAAGATGTTCTTTTGAACAAACTTCATCACCACTTTATGGTAATTAGTCCTAGTTGCAATAGCTTCAATCCACTTAGAAACATAATCGACCACCACCAAAATGTACTCATTGCCAAGTGAAGGTGGAAACAGTCCCATGAAATCTATTCCCCAAACATCAAATATTTCTACCACCAGAATGGGATTAAGCGGCATCATATCTTTCTTTGAATTATTGCACACAGCTTGACACCTCAAACAGATTTTGGAAAATTTATAAGCATCCTTGAATAAGGTGAGCCAGTAAAATCCACTTTGTAGAACTTTTGCCGCAATTTTCATTCCTGAAAAGTCTCCCCCGCATGCCAAAGTATGACAAAATTCAAAACACTTTGTTGCTCTTCTTCTGGGACACATCCCTTGATAATATGATCCGGACCCATGTGAAATAACTCAGGGTCCTCCCAAAAGTAATATTTAACCTTTGCAAAGAAATGATCCTTCTCCGGCTTAGACCACCCACCCGGGATTTGACCAGTCGCCAGATAGTTGACTATGTGATCATACTAGGGTGTTGAGATGTGAGAAATAGCTAAGAGATTAGTTGACTATGTGATCATACTAGGGTGTTGAGATGTGAGAAATAGCTAAGAGATGTTCATCGGGGAAGGAATTATGCATTGGAGTGCTCTCAGGTATAACAATTCTAGAAAGATGATCGGCAACAACATTTTTCTAGCCCCTTTTTATCTTTTATTTCAAGATCAAATTCTTGAAGCAATAAATCCAACGAATCAATCGGGGTTTGGTAGCCTTCTTGAAAAGCAGATATTCCAATGTCGAGTGATCAAAATAGACAATGACTTTAGCCCCTAAACGATATGATCAAAATTTCTTGAGGGCGAGGACATCAGCCAAAAGTTCTTTTTCCATAGTAGTGTAGTGCATTTGAGCTTCTGCAAGGGTGCAACTTGCATAATAGATAACTACGGGCTTCTTATCAATCCTTTGCCCTAAAACAGCTCCTATGGCATAATCAAAGGCATCACACATGATTTTGAATGGAAGCGACCAATCAGGGGATTGTAGAATTGGAGCTTCAGTAAAGGAGTGTCTTTAGCCAAAAGTTGAGTAAGAGGGCGAGCAATGGAAAAGAATTTCTTGATAAATCTTCTATAGAATTCAGCATGGTCAAGGAAAGAACGAATTTGTTTAACAGATGTTAGGGGAGGAAGATTAGAAATCAAATCGACCTTAGTCTTGTCTATCTCTATTCCCCTTTCAGAAACAATGTGGCCTAGCACTATTCCTTCTCTAACCATAAAATGACTTTTCTCCCAGCTTAGCACCAGATTAGACTCTATGCATCTTGCAAGCACCTTCATCAAATTATCTAAGCACCCATCAAAAGATTCACCAAACACAGAGAAATCATCCATGAAGATCTCTAAGAATTCACCCACCATATCTGAAAAGATTGCCATCATGCACCTTTGGAATATAGCTGGGGCATTGCAATGTCCAAATGGCATTCTCCTGAAAGCAAACGTGCCGTAAGGACACGTGAAGTTGGTTTTCTCTTGATCGTCTGGGTAGATAGCAACTTGGTTATACCCAGAATATCCATCCAGAAATCAAAAATACTTTTGTCCAGCTAGTCTCTCTAAGATTTGATCTACAAACGGGAGAGGAAAGTGATCTTTCTTTGTCATAGCATTCAATTTTCTATAATCAATATAAACTCTCCACCCAATTTGTAATCTTGTAGGCACCTCTTCTCCTTGATCATTTTTAATGACAGTCAGCCCGGACTTCTTTGGCACTACTTGTGTAGGGCTGACCCACTTGCTATCAAAGATGGGATAGATAATTCTAGCATCTAACCACTTAACCACTTCTTTCTTCATAATGTTGGGTTCGTGGCACTCCCTCTTGGTCTTTGCTAATGGTTTTGATGATTACAATATATTGTGTGGTTTACGTTTGTACTGAAGTGAAGATCATGTGTGCATGTTTTGTGGAAAACGCCTTGATGCTCACATGTTGATATCTTGCTTTGTAGGTTTGGCATGCATATCATTTATAGGTGCAATTCTGTTCTATGGAGTTGATGTTTGCTTAATATGCATTGACCTTGGTCTCTTGATGCACTCCATACATGATGTTTTTCATTGATGAAATCATGTTTTCATAGAAGGTCATAAGGCCTTTTATCTTGATTAAATTGGATTGGATGTCCTTGGGTTGAACCGGACTGCCTTTAGGCAGATTCTTTATTTTCCACTGCAAGGGTTGACCCCATGGGTCGACCCCTGGCTCTTTTGAGCCCTGTTCCTTGTTTTGGATTGTTCAGATGGTAACAAGTCTAGGTTCCTTCATGCAAAAATCTGATTAATTTTGTATGTGAAACTGGTTTCCATGTTGGTTTAAATGATGGGTTTAAGTCAAGGAAATTCATGTCTAAGTGCCTTTGAATGAGGTCTAATGATCCTTATTTGGCTGGTCTTGTATTGGTTGAGCTGTTTTGTTTTTAACTGAATATGGAATCATTGAACTGATAAGCTTATACACTCATGGATGTTTTGTCTTGGTTTGCATGCTTAATTCATATATGATGCTAATATGAGTTTAGATTGCTCTCAACTGAACTTGTAGACATGGGAGGCATGATGAATTTGTGTTAAAGCTAGATCACCGGAATCACATTTGAAATGAGAACTTAGAATGATCTGAATTTGATAATTGTGATTCTATTGTGCTCATAGCTGTATTTTTGAGAGACAAATCTGCAGGTTCTTAATTGAAGAGAAAAACATGGCTGGAGAAGTGTTTTGAAATTGGCTTCTTCAAATGGATTGAGAGTGAGCCAATCACTCTTATATATGGCTGCACTTCAGTATATGAATATGCAGCTTGAAGGTTTTTCAGATTACTCTGGAATGCCCTTAATTGGTTTTGGACTGAACTTGCTGTCACAAATGGTTCTGTTGTATTCAATTCAGAATTGGACTGTTTGAGTCTAATTGATATGTGAGGGTTGTGAAGGTTCAGTTTGACATGGACTGAATCTATGTATGGTTTGATTTGTACTGGAAATAGCTCCTTCATGTATGAAGCTATACTCTTGCTGCATTAGATTAAGATTAAAGTGACTGAATTATTTGTGGCTAGTGCACGCTGGAAGATTTATGTGAAGTATGAATTGCAAGACCTCTATACTTGCTTTGATTAAAGTCTGAACTTGGCATTCATAGTTGGCTTGCTTAAATCATTAATTGATATGTGAACTTATGAGGATATGTAGGTTAATCAAGCTTTGCCAATGTATTTAAGCGTTCAGCTGGTTGTCTTTAAGACTGATATAAATATGAATTTCCAGAATGAATAGGTTCTACTTTGCCAACAATTCTTGGGAGTCCATGGTAAGCTTCACTCTTGTTTACAATCCATTGGATCCTTGGTATAAGTTTATGTTTATATGGATTTCCATGTGCCAAGATTGGATTTGATTCTTGTATAATGTTTTTGGGCTTTATTTCAATGCATTAAGTTGTTTTCTATTTTTACTCTGCAAGAGTCGACTCCTTGAGTCGACTCTTGGTGCTCAAGGTCTGCTTTTGGAGCAGACAGAACTGTTTGCAAAAAGAGTCGACTCAGTGAGTCGACACTTTTTGACTGGGTTCTATTTTTTTTTGTTCTTTGGCCAGAACCCCCGCGAGTAAGAGTCGACTCTAAGAGTCGACACTTGTCTCAGGTGGCCTATATCGGGTTTGTCATTTTGGGTGTAAAATGCCCATTTCTTGGTCCGATTTGCTTGGCTTTTTACCCCGTTACCCTTAGGGTTTCACCCACCTATTGGGTGTGTTTTTGAAGGGTTTTTAGAGGGGTTTTGTGGCCTTTTGCTGCTGGTTTCTCCTTGCTATATGAAGCCGCATTTTGATCAACGAGGAGCAAGAATTGGGGCTTATTTTGCATATCTGTTGTTGCAGGAGACGAAGAACGTGGAAAGGGGCGTTGCACCATCAAGGAGGAGGAAGAAGAAGCCGTAAAGGTCGCCATCCATGAGCCTGAGCCTCGATCTAGAAGCTACAGTTGCTGCTCTCCACTGTCCAGGGTTTTGGGCATTTTAATCTACAAGTCCGGCTGCTTCCACTCTATGGTTCATCATTTCCAGTGCGCCCTACCTTCTGATTGAAGGGATTCATGGGATATTCAAAGGGGAAATACTATATATCTGCTATTCATTTATTTGTGATGCCCCTTTCAACTAATACATAGTTGTGAGAATATTGATTCATTTGTTCTTGGTGTTTGCAGGTACGATTGGAGCTTGGATTTGAAGGGACATACATTGGATCTTCAAGAAGGAAGACCGTCTGCTCCGACATCCTGCGGATTCAACTCTCTCCAATCTAAGCTTCAACGAAGATCCTCTTATGACTATTGGAGAACCAAGGGGAAAACATTCTATATCTCTTACCCATTTCTTTGATATGTTTTTCTTGATATATAATCTGCAGTGAACATACTTTGTATATCCTTCTATTTTGTCGAACTCAGAATATTATCTGTGTGTGGTATACGGAGCTGCGTCTCCGTGTGAGATATATGTGCGGGGTGTGTTCCCCGACTGTGTGTGTGTGAGTGCTGCGGTGGCAGCGTTTAGGGGCTAGGCCCCATGTGTGTATTGCTACGGAAGCAGCGTGTGTGGTGATGGGGCTCGTCCCCGTGTTGCTACGTCTCGTAGCGTGTAGTGAAGCCTCACCGGGTTTGGTGAGGGGTGGACGTAGGGAGCCCGTCGGGGTCCCGAACCACCTAAAAATCTCTGTGTCGATTGTGATTGCCTGTGTGATTGTCCTTTTCTTCTATCTCCATTCACAGGTCTATTATATGATTTTTACTCACTGCACCATCGCACATCGCTTCAACTGCTATACGTGTTAGGCTCAATTTCTGTTGTTCTTTGCATTGATAATCCGTGTGAGATCAGAAATACTGAGTGAACCTAAATCTCACTTTAGTTATGATTGAGCAAATTAACGTAGTTAATCTTGTTTCCGCTGTGTTTAGTTGGAGTTGTTTTTAAAATCCGCCATCTCGGCTGGGGGACAATTCAACCCCCCTTCTTGTCCGCCATCTACTCTGGGCCAACAATTAGTATCAGAGCCTAGTCTCTGATTTTTATTCTGCGGACCTCACGGTCGAGAAAAGATCTATTCATGATGGCTAGTGTGCATTCAGTTCCCATCTTTGATGGTTTTGATTATGCTGTATGGCTTAGAAAATCTGTGTTTGGATTACTAATTCTGATCCGAAGCTTATGAAGCTAATCACTCATGGTCCTTATAGTCTTACAAAAAATGAGTCAAGGTGGATCGATGAGGATAAGAAAAAGAACTATGATAACTTGTTTGTTTTGAATGCTCTTAAGGCTGCTGTGAAAACTGACGTATATCCTTTTGTTTCATCTTGTAGGTCAGCCAAAGAAGTCTGGGATGGGCTAAGCAAAGCCTAAGAAAATAGTGTTGATAAGTGCCTCGTGGCAAACAACGGCAATGATCATCAAAGTGAGGAAAGTTCTAAGGTAAACTCTGACTCCGATAAAGAAGATGAGCTGAGTTATGATGAATTGATGGATGCTTATGATGAGATGTGTGATAGATATAAATCAATGAAATCTGAAAATAGAAAATTAAAAAAGAAACTTGATGATTCTTGTCATGTTAACTCTTCATGTGCTAAAGGTTTCGGAGTCGAAAATACTTGTGTTGATAATTCCTCTTGTGAAAAATTAATTGAGCTTGAAAAATTAGTTGAGTCTCACGTTTTTGAGGTTGATAGCTACAAAGAAACCATTTCATGTTTGAGATATGAAAATGAGACTTTAATGACTAAAATTTCAGAGCTTGAAAACATTGAAAAGGAATTTAGAGGTAAATTGAGTTGTTTAGATAGTGATCAAATATTGCTTAACGAACTTATTCAGAATGAAAAGCTTGCTGAAGAGATTGAGAAATTGAAAGATCAGAACAGTTTGCTGCTTGATAAACTCAATACGTTTGAGAAAGGAAAATGTGTGGTTGTCGATGATTGTGTTAATTTGCATGTTCTTGAACAAGAAATTAAAAGTCACAAAAGTGTAAATCTTTTGTTGAATGAAAAAGTGACTTCTTGTGAAAAAGAGATTGATGATCTTGAAATGTATATTGTGTCTTTGCAAAATGAGATCAAGAGTTTGAATGAGCTCTTATGTTTGTGTGATAAAGAAAATGAGAAACAGAGAAATGTCAGTGATCAATCTTGTATGCATGCAAAACCCTTTACTGTTAAACATGTTCATGCATCAAGAAAGAGAATGAATGTCTCATGTTATTATTGCGATAAATATGGCCACGAAATGTATGATTGCTTTATAATGAAATCTGATGATGATGTGACTTTGAAATCAAGAATGAAAATAGATGTTAGTTCTAAAATTCATGAAAAACTCATAAAGAAAAGATTCAAGAATCATTGCTTCTATTGTGGGTTACATGGTCACGTTTTTAAAAATTGTCTCACACAGAAAAGTGATGATGAGTGGTTTATCAATAAGAGCCTTTCCTGTCATTACTGTGGTAGTTCTGGACATGTAATGAATGATTGTTATGTGATGAAAAATGATGACAAATAGTTTATGAAAAGAAAATCTTCTCATTGCTTTTATTGCGGCCAAAATGGTCATTCAATGGATGTATGTGGTTTAATGAGAGTTGATGATGAATGGTTTGAGAAGAAAAATAAAATATGTATTGCTCATGCTAGAACTAACCCCTCGGGACCCAAGATGGCTTGGGTACCCAAAACTTCGAAATGAGAAATCTATTTTGCAGGGGCGCCTTGAGGCCAAGGAACGTTGATAAATAAAGGTTTCTCAAGGTGAGAAAGAAAATTGTTTGATTTGAAGTTTATTTTACTTAAATTCATTTTGAAAAATCTGAAAAGGCAAAACTGAGTTTGGAATTGTTTCACATTTTGCGAATAAAATTGATTTTTGAATACTTTACACTACACACAAAGACTTTCATACTCTTACTTACTTTATGCAAATAACAATTCAATTTTTGAATGCTTGAACTTGAACATAGAACTCCTCACACTTTTACTCACTTTATTGTAGATTGCAGTTCACTTATGCATACATAGGTTGCATGCTTATTTTCACTCTCATATCATGCATATCCTTGCATATGTGTAGATAGGAATAATTTTCAATCTTCTTTCAATTTACGTGCATATACTTGCATATACGTTACATACTTGTGTGCTTGAATGCCATGATTATTCAGTATATCAAATGGCGATAGTGGAAGGTTGGATTATGTCCAACTGGAAGCTTTCCTCATGCGTGATGGTGGTCTTCGGACCCACGTTCTCCGCCAAGTATCGATAATCAAATTGCTTGAAAATTTTGAAAGGTCCTTGGTTGATTGCATGTATATACTTTATACAACCATTTCTTGACATCTTTCTATGACATTTTTCTATGATAAATGAAATTGCATTGATTGAGACATGTTTGTTACATGACATATGTTAAGGGGGAGATTTTTTTTATAACCGTGCATACACTTAGGGGGAGACATAACTGTGATTAGACTAATTCATGTCTTACATTCAATACAACCACCCACTCACCTTGTACCTTTTTGAGCTAAATGATTCAATTTAATAAGGATTTCAGTTATTCCTCTCAACACTGTAGAGGACTCTTGAATCTCTACATGGAATTCACATGTCTCGTGAGGAAAAAGCTGGTTGCCCCACCTCAAATCTGTTTAAGTGGAACATGGATCTTGGTAGCCTGGAATCTTCCCTGAAACAAAGGAGGAAACTCGCGTTGAAAAGTGAAGCTAATCCACATTTAAAATAAGTGTGATTCACCACCAAGTAGCCGGGAAATGTCCCTGAGACAAAGGATACAACTCGCGCCGAAAAGTGACAAAATCCATAGTTAATATAAGTGACGAAACTGAGTAACTGGGAAGTGTCCCTGAGATAAAGGATACAACTCGTGTCAAAAGATTAGTCACACCATTTAGATTAAAAAAAATTGGGGTCATACGTAGCTACCAATACTCGAGCATCGTGTATGGATGATAGGTTCTTTTTAGTGTTCTTCAGAAAATCTGAATATCCATATTCCCTTGGAATTCATTGCTCAATTTTTCACATATACACTTGGGTTTGATTGTGTGAATGTTCTTTATGAGTCAGTCATCTTTCATAGTTAATACAGTACCTTCTTTTTGTAAGTACGACCTTCTTAGTATTGTTCATGCACATCATGTTCAAAATCGATTGCATAATTCTTACACCTGTCCCGAAGGGACTTGCTTGAGTATATATTTTATTTTGCATGCTTGAGTGCGTGATTACTTGATCATTTCTGTTCATGCAATACATCAGTTCCTATTGATGCATCTTTTGATCATACTTGTATATATCAACTTAAATAATCCCATTGTCAGTCGGTTTTTTTTCATGACAATAGGGGGAGAACAATGTGCTGTTCAGCACAACATTTGCATATAGTTTAGTTGAGTCATACTCTAGGGAATAGTTTGATCATATACCGCATATAGTTCAAAAACTGAGGATTTGGACTTTCCTTCCTTATGGTAGGTCATTGCTGGGTTCGTGCTCCATTGGCTTTACATATCCGTCTACTTCTTTTTGAATTTTCATACTTGTTCACCTCGTCCCCCACTTTTTGATAATGTCAAAGGTGGAGAGAGTTTTGGATGGCCACAATATATTGTCATAATAAAAAAGGGGGAGATTGTTAGGTTCGTGGCACTCCCTCTTGGTCTTTGCTAATGATTTTGATGATTACAATATATTGTGTGGTTTACGTTTGTGCTGAAGTGAAGATCATGTGTGCGTGTTTTGTGGAAAACGTCTTGATGCTCACATGTTGATATCTTGCTTTGCTGGTTTGACATGCATATCATTTATAGGTGCCATTCTGTTCTATGGAGTTGATGTTTGCTTAATATGCATTGACCTTGGTCTCTTGATGCACTCCATACATGATGTTTTTCATTGATGAAATCATGTTTTCATAGGAGGTCATAAGACCTTTTATCTTGATTAAATTGGATTGGATGTCCTTGGGTTGAACCGGACTGCCTTTAGGCAGATTCTTTATTTTCCACTGCAAGGGTCGACCCCATGGGTCGACCCCTGGCTCTTTTGAGCCTTGTTCCTTGTTTGGGATTGTTCAGATGGTAACAAGTCTTGGTTCCTTCATGCAGAAATCTGATTAATTTTGTATGTGAAACTAGTTTCCATGTTGGTTTAAATGATGGGTTTAAGTCAAGAAATTCATGTCTAAGTGCCTTTGAATGAGGTCTAATAATCCTTATTTGGCTGGTCTTGTATTGGTTGAGCTGTTTTGTTTTTAACAGAATCAGGAATCATTGAACTGATAAGCTTATACACTCATGGATGTTTTGTCTTGGTTTGCATGCTTGTTTCTTATATGATGCCAATATGAGTTTAGATTGTTCTCAACTGAACTTGTAGACATGGGAGGAATGATGAATTTGTGTTAAAGCTGGATCACCGGAATCACATTTGAAATGAGAACTCTAGAATGATCTGAATTTGATAATTGTGATTCTATTATGCTCATAGCTGTATTTTTGAGAGACAAATCTGCAGGTTCTTAATTGAAGAGAAAAACATGGCTGGAGAAGTGTTTTGAAATTGGCTTCTTCAAATGGATTGAGAGTGAGCCAATCACTCTTATATATGGCTGCACTTCAGTATATGAATATGCATGTTGAAGATTTTTTAGATTGCTCTGGAATGGCCTTAACTGGTTTTGGACTGAACTTGCTGTCACAAATGGTTCAATTGTATTCAATTAAGAATTCGACTGTTTGAGGCTAATTGATATGTGAGGGTTGTGAAGGTTCAGTTTGACATGGACTGAATCTATGTATGGTTTGATTTGTACTGAAAATAGCTCCTTCATGTATGAAGCTATACTATTGCTGCATTGGATTAACATTAAAGTGACTGAACTATTTGTGGCTAGTACAGGCTAGAAGATTTGTATGAAGTATAATTTGCAAGACCTCTATACTTGCTTTGATTAAAGTCTGAACTTGGCATTCATAGTTGGCTTGCTTAAATCATTAATTGATATGTGAACTTATGAGGATATGTAGGTTAATCAAGCTATGCCAATGTATTTGAGCGTTCAGTTGGTTGTCTTTAAGACTGATATAAATCTGAATTTCCAGAATGAACAGGTTCCACTTTGCCAACAATTCTTTAGAGTCCATGGTAAGCTTCACTCTTGTTTACAATCCCTTGGATCCTTGGTATAAGTTTATGTTTATATGGATTTCCATGTGCCAAGATTGGATTTGATTCATGTATAATGTTTCTGGGCTTCATTTCAATGCATTAAGTTCTTTTCTATTTTTACTCTGCAAGAGTCGAATCCTTGAGTCGACTCTTGGTGCTCAGGGTCTGCTTTTGGAGCAGACAGAACTGTTTGCAAAAAGAGTCGACTCAGTGAGTCGACACTTTTTGCATGGGTTGCAAAAAGAGTCGACTCAGTGAGTCGACTCTTTTTGACTTGGTTCTATTTTTTTTGTTCTTTGGCCAGAACCCCCGCGAGCAAGAGTCGACTCTAAGAGTCGACACTTGTCTCGGGCGGCCTATATCGGGTTTGCCATTTTGGGTGCAAAATGCCCATTTCTTGGTCCGATTTGTTGAACATGTGTGCAACATGATTAATTTTATAGTTTTGATGATGTCTACCTCTGTAGTCATTAATGGACTATACCTGCATTTGATAGTGTTAATATTCATACATTTCAGGTCATTATACTTCAAGCGCAAAAGATCAAGAATGACACACAAATCTAGGCAACTGGATACACAGATATCAAGGCATATGATAATATTGGAGGCACGAAAATCTAGCATGTTTCAAGCACAGAAATCAAGCTGAATAGCATCACACATAAGGTCATTGCATATTCCTCATATGGTCAGTGCATATCTTGCCTTATAGATGGTTCAAGGTCGGTGCAACTTCTGGATAGCAAGCCACAATGTTGTGTCTCTATGGTTTTGATGATGTCAATATTCATAAGTCATTCTTTGATAATGGTATTAATGACTTGCTGTTGTGTTTAATCAAATGAACATTTCTATTGGTGATTGCTCTTGAAAAAGTCTTGAAGCGTTCTGTTCATCAAATGGTATTTGAGGTACATGCATACGAGCATGTTTATGATTGCTGTACTTCACTGGCCTATCTTTGTTCAAGTCCATACACTCTGTGAAGTCCATGCGTTCATTCATTGATCAAATCTATACATTGTCTGCCCTACACACACAAGTCCATACATTACATTTGGGCATCAAAGTCCATACAGCCAAAGCCAATGCATTTCACGTCTCATGCTACTGTCAAGTCTGTACATTGGCAAAGTCTGTACATCCGACCGTCTCATTCAGCGTCTCATGCTATCAAGTCTATACACTGTCTGCCCTGTTCGCAAAGCAAGTCTGTACATTGCGTGCACTGTACATCATCTATCCAAGTCTATACATTGTCTAGTCATCCACACTTAAAGTCTATACATTCCTTATCTTTGACTACGTTCAGAACACTAAGTCTGTACATTGGTAAAGTCTGCACATGGTTGCTTTGAAGCTGCATCAAGTCTATACATTGTCGTCTGCTCGTGCAAGTCTATACATTGCTGTCTCATGCATTCTAAGTCCATACATCACTGCACATGCCTTCCAAAGTCTGTACAACCTCTAATCTGCATGAGAGACTAAGTCTGTACATCATCTTGGCGCTCACCAAGTCTATACATCGCTCATGCATTGCTTCAAGTGTGTACAGCCAGTGCATTCCTTGATATCAAGTCTATACATTGCATGCTACAAAGTCTGCACATCCCGTTTGCACTAAGTCTGTTCATTGCCTGTGCATTCACTTGTCAGGTTGCATGCTACAAAGTCTGCACATCCCGTTTGCACTAAGTCTGTACATTGCCTGTGCATTCACTTGTCTGGTTGCATGAGACACTAAGTCTGTACATGGTCCAGGCGCTCGCAAAGTTTGTACATCGGCCTGGCGCTCGCAGAGTCTGTACATCGACTTGGCGCTGGCAAAGTCTATACATTCATGAGCCATGGCTATACATCGTCTGCTGCATGCCACTTCAAGTCTGTACATGATCTTGGCATATGCATTCATAAAGTCTATACATCCATCAGTTGATAGTTGGCCAAGTCTATACATTGTAAGACCAAGTCTGTACAATCTTGTGCATGCATCGTCTCATGCATCATCTCTCTCAAAGTCTGTACAGCGTTTGCCTACAATGCATCGTCTCTCAAAGTCTGTACAACCAGCTCTGTCTCACTTAGTGCCTCATCAAGTATGTACATAGTTTGGCTGCATAACACTAAGTCTATACATCGAGTGAAGTATGTACAGCCTGTTCTTCATACAAGTTTGTTCATGCATTATTTCATTAAGTCTATACATTCATTGTGGCTCGACTGAAGTAACTCTGTCATTGTACAGGCTGATGATTGGGCACATGATCGGAGGTTGGTACCTGGCACGTGATCCGAGGACAAAGAGGGCACATGCCCTGCACACGCCCTAGCTGTTGCTGATATAAATACGAAGCTTCTTCCATCTGGAGAGATAGAGATCGAGATAGTGATAGAAGAAGAGAGCAATAGAGAGGCAGAGAGCAGAAGAAGAAGAAGAGAGATCCAGCAGAAGAAGAAAAGAGAGAACAGAGTGAGAAGAAAAGAAAGGAGGGGCAGAGAGGCAGAGTGTGAAAGCAGAAGAAGAAAAAGAGAAAGAGAGAGAGTTCATGGAGAAGAAGAAAGAAGACTCTATTGAAGATCTGTCTACTGGACCGTGGATCAAATCCAGGCCAGTCAACTCCATGGGAGCCCCATCTATGTTATTATCCTTTACAGCTTTCTGATCACTGTGTATTTTTCATTTCTTATTTTTTATTTCTTTTCATTTGATCACCTTGTTCTTCCGATTCTCTGGTTTGAGATCGGGTTCCTCCTGTGGACTCAGGAGAAGGGAGGCTTGGTGTCTCCGGTTGCAAGTAGTGGTTGCTACCTGTGGGTTCCCTCCTGGGTGGAGGAAGAGAGACTTCGGTCTCTGGTTGCTAGTGACTGTGTGTCACTAGTGGTTCCCTCCGGTTTGGAGGAAGAGGGGAGGTTGTTCCCCTGGTCAAGCTGTTAGGCAGCACTTGTTTGCAAGCTGAGTCTGCGGTTCTAGCATTAGCTAGTGGAAGCCTCACTCCGGTTTGGAGTGAGGGGTGGACGTAGGTCTGTGGACCGAACCACCTAAAAATCCTGGTGTTCTATGTTTGTTCTTTTATCTGCTTAGCGTTAGATGCATGGCTAGGACCGTCTCTAACGAGTCATCTGCTTGAATGCTTTATGGCACACACTGTTTCAATTTGATTATGTCTCGACTTAGACTTGCTCAAGTGGCTGCATTGTTGCAGTCCAACTGGTTGATCTAGTGTGTCTTGGAATTTCGTCTTGAAGTGCTCAATAGCTTTTATTCCGCAACTGTGCCTAGCTACAGGCTTTTATTTGGGCAATTTTGAAGAGGGATACATTCACCCCCCTCTGTATCCATCGCACCGATCCTATCATTTGGTATCAGAGCGGTGTCTGCATTGTAGGTTCAGCGACCTGCAGATCCGACCCTGCAACCTTCGGTGCTTTCTCACTTTTGGTGCATCTTTATTCCTGTTGCTTTAATCTGATCTGTTTCCATGGGTGATCCACCGGTTTTCAACGGCTTTAATATTAATGTGTGGTTTGTCAGTCTGCGCAAATATGTTATATCAGTTAATCCTGATCTGTGGAAGTTAATTTCACAAGGTCCTCACAGACTACCAAAGAAAGTGTCCAAATGGACCGACAGTCACAGATCAAAGGATGGAGAAAATCAGAAAGCTTGGAATATGATGAAAGCAGCTATTGACAAAGCCTTACACTCTTGCCTTCATGATTGCAGGTCCGCTAAAGACATCCTGGATAAGCTGAAGCTAGCTCACAGGATAAATGAGGATAGCTGCATGATGGCTAACAGAAGTAATCAAAGTGGCAGCGATCAAGGTAGCAATCAGAATGAAGACGATAATGATGAGGAGGTAAACCCTTTTGAGAACTATACTTTAGATGATTGGGAGAATTCATATGCTGACTTATTAGAGTCACATGAGAGGTTAAGAAAATAGTATAAAAATTGAAAAAGGGTAATGTGTTAGAAAGTTCAAGCTCCTCTTGTGAAAAATTTCTAGAGTTGAAACAATCTCATGATGCTTTTATGTCTGATATTCAAATGTTGAAAAAATAAATTTCGTTGCTAAAAATTGAGAATCAAGATCATGTAAAAGAAATCTCTGAACTAGAGAAGAAGCTTAGCCTAACTTGTTATGATTCTGTTCAGAGTAAGGATTTGCTGAAAAATTATGAATGTGTTAAGTCTGATTTAAACAAGCTGAAAAGTGAGAATGACTCTCTCAGAAAGTTCTCTAAAGAAAATGAAGAAAGTTTAGAGAAACTTAAAAAGGAGAACACGTTGCTGATTGAAAAATTTGACGCCATCAAATCTGTAAACATGGAGTTACACTAAAACGTTGAAAAACTACAAAGAAAGTTGAAGGAATCTAAAATTGGAAAAGTGCATGAAGTGAATCCGGATGATCAGATTCTAGTAAATGAATTGATTCACAACGACAAACTTAAGAGGAGATAGAGAAACTAAAACAGTTGAACACCACCATGTCAAAGAGATTGCTGACATTTGAAAAAAGTATATGTGTGGTGTCCGATAATTCAGAAGAAGTGGAAAAGCTCAAAACTGAAATAGAAAATCTTAAAAATGTTAATGCCACTTTAAGTGAAACACTCAACAGGAGTGAGGAGGAAAATGCTAACTCAGAATTGCTCATCATTACTCTTGAAAATGAAGTCAAGGATCTAAAAGACTCCTTGTCAAAGTTTATGAGTGGGCAAGAAAACCTAGACAAGCTACTAGGTGTAAAAGTCAATGTCAGGAAGGAAGGGTTGGGCTACAATAATCTAAATAAAAAGACTTTTCAGAACAAAGTAATGACATCATTTGTAAATGCTTCAAATGTAGTCACAACATCACAGGTCAAACAGCCCATTGTTCAGAAAACCCAAAAACAAATTGAAAAATCGAAAAAGAATGATAACATGAATAAAAAGGCAACACTCAAGTATGTGGAAAAAGTGCATGCTGTTCATCACAAGAACTTTCCTGCCACTAAGAAAAAGAGCATCTCATGTACCAATTGTGGTAAGGTAGGACACAGTTGATGGGGTCATCACCATCCGTCCTGACACTCTCGACCATTCTCGTCATCCCGGAGGCGTACATCATGGTCTAGTCATTTATTTTGAGTCCTATGTATGTTTCTTTATTTTATTTGAGTCATATCATTGTAATTTTCCTTTTATTTGAGTCATGTCCCTAGGTCTTGTGCTTATTTCCCTAGGTTTGAGTGTCATTAGGTTTATTAGTTAGCTATTGGGCCCAATTCATTGGGCTTGGCCCATGGGCGCCCCTATCTTGTTGGTTATTAGTCAATGTGTCAAAAGTCAGGGTCTTATTGTAAATTGTGGGATCCCTATAAATAGGACCCCACTCTCTCAATTTTGAGGTAATGAATCAATGAATGAAAAATTGCCATTTTGTGAGTTCTATCTTTATTTTTATGGTGGAGTGAATCCATTAGTGAGGTGAGAAGCCTTAGGGAGAGAATCCCACCCATCCCTCTCTTAATCTCTCTCTTTCACTCCCCTTTCTCTCTCCTCCACACCCAATTTCAAAAATTTTCTCTCTCCTCCCTTCCCAACCACCACTCTCCCACCTACCCCCATTAAAGGCCACTCCCCTTCCCCACACATCCCATTACTCCACCCCCTAGTCCCAAGGGAGCATCCCCAATCACTAAGCCACCCTCCAACCACCTCATCCCTTTCCCAAGCACCCTTCCCTCTCTCCCATCCAACCCTCCACCTCCCAAGACCATTTGAATTTGAATATCCCCTTCCCTCCATAGCCCAAAGTCGCCCAACTCCTTTCCCCATTCAGTAGGCCACCCCCATCCCCTTCCCTCCACTCCACTCTACCAAGAGCAGCCACCCCATCACCCTTCCTCCACCTTGGCTGAGAGCCTGCAGAGAACCAGTGGAGTTCAGCAGCGACCCCGTCTTCCCCCTGGCGTCTATGGAGGTCCAAGAGCTATTGTCGGAAGCGTCTGCCTGTCTTCTTTGCAACGGAAGTGGTTTCGTTGTCGTCCGAGCACTATGCTGCCTGGGAGAGCCGTTCTCCCTCGACTGCGCGAAGCTCTCCTGACAGAGCACCTGAACATGATTGGAAGCTCTTCCACGACAAATCCAGCGTGAATAAAGACAAGAAACCTTCTACAAAGTTTTTCCTCCTTCTGTCTACTTTCATAATCAAGAAGTGGAACTCCGTTCGGCATTCTATAGAAGGAGTTATCAATTTTCTCCCTCAGCCACGCGGTTCTACTTCCCACAGTCTACACCAACCTGTCGTCATTATTTAGAGTCCCCTGGTCTTCTCCGACATCGTTTGGCTTCCCCGTCAGTTTTTCTGTGAAGAGGACTCGTCCACGGTTCCAACGACTCTGACGGTGCTCAATTCTGAGTTCGGAAGCTGTCGGGGCAACCTCTGTAACCTTCTATTAGAAACCAGGAGCTGCCAGTCCGAGACACTGCCTCCCTGTTCGGGCCTCCACCCAGACCAGCATCGACGACAAAAGAAATTAATAAAATTTGGACGACTTCCCCGGCCTACTAAGAAGATTTTCCATGTGGTTTCGTCTCCAACAAAATTCGGTAGCAGTTGCAGCAGTCAATTCATCAGTCTCCTATCAGCACCCATAGAACTGGGCAGAATCGGCAACCTCCCATCTTCGGTGTTCCCTTCTCAAATTCCCCTCCCCGCTTGGCCGGCTGAAGGCTCCTCCCTGTGTGGAGGTAGTGTTTAGATGTAACTATCATCTTCCCTTCCCCACGATCCCCCCCTTGCATGGGGTGTAGTGTTGTAATAGCTTAAACAGGTCAAGCTATCCCGGCGCGGCGTGTGGGGAACCCACGCTTCCCCGCTCTCCCTCGTCTCTGAGCGGGACCGGTTTCTTCAAACCGGTCGAGTGAGTGCTCCAAAACTTTGCTCTAATTCATGCTTGTTCTTTCAATATTAGTTCATAAACTCCACTGGCCGTGACGAGAACCCGATCCTTAAGCTCATTTGCTATAAGTGATCATCATGGGAAGAGAGTGGAACCCGTGCCCTTTGGCACTTCGTCGGACCCTTGATTTGGGCAGCCATACCCTTGGGGAATCAAACCTTGGACTTGTTGGCCCTCTACCAGCAAGGGCCCAGCCCACACAACCTCCCCTTGGCATTGCCATGTTACCCCGGGTCTTAGTGAGCATCGGGTGAGCGGTTGCCATTATCGGTCCGTTTTGAATGCTTAATTATGCTTGCTTGTTGAGTCCTAGGTTGTGTCACATCAACAGTGCTGCACAATGTTGGTTTGCAAATGGTAAGAAAAATAAGGATAAACATGTCCCTACTTGTGTCTTGAAATCTGCCTCCTCTACTGCATCTGATGGGTCAATGCATACTGCTCATAACTCATTTACTTATTCGTATGCATCTGATAAGAGTGTTTCATGCCATTATTGTGCAAGGTAGGCCATGTAATGGATGATTGCAGATTATTGATTGAAGATGGGCATGCAAGTAAAACATTGCATTCTAGAAATTCATTTGGTAGAAATCATGCTACTAGGAAGTCTGATACATCTTGTCATTACTGTGGTAGGTATGGTCATTTCATGGATGCATGTTTCATCATGAAACAAGATGATAAAATGCGTGCTAAGTCTTCTGATCATCATGGCCCCAAAAGAAACATGTTTGCTTCAAATCAACACATTATTTATTTTAACTGTAACAAACGTGGTCACAAAGCCATTGAGTGCTGGTTTGGATCTACTAGGGGCAGAAATAGTTTAAAAAGTAAGCATATCAGATGCTTCGAGTGTGGGAAAAATGGCCATACAGTCAAGGACTATTGGCATGTTCAGAAGAATTCTGTTAACCCACATGTTGTCAAATTTCCTGCTCCCAATGCTGCTGGTAAGAATAAAGTTCTTAATAAAGGAAAATTTTCTCTATGTTTTGAATGTGGAAAGTCAGGTCACAAGGCTGCAACCTGTTGGCTGGCAGGATACCAAATCAAGACTGGTTTTGGTAAACAGAATTTTAATTCTGTTAACAAAAATTTTCATGCATATGCACATAGAATTCATGCTAATAAGAATGTGCATAAATCAAATCTGAAATCTGCTGCATCTTGCTATTATTGTGGTACAATAGGTCATTCAATGAATAATTGCTATTTGATGAAATCTGATGACCTTCATGCACAAAAATTGTTGAGAAAACCTGCTAGGAATGTCACTGTTAATTCAGGACCCAAGACCTCTTGGGTACCTGTTTGTGCAAAATAAACTTTATTTTGCAGGTGTGCCTTGGGACTGAGGAATAAAGAGGGGTAAATAAGCCAAGGCACTAAAAAAAAACCCCTTTCTGAACTTTTCAGGTATATTCTCTGCATTTCCTGTTCTAAAATTCATTGTATATCTTGTTTGATGTGTTTCATGCATATTTATCATCTTTTGCACACTATGAGTATTCATGTTTCTCAATGCTCATACTGAATTGTCTGTTTAGATATTAGAATGAGAATGAACTTGCATTTCTGAAAATCTGAATAGACTGAATTTGAAGCATATATGTGATATCATGCATGACCACTATGGTATATCAAATGGTAAGCTACCAAAAGGCAGGTGAAGTCTATCTGGAGGTTCTTACTATGTGTGAAGTGGTCTTTCAGACCAAGTTCTCTGCCTAGTACCATGGGTCATATTGCTTAGTAGGGCAGTCTGAATGAGCATAAGTCACAAAATCATATGTTCAGTCTTCATGGCAAACATTGCATGGTGTTGCATACATATAGTTAATTGCATTACATATCATCTAAATTAAAAAATCCAAAAAGGGATAAATCATTGCATCTGCTAAAAGGAGTCAGTGCTTTTGCATACTTGTGTTGATCACATTTGAACCATTTTGAAAAGTCCAAAAGGATGATTCAGTAGATTTAGGCAGGGGGAGTGTGTTGCCTCTGCACCATAATTGTGTCCATGCATTGTGCTTTAGAAGTGGTCACTGCATATGCATGCATATAGTTAACTACACTGGATTTATTTTGGAAAATTCAAAAACAAGTGTTTTTCTGTGCATATAGACAGAGGGAGCAAAATGCCTTTGTCTAGTCAACCGAAGCTCTCTAATTCAGATTGTCGTGTCTGGACTTCAATGCATTTAGTCAGGAGGAGTCAATGCATTGCATGCAGGTTGTCAAATGCATACACTTATGTCAGAATTCATTGCATAGTAACCTTGAAGATCCTGAAACATGACTAACCTCCTGTTATCTTGCTTGGTGTGCATATCCTTATTATTGATTCTATTGATAAACCTTGATCATATCAGAAAACTTTGGGCTTCAAAATCACTTATTTTTTGCTAGATTTCTTCTATCAGTCATTCATGAAGATTTCAATGGGGCATGTCTCGATCATAAATCTTAAAACACTTGAACTAGGAATCTTCTATTATACAATTTTATGAATGTCTGAAATAACTCAGGTGGTTTAAGTTTAATGTATTCATTGAGTTTGACTTTAAAATCTCTTAAAAATATCTGAATCATGTTTAATAAACTTTAACCAACTATTTCATACTGTGTCTTGTAAAAACTTCTGAAAACTGCACTATTCAATACATGGCTTTATTTGGTTGAAGTACATGAAATTAGTATGGTTTTGAAGCAAATGAGCTCTCTGAAATGTCTAAAGGGTAAATAGCTGTCAGAGCAATGATTTTGGTCACTGAGAAACTATGTCCATTGACCAAGAAGTCTAGAGGACTGTGTCATGAGGTGCCATAGTTAACTCTGCTTAAGAATGATTGATAATCTGGTAGAGCAATGACATGCACACTGAGAAATACATCTCACTCATCAAAGAAATGAGTTGAGGTATGTCATGAGGTGTAAATGTTAACTCTGTTAATATAAAGCATGACTGTTAGTTACACTAAGTGCTTAGGGATATTGGCGTCTGATCAACGTATATCCTCTAGTTACAAGGTGTGCACTGAACTAGAGTGCTCGTAAAATTTGTAGCATGAAAATTTGTTGAACAAATTACAATATTTGAATATTGATGCAAAAATGAAATTGCTATAACCCTAGACAAAATCACATGACTTCATAACTACTTGATCTCAATACTAGTGAATGTAATTCCGAAAGAAGTCATTAAATTTGAATGTGTAAGAGAAAGGGAAGCTAATCAAGATATAAATATGAGGGCTTGGTTCATTTTTATTAAACCGTGATTTTATATATAAATACAGAATTTTATTGATAAACTTTGCATACATCATATTTAAACCATGCTGATCAATAAAGTTCATTCATAAGCCCTTATAATGGAAGACTTTGAAAAATTATGTTTTGGATTTATGAGATTGGTATCTCCTTGAAAATCTTGTTCAATTCCTTGTGTTTAGAGCTTAGTTGAAATTCTTTTCCTCACTGTCCTTGATTCATCATGACCAGAACTTATCCTTGATTGCCACTGTGGTCTCCTTCTCATCCATCTCATAAGACTCCATTTATTCAGGGGGAGCTTCCTTGTCATATGAATCATGCTGCATAGAAATTCTTAAAAGGGGAGAATTGTGTGCTTGCATTCATACATTTAGGGGGAGATCTTGTTGCATCTGCATCTCTGCATTCATACCTCTCCATGTTTCTTAATCTACTTTCCTGCTCAACCTCCTTTTTGCTGTTGGCAAAGGGGGAGAAGTTTTTCTGAGTCATTGGGGGAGGAGTTTGAAAAACTTATGCATTCGAGCATATGGGGTACTTTGATTTCTTGAGACTCACAATTGTATTAATGCAATGACTCATAATATTGCCATCATCAAAAAGGGGGGGGGATTATTGTGTCTCTATGGTTTTGATGATGTCAATATTCATAAGTCATTCCTTGATAATGGTATTAATGACTTGCTGTTGTGTTTAATCAAATGAACATTTCTGTTGGTGATTGCTCTTGAAAAAGTCTTGAAGCATTCTGTTCATCAAAGGGTATTTGAGGTCCATGCATACGAGCATGTTTGTGATTGCTGTACTTCACTGGCCTATCTTTGTTCAAGTCCATACACTCTGTGAAGTCCATGCGTTCATTCATTGATCAAGTCTATACATTGTCTGCCCTGCACACACAAGTCCATACATTGCATTTGGGCATCAAAGTCTATACAGCCAAAGCCAATGCATTTCACGTCTCATGCTACTGTCAAGTCTGTACATTGGCAAAGTCTGTACATCCGACCGTCTCATTCAGCGTCTCATGCTATCAGGTCTATACACTGTCTACCCTGTTCGCAAAGCAAGTCTGTACATTGCGTGCACTGTACATCATCTATCCAAGTCTATACATTGTCTGGTCATCCACACTTAAAGTCTATGCATTCCTTATCTTTGCCTACGTTCAGAACACTAAGTCTGTACATCGGTAAAGTCTGCACATGGTTGCTTTGAAGCTTCATCAAGTCTATACATTGTCGTCTGCTCGTGCAAGTCTATACATTACTATCTCATGCATTCTAAGTCCATACATCACTGCACATGCCTTCCAAAGTCTGTACAACCTCTAATATGCATGAGACACTAAGTCTGTACATCATCTTGGCGCTCACCAAGTCTATACATCGCTCATGCATTACTTCAAGTGTGTACAGCCAGTGCATTCATGGATATCAAGTCTATACATTGCATGCTACAAAGTCTGCACATCCCATTTGCACTAAGTCTGTACATTGCCTGTGCATTCACTTGTTTGGTTGCATGAGACACTAAGTCTGTACATGGTTCAGGTGCTCGCAAAGTCTGTACATCGGCTTGGTGCTCGCAGAGTCTGTACATCGACTTGGCGCTCACAAAGTCTGTACATCGGCCTGGCGCTCGCAGAGTCTGTACATCGACTTGGCGCTGGCAAAGTCTATACATTCATAAGCCATGGCTGTACATCATCTGCTGCACGCCACTTCAAGTCTGTACATGGTCTTGGCATATGCATTCATAAAGTCTATACATCCATCAGTTGATAGTTGGCCAAATCTATACATTGTAAGACCAAGTCTGTACAATCTTGTGCATGCATCGTCTCATGCATCATCTCTCTCAAAGTCTATACAACGTTTGCCTACAATGCATCGTCTCTCAAAGTATATACAGCCAGCTCTGTCTCACTTAGCGCCTCATCAAGTATGTACATAGTTTGGCTGCATAACACTATGTCTATACATCGAGTGAAGTCTGTACAGCCTGTTCTTCATACAAGTTTGTTCATGCATTATTTCATTAAGTCTATACTTTCATTATGGCTCGACTGAAGTAACTCTGTCATTGTACAGGCTGATGATTGGGCACGTGATCCGAGGTTGGTACCAGGCACGTGATCCGAGGACAAAAAGGGCACAAGCCCTGCACACGCCCTAGTTGTTGATGATATAAATACGAAGCTTCTTCCATCTGGAGAGACAAATATCGAGACAGTGATAGAAGAAGAGAGCAGCAGAGAGGCAGAGAGCAGAAGAAGAAGAAGAGAGATCCAGCAGAAGAAGGAAAGAGAGAACAGAGTGAGAAGAAAAGAAAGGAGGGGCAGAGAGGCAGAGTGTGAAAGCAGAAGAAGAAAAAGAGAAAGAGAGAGGGTTCATGGAGAAGAAGAAAGAAGACTCTATTGAAGATCTGTCTACTGGACCGTGGATCAAATCTAGGCCAGTCAGCTCCATGGGAGCCACATCTATGTTATTATTTTTTACAGCTTTCTGATCGCTGTGTATTTTTCATTTCTTATTTTTTTTTCTTTTCATTTGATCACCTTGTTCTTCCGATTCTCTGGTTTGAGATCGGGTTCCTCCTATGGACTCAGGAGAAGGGAGACTTGGTGTCCCCGGTTGTAGGTAGTGGTTGCTACCTGTGGGTTCCCTCCTGGGTGGAGGAAGAGAGACTTCGGTCTTTGGTTGCTAGTGACTGTGTGTCACTAGTGGTTCCCTCTGGTTTGGAGGAAGAGGGGAGGTTGTTCCCCTGGTCAAGCTGTTAGACAGCACTTGTTTGTAGACTGAGTCTGCGGTTCTAGCATTAGCTAGTGGAAGCCTCACTCCGATTTGGAATGAGGGGTGGACGTAGGTCTGTGGACCGAACCACCTAAAAAATCCTGGTGTTCTATGTTTGTTCTTTTATCTGCTTAGCGTTAGATGCATGGCTAGGACCGTCTCTAATGAGTCATCTGCTTGAATGCTTTATGGCACACACTGTTTCAATTTGATTCTGTCTCGGCTTAGACTTGCTCAAGTGGCTGCATTGTTGCAGTCCAACTGGTTGATCAAGTGTGTCTTGGAATTTCATCTTGAAGTGCTCAATAGCTTTTATTCCACAATTGTGCCTAGCTATAGGCTTTTATTTGGGCAATTTTGAAGAGGGATACATTCACCCCCCTCTATATCCATCGCACCGATCCTATCACACAAGATAATCCAAGGAATGGAGTAGAGTTGGCAAAAGTGAAAGCTCAATGATTGCGCCCTCGCACGCGGATTGACCTGCGCGGTCAGGTCGCGGGGGTCAAGGGGGCAGTGCCCCTTGCGGGGGTTTCCGGGGGTGGAGCCTCCGGAACAAAATTTTGATTATAGAAGCAATATAATCAATAGAAATCTTCAAGACAGTCAAGGTTGATGCTACAGACATGAACGGGCAGCTAAAGAACTTAAGCGACAGAGCTAAAGAAGTTAACGGACCGACCCGGGAAAACCCAGGTTCTGCCCAGCTGGCGGTCGACCGCCAGCCCAGGGGCGGTCGACCGCCCCAGCCAGCAGCTCATCGTCTGCAGTCTTCTCAGTGGAGGTCGACCGCCAGCCAAGTAGCGGTCGACCGAAAATCCCAGGGAACATCCGTCTACAGCGTATCTCAGTAGATGTCGACCGCCAGAAGCCACAGGTCAACCGCCAGCCCCGAGCCTTCAATGTTGACTTTATTTTTCACTTCGAGAAAGGCCATTCCCCATGGATTTCTTTAATCCAAAAGTCACCTAATCACCCACAAAATGTGGATATGGTCTGGGATGTGTTTATTGACCATCCAAAGAGATATAAAACCAACACAAGAGGGTTAGAAACCTCAGTTGATCATTTGGAGCAAAGAGAGATGAAGTGAGGCTAGAGGAGCTCCAAGGAAGAAGAGGTACTGTAGCCGTGAACAGTACTCCGTGTAGAAGTTCTACATCCAATCCAAGGGATTCAAGCCTACATCTGAATCCCTCAATCTCCAAGGAAGAAGAGAAGCAAGCAAGCTCACAAAGGAGATCAAAAGGAAGATCAAAGCTACATCCAAACCTCTTCATCAACTCAAGGGAAGATCAAAGCTACATCCAAACCTCTTCATCAACTCAAGGAAAGATCAAGCTACATCCTATATCTTCTCCATCAACTCAAAGGGATCAAAGGAAGATCAAAGCAACAGATTCAAGATCCAACAATCTCAGACAAGATCTAGTTCATTCTAGCATATCTTCATATCTTGTTGGAGCATTTTCATCTTGTTCTATTTTCATTTCATTCAATCTATTGAAACTGAAGATCGTCCCTACCGGTCGTTAGTAGGAAGGCAATCGAAAGTTCTCCGATCTGCGGTATAGCCGTCCCTACCGGCTTTGTGTGTAGGAAGATAGAAATAGGGTTTTCTCTGTTCTGTGGTTTGGGGCGTGTCCCCGTTCAAGCTGTGAGTCAGTAGGAAAGCCTCACCGAATTTTGGGTGAGGGGTGGACGTAGGTTGTGGGGTTGCAACCGAACCACCTCAAAAATCCCTGTGTTATGGGTTGTTTATCGTGTGTGATTGCTCTATATCTTCTACCCCCATTCATAGGTTCGTGTGCTTCCATACTTGGTTATCTTGTTTACACACTCAAGCACTCAAATTTGCACTTTCGATTTTATCTGTGGTTTAATTGAGTTTAGCACTTTGACTGCATCCCTTGGGCGGCCTGCTGCACCCTTGCACACAGACGCCAAGGTGAAAGTATTGCTAAGTGTTTCCCTTGCTTAGACTTGCATGCACCTTGGTTGATCACCACTGCATTCATACGCACTTTGAGTGATCAACATACACACACACACACGGTTGTTGCAAGCTATTTCATGCTCTAGTATTATGCTTAATGATCCTTGCACTACAAGGCTTGTATCTCTCAAGATCACTAATGTGCTTGAAGAAGTGTTGACGCTTCATCGCTTGTAATCTGAGTCTTTTCCATTTGAGCCACTCTACATAATTCCGCTGTGCATTGTGCCTAGGTGATTCATTCACTTTATAGGAGTGGTTCATGCTTCTGATAGCGAAGAGTTTTTAAATAGGCCAAAGTTTTTGATAGGATCTATTCAACCCCCCCTTGTAGATCCATTTGTACCTCGCGGGACCCAACAAGTGGTATTAGAGCCTGGCTCTGCCATTCCCAGATCCTACGATCTGCAGGGAAAGATCCCAGTGTATTTTATTTAGATGGCTTCATATGCTACACATGCTTCGATGGTTTCTCGCCCATTTATGATGGTTCATATTTTTCTACATGGGTAGAGAGAATGTTCATGTATGTTAGCTCCATAGATCCACAATAGTAGACTCTTATATACGATGGTCCTCATGAGTTGCCATCAAATTTAATTGATTGGTTAGCCGAACATGAGACCAAACACAATGATAATCTTGCTGCATATAACTTAATTACAGCTGCAGTTGATCTCAGACTAACTCATCTTGTGTCCTCCTACAGCACAGCCAAGCAAGTACTGGACAAGTTGGTGAAAATCAATGAAGGGAAGGAACAAGAACAAGAATGCTTCATGGCCGACCGTGCAGAACAGTCCAGTAATACATCCTCATCACAGGTAAACTCTGACTCCGAGGAATTCACTTTTGAAGAGTTTATGGAAGCCTATGATGAGTTGATTACACAATACAAAAAGGTAAAATCAGAAAATAAAAATTTGAAAAAGGATCTCAAGAAAAATAACCAAACTGAAAGCTTGGTTTGTAAAAAGTGTTCTATTTTTGAAGAGCTCAACGACACTCTTTCTTTTTATCTAGATATGCATAAACAAAGCATTGCATGTCTAACGGATGAAAATGAAAATCTTCATGATAAAATCACTAGGTTGGAAGAAATTGTAATAAAACTTCAAAATCAACCTAAGTCAATCTCTAATGATCAAACTATGGCCGATGAGCTAATCTATGATGCGAGGTTGATTGAAGAAAATAAAAATTCTGTTTCATGCTCTGCTAATTTTACATGTGAAAAATGTTCATTCTTGAGAAACATAAATGTTAGTCTCCATGATGATCTTGAATGGCAACAAAATCTGATTGATTCTCTGAAAGAAGAGAATAGAGAGTTATTGGAAAAGAAAATTGAACTTGAACAAGCTGAAGAAGAATTGCATGAAAAATTGGCTGCACATGAAAAAGGTAAATCTGTCATTGATGATCACTCTGAAACATTGCATGCTTTAGAACAACAAAATCAAAATCTTAAAGCAATAAATGCCATGCTCAATGAGTAATTGGCAACATGCGAAGAGGGTCTTGATGAATCTAAACAGCATATTTCCTCACTTGAAAATGAAATTCAAGAGCTGAATGATTTCCTATCTTTGTTTGCCCAAATTCAAGATTCAGGCTCACCAGAAGCCACCACCTCCTGTGGTCACCAAAAAGAGCATATTGCTCAAAATAAAAGTAAAACTCAGCATGCTCATCCAAACATGCACCATAACATGTCTTATACTAAATACCATGCTTTCCACAAAATGAATGTCCATTGTTATTATTGTGGTAAACATGGTCACACTGTGCATGATTATTTTATCTTGAGAAATGATGAGCTTAGAGCTGGAGAGCAAGTGAAAGAGCAAGGAAAGAAATAGGTCAATACTGGCAGAGGACCTACTCAGTAGATATCTGCACATAACTACATGGGGAGTCAGAAGAGTCGACACTCCCATACAAGCATGTCGACACTCTCCATGGCTTTAAACAAAAATCTTCCTCCTTGCGGCTCTCATTGTGGTAAGTCTGGCCATACTGTCCAAGAGTGCTGGCACTTGAAGGGAAAGCATCACCTTCATGCCATGAAAGGTAAATCCCATGCTCATCTACAAAAATAAACTGCATATGCACACGCACATGAACATAAAAAGAATGCTCAATCTTTTATGCGCTATTTTTACTGTGGGAAAAATGGTCATGATATGTATGATTGTCATACAATGAGGAAGGATGATCTGATTTCCATGAAACAGATGAGCCACATTAGTGAATATGACAAAGCTGCTAACCCACAAGGACCCAAGCAATCTTGGGTACCTAAAAATTCCAAATGAGAATTTTGGGTGCAGGATGCCTTGGAGCTGAACAAAGGATCATAAGGTAAATAAAAGCTCAAGGCACATGTATGTACATAAACCTTTAAGTTCAGTCATCTTGCATGTTTAGTCTTGACATGTAGATAGTGCATCATACGTCTACCCAATGTCATTAGATTCTGCAAACTGAATTGCTCTTTGAAATGCAAAACCCCCATGGTGTGAGATGAACTTTTGAGCTAGATAACTTGCTCACACCATGCTTGATTTCAGCTATTTAATTCATGAAAAACTTGTTATGCTGATGAAGTTGATGTGATGATGAGTTGCTTAAGTCTTGCTATCAGCCACATGAAATGCTTAGATTTTGGTTTTGATGATGCATACCATGGCTGCATTTTCAACTCGTTATTCATGTTGGCATTGTTCAAATGGGGTGTCTTTTGGCATCATCATCAAGTTGCATTCATGTGTGTTTGCATCATCTTGTGATCACACATACCTTAATGCACATCATGTTTAGAAGACACAAAAATGCACTGTCATTTTGCAGCATCTTCATTGCATTGTGTATTCACATAAGTCTTAGGCTGCATAATTCATTGCCAACCCATGCATGTACTCAGGGGGAGTCAACATCAATATAGCTTAAATTATTTCACATCATTTCACTCTTGCACGGCCATGGTATATCAAATGTTGATGTATGGAAAGGAAGGTTATGCTTGCCTAGAAGCACTCAATATGCGTGAGGTTTCACCTCCGCCACGTACCATGCGTCAATGTCGTATATAGGCCATATAGTAAGGAAGAGTTGTTTCTTTGCAGCATTCATGCATATGTTTCATCTTCATTCTATTAACATCTTGGCACAGAATGCTTCTTCTCAGGGGGAGTTTACCCATCATGAAAATCTAGTCAAAACTCTGCCCTACAGTTCAACAGGTTGACCTCACTCCTTTGACAGGTCGACCCCACAGTTCTATCTACCTGAAAATTACCTCTGTCTGAGCTCCGGGTGTCGACATCACACAATGTCAGAGTCAACACTTCCTTGCACCTGATAACTTTATCTCTTCCATTCCAGTCTGAGCTCAGTGCATAACCTCAGGGGGAGTGTTCACCATTGATTCCCAAGCTTCCGCTCATATGTAACACTCTCTTTTTATATCAAACCATTGCATCATATTGCTAACATCCTTTTGTGGTTTAACTTGGATTCAAAGTGCCTTGAACTTCTTGGAGGATTCCCTATCTATTATTGAGGTTGTTTATCAGAGTAAATCTTCAAGAAGAATTTTCTTTTATAGAGTCTTGTGATTGCCTTGAACATGAATGATTTTCGTTTAACATTAATGATTTCTTGAGTCTTTGAAGTTTGATGGTCTTGAAAATGTTTGTGGTCGGGCTTAATAGACTTAAACCAGTTTCTCATGTTTTGACTTGTTATGTCATCTTGAATCTGAAAGCTTATTTTGAGTACAAAGGCATCCTTGATCTAGAAACTTCAGCTAAGTATTATTTTTAAACATTTGTTGAATCTATTTATTTCAAAAAGTGGCTACACTTAATGTAAGCTCAAGGCAGAGCAATGGCACTGTTGCTAAGAAATATATCTCCTCATCAAATAAAATGAGGTTCGATATAGACTATGCTATCTCTGTTCTAAGTGAGGTAAAATCGTGAGCTACACTGAGTAACTGGGGGTGCTTGCGTCTGGTAAACGTGCACACTCACGTCAAAAGGTGGTTGCTACACTTGACTGCTCGTAAAATGATAATTGTCATCTTTCAAATGATTTCAAAAGAAATCTGAATGTGTAGCACTCCTAAATCAAATCTAAGTCATCTAAGTGTTTAGCCTCAATACTTATTGTGGTCACTCTCAAGGGATCCAATGAAACTGAATGAGTAAGATAAGAGAAGGTTAATCTTATTTTGACATGAATTTCTGGTTCACTAATATTAAACTTGCATGCAAATGTCTTCATGTGATTCTACTGAGTAGGCCAGAACTCATTAGCATTAAACCAATCTGAATGTAAGAGGTGGTTCATTTGGGTTCTATAACTGAAAATTCTGAAAAATCCATAACTCTAATTTATGAACTTGGTTTCAGATTAAAGAACCTCAATTCTCTCTTGAGAAGTCATATCTTGATGCGCCTTGTTGTTTGCCTTCATCTACCATATCTACATAAATCATTTAGGCTGCCATGATTACATCACCTTGGTATCATCCAACAAGTGGTATCATCTTGATGCTCCTTTCAAGTCGTATCCAAAATCATTGGTGTCCTCTGTCAAGTGATATCACATTGCTTTCTCATTCATTGGCACGTGGCATAAGTCCTAGCATCATTAGCATCATGCTTTCATGCAATAGGGTGGCATGCATGTCTTAACTTCATACAATTGTAGCATGCATTTATCATTTCCATGCATTGCATAGAAAATTCAAAAAATCTAAAAATTAGAAAACCACTAAAAATCTTGCAAAATTTGAAATCAAAAAGTTGCTCCTTGGCTGCTCTATCCATCTCCACTATTTGAGAAATTGAATCATGCTGCTGTGGCTCCACCTCTCACACTTACATTGTCTTTGCCAAGCCACGGGACACCACCATGTTCGATACATCCATATCATTCATTGGTATCGGTCCTATAACTGGCTTTCCATAATTGGTTGTTCTATCTGGTTATCTTGTCATCCTTAATAAGTGTACAACCATTGGCATGTATTTCCACATCATTTTCTGGAATGTTGCCTGCAATGACATGTTTTCTCCACATTATGGTCGCTTATAATGATGTCACATAGGTGATAACAGAGAGTCATGTAAGTCATTTTGTGTGCGTCATTAATGTGAGTCTCTCCGTCTCTTTTCTGGATCTTTTGATGTTGTCAAAGGGGAAGAAGTTTATGTGAGTCATTAATCAAAGAATGTGGTAAGTTTATGTGAGCCATTAATCAAAGAATCCACTCTGTGTGTCAAAGGGGGTAAGAACCATGTGAGTCATTGTCAAAAGGGGATAGGGAGAGAATCCTCTTCTTCTTCTTCTTCAGAATGTTTTTGACTCATAGTTGCCATGAGAATTACTAATGCATGTGAATTTATAATGACTCATAGTTCAGAATGACTCATAGTTGCCATCATCAAAAAGGGGGAGAATGTTGAACATGTGTGCAACATGATTAATTTTATGGTTTTGATGATGTCTGCCTCTGTAGTCATTAATGAACTATACCTGCATTTGATAGTGTTAATATTCATACATTTCAGGTCATTATACTTCAAGCGCAAAAGATCAAGAATGACACACAAATCTAGGCAACTGGATACACAGATATCAAGACATATGATAATATTGGAGGCATGAAAAGCTAGCATATTTCAAGCACAGAAATCAAACTGAATAGCATCACACATAAGGTCATTGCATATTCCTCATATGGTCAGTGCATATCTTGCCTTATAGATGGTTCAAGGTCGGTGCAACTTCTGGATAGCAAGCCACAAGATAATCCAAGGAATGGAGTGGAGTTAGAAAAAGTGAAAGCTCAATGATTGCGCCCTCGCACGCGGATCGACCTGCGCGGTCAGGTCGCGGGGGTCAATGAGGCAGCGCCCCTTGCGGGGGTTTCCAGGGGCGAAAACCCCGGAACAAAATTTTGATTATAGAAGCAATATAATCAATAGAAATCTTCAAGACAGTCAAGGTTGATGCTACAGACATGAACGGGCAGCTAAAGAACTTAAGCGACAGAGCTAAAGAAGTTAACGGACCGACCCGAGAAAACCCGGGTTCTGCCCAGCTGGCGGTCGACCGCCAGACCAAGGGCGGTCGACCGCCCCAGCCAGCATCTCACCGTCTGTAGTCTTCTCAGTTGAGGTCGACCGCCAGCCAAGTAGCGGTCGACCGGAAATCCCAGGGAACATCCGTCTACAGCGTTTCTCAGTAGAGATCTACCGCCAGAAGCCACAGGTCAACCGCCAGCCCCGAGCCTTCAATGTTGACTTTATTTTCCACTTTGAGAAAGGCCATTCCCCATGGATTTCTTTAATCCAAAAGTCACCTAATCACCCACAAAATGTGGATCTGGTCTGGGATGTGTTTATTGACCATCCAATGAGATATAAAACCAACACAAGAGGGTTAGAAACCTCAGTTGATCATTTGGAGCAAAGAGAGATGAAGAGAGGCTAGAGGAGCTCCAAGGAAGAAGAGGTACTATAGCTGTGAACAGTACTCTGTGCAGAAGTTCTACATCCAATCCAAGGGATTCAAGCCTACATCTGAATCCCTCAATCTCCAAGGAAGAAGAGAAGCAAGCAAGCTCACAAAGGAGATCAAAAGGAAGATCAAAGCTACATCCAAACCTCTTCATCAACTCAAGGGAAGATCAAAGCTACATCCAAACCTCTTCATCAACTCAAGGAAAGATCAAGCTACATCCTATATCTTCTCCATCAACTCAAAGGGATCAAAGGAAGATCAAAGCAACAAATTCAAGATCCAACAATCTCAGACAAGATCTAGTTCATTCTAGCATATCTTCATATCTTGTTGGAGCATTTTCATCTTGTTCTATTTTCATTTCATTCAATCTATTGAAACTGAAGATCGTCCCTACCGATGGTTAGTAGGAAGGCAATCGGAAGTTCTCCGATCTGCAGTATAGCCGTCCCTGCCGGCTTTATGTGTAGGAAGACAGAAAGAGGGCTTTCTCTGTTCTGTGGTTTGGGGCGTGTCCCCGGTCAAGCTGTGAGTCAGTAGGAAAGCCTCATTGGATTTTGGGTGAGGGGTGTGTAGACACGCTAAAATTGATGCTATGTTGAGTAAATCTCATGTCACCATGTGACGCCCCAAAGCGGACTTCAATATTGATTTAATATGAAGTTTTTCTATTTTCTTATAAATTAATTGTGATTTCTTGTTTTTTTCTTGGGAAATTAGAATTAACGCCTTGATCAGAGGCGCTATTTAAATTGACGGCATGACCAAGGGCGCCTCTTTTAACAATGGACGACTACCAATACGGGCGTCATTTTCTGGATTTACTGAAAATTTTGAATTTCAAATAAAATGAAAATTGTAGAATTAACGTCTTTCATAAAGGCGTTGATTATTTGACGTCTGTCTAGTAGGCGTCAGTTGATAATTTTAAATATGGAAAGTTAATTATTTCTATAATTAAATCCAGGAATTGACGACTTGATGGGAGTCGTTATTCTAATTAACGCCTTTGGATGTGTCGTCATTTTTAATTGACACCCTTAAGGGGGTCGTCATTTCCACTTCCGTCTCCCTTTCGCCTGCTTCTTTCCAGTAATGGTTCCTTCCTCATTTTGAGCCTTGTATTCGACTGGGAAGGGAGTTTCTTGATGGAAGATCTTTACCTTGTTTTAATCCTTGTTCTCCAAGGATCTTAGCCCTATAAATACCCCTCCTGGGTCTCTTCGCGCGAGAAGAACAGAGAGAGAGATCATCATTAAGAGAGCAGAGCTGACAGAGAGAAGAGTGTCTTATTTGTTTTGCAGGTTCTTCATCCAAACGAGCTCTCCTTCCAGGCGATTCTCTTCTTCTTCCACAGATGAACCACTGCAGTTCCATCGCATACTGAAGCTCTCCTCCCTTTACTGCTGCACGCACAGCAGAAAGGAATCCTTCCTTTAGTTATTTAGTTGTTATTTTCGTAACATCATCACACATCCTCCCTCCCTCTAGTTCTTGTTAGATCTCATACTCTACATATCATTGCTTAGCATTGCATCCATATTTTTCAAACCTTGTTACTCCTCTTAGGGGTTTAAAACCAAAACACACAAGGTGTGTTCATGTTCATGTTCAATTTGATTAATTTCATAATCTTAGAACTTTGATACTACACCCTTTGGCTAATCCACTCTTTTATTTGATTTGTGTGTTCTTGCAAGGTAATCAAGACTAAGAACCCCCTTCATCGGCCGGCCGGTAGAAGGAGGAAGAAAGGGTTCACAATCTCCCCGCTTAACACAAGGTACTCGCGATCATCCTTTTTCTTATTTGAGGTAACCCCTCTGGCGATCACATTCCCTTTAGCATCCCACGCATGCTCTTCCTTTCACCATTTAATTTTTAAGCTTTAGAAATTGAGTTTGGGTTTCAATCCCCTTTTCATTAAGTGGATTTTTCATAATCTACAAATTGGCGATCACGGTGGGACCTCTAGTGTTTTTAGTTTGATTACCCCTCCCATGTGCTCCACGTAGCACACTCCCATTGGCACCCTCGCGTGCCCCTCCCATTGACACCCTCGCGTGTCCCTCCCATTGGTACCCTCGCGTACCCCTCCCTCGTGCTCCACGTAGCACCCTCCCATTGGCGCCCTCGGTGCCCCTCCTTTGACACCCTCGCGTGTCCCTCCCTTGTGCTCCACGTAGCACACTCCCCATTGTGCACCACGTGCACACCTCCCCACTGATTAGCCAGTTTTGCAGTTTCCATTGGTTTATTCTGATTGTCAGTTCATTAAGCTGAAGTAACGCCTTCCCTGCTGCCGTCATTTTCTTATTCACGCCTCGTACAGAGGCGTCATTTCTTCATAAGACGCCTTACAGCAAGGCGTCATTTCCATTGTTACTGTTTGTTTTGATGCGATTGGATCATTGTTCAGTGATTTTGACGCCCCAACTCCCGGGCGTCATTTTATCATTGGACGCCTTAGCTTAAGGCGCCATTTTCTTAATTATTGGTGATTTGGTTATTTCCTGAGTATTTGTTTACAGTGCTTTGCGCCTCTGCCCAGAGGTGTTCTTTTCACTGTTTGCGGTGATTAGCGCCTGCACTCCAGGCGCTGTTCATTAAATTAGCGACCTGCCCTGGGTCGTGTTTTTGTTCTGTGCCCACAGAACTGCTCTTTTTGTCTGTTTGATTGACTGATCATATATCTGTTGGTGATATTACCTGTTTGCATTCATCTTGGCATACGGTTTGGGAGACCTCCTCTCCCCACACTTGTTAGGAGTTTTCACCCCTCTTGGTGAAGGAAGGACCCTCCATTGAGCATTCCGTCTCTTTGGACCGGAAATTCCTAAGCCAAGCCTCCGTAAGTCCTCGCACCCGTGGATTCCCTCACGGACGCTAGGCAGGTTGTACCATTGAAGTACCCGGAGTATAGTTGACCCATTCGTTGGAAAGGAGAGAAAATCTAGATACCCGGAGATTATACCCAAATTTTCAACCAGGATCTACCTTTGAAAGAAAGTACCTAATATTGAATCCACCCTAATTTCCAAGAGAAATCTTAAAATCTTGCGCTCATTACAACTTGTGTGTTTCTTTTGAAAAGGTGATATCTTTTGGGTTATATCTTATTGCGAGACATTCATCTCTTTCTCCTTAAGTATGAAATTGCGTTCAGGTAAAATTCTCAACATGGCCAACTACGGATACACTTATGATGGTAATGAGGAGGGTCATTCTGACCCGTTTTATGAGATTCCCTCTCAAGATTCTATTTATTATGAGGGAAACTACTATTCTTCCTCCAATCAAGTCCATATGGTGGACACCACCACTACTGCTTTGGAGGTTGAGCCTTCTTCCCAGGCCCGACCTACTACCCAGAATACTCCAGGGGACACTTCCTCTTCCCTCAATCTCAATGAAATTCTCAAGGCTATTGCTCAGCTGGATGATTCTCAGCGCCAGGCAGCTCAAGCCGCTCTTCTGAAGGGAAAGTTCATCCCGTCGTCTTCTAACCCTCATCAGGCCATGGGTGGCCACTCCGCTAATTCTCCTAATGACCCATCGGTCGTCCCTAGGGTACCCTCGCGCCCATCAACTCCTGTTGTGACTATGCCGGACCAACCGGCAAGTCACTCCATTGTTAGGCCTCAGCAGCCCCTTGGTTCCCAAATTCTAAGAAGGCCTATAACAAACCAACATTCCTTTCATCAGGCCCCAGTCGAGTCTGATAACCATGCTCTGTTATTCCAAAGGATGGCCAAAATGGAGGAACAGCTTAAGAGGGTCACTACACCCAAGGTTGCTCCTGAGATCGTGCTTCCCCCTATGCCGGTTTTCCATCTACCACCATCAGAAATGCCGAATTTCGGCGATATAATGGCACGGGCAACCCGAACATCCACCTGAAGGATTTTATGTATGAAGCGTCATTTTGGCAAGATAATAAAAATTCATTGGCTTATCTCTTCAGGCGGTCTTTGGATGGCCCCGCACTTGAATGGTTTTATTCCCTGGAGCCGGCCGATGCCGGTGATTTTGATATAGTTCAACGAAAATTCATACAGAAGTACAAGGACCGTGTGGGTCCCTCCTTGTCCGTTACAGACCTGGTTGCTGAAAAGATGAAGCCCGAGGAGGACTTTGTTTTATTTGCTGATAGGTGGAGGGCCATGGCCGAGAAATTGAAAGACACATTGTCAGAGACGGAGCAAGTCAAAATGATTATTTCAAATTCTACTCCACAATTCCGTCATATCCTGGCCATGAATAAATTAAGCACTATGGAAGAGCTCTATGAAAGAGCTAGATATATTCAGACGCAAATGAAGGATTCGCCAATCATGGGCATGTTCGAGCCAAGGCCAAAGGTGATAAAGAGGAATGTTAATATTGGCAATACTGGGGCAACCACTGAAGGCACCGTTACCAACGAGCAGGTGAGCGCGTTCGGCAATTCCACACCCTTCCGCCACCCTTCAAACCCAGGGCCGTCACCACAACAGCCCGCCTTCCATAATCAAGTCCACCAGCCAAATAACAACCCTCCTCAGACCTTACGGCCTCCTCCACCTCCTCAACAACAACCCCACATTGCTCCACCAAATCAAACCCCACAATATCACCAAGTGCCCCCACCGGCCAATTATGCACCACAACAATTTCAACAAAGAAGGCCTTTGGGTCCCCGAAGGGCACAGTACTCCCCTCTTCCCGAAAGCTTATTGGATATCTTTAATGCCCTCATGGCCGCTAACCTGCTCACATTGCCAAAGGAAAGAGCAATATGGCCCCAACATGTGGATACATCCCGGTATTGCGTCTTTCACCGACAACCGGGGCACAATATCGATCATTGCTTTCACTTCAAAGATTATATACATGACATGAATGATCAAGGTGATATTGATTGGGACGAGATGAGGAAAGTCATTGCTTCTCTAAAAATCCGAAGGCCTCCTCGGCAGCCAGCAGCTCAACAGCATCAGCAACAAGGACAACCACAAGCTCCACATCAACAACAGGTTCCTGCTCCCCAACCCAATATGGGGATTGTTAATAATCCACTACCGGAGCATCCGGTCCCAAATCAGCAAGTGAATATTGTCACCTCGATCCATGAAGTGGAGAGAGGACAAATTTGGCACAATGAAAATGCCTCTGTCGGGGCTATTAATCAGAATTCTAATCCACCACCCTCATTGATAAGAAGGCACCAGCCTATCCCTCCTTCCCAACCACAACGTTCCCTTATACGCTCCCTCACTCCTGGGCCATCTAATGCCAATATCGTCCCTTCACGTCCCCTTCTTTTGCGCCAACCCACAAATTCTCCATCACCCCAAAACCCTCCACCAAACAAACCTCCTCTTATTCGTACCTCGCCGGCAGCCGTCGCCCCTCCCGTTCCACCTCCATCTACCGCCACCATGATTTCAAGGCCCCTTCTTGTTACACAATCACCATCACCTCATTCCAATAATCCACGGCCGGCGAGGCCCCTTATAAGAACCCTTCCTCCCACCAACCCTGCGCCTACACCCAGCACCACTCCCTCTACTTCCTCCACCCCTTTACCCACACCAATCCCGACAGAGGCGCAAAGAACAATGGTGTTCCGTAGCGGACGAATGTTTCATCGAGTGTTTCCCCAGCGGGAGCAGGAGCCACCACAGGAACAAGGAGAGCAAGAACAAGAATCTACACAGGGCACGGAGTATGATTTATTGAAGCATCTGGACAGAACACCGGCCCGTATTTCTATTCTGGAACTGATTAAAAGATCTGCCACACATCAGCAAGCTTTGAAACAATACCTGCAAAAAGTAATGGTGAATGAAGATATCCCGGCCGAACAGGTTACTACTGTCTTAAACCCAGTTAGCAATCAGCCGGCTATTACTTTTTATGAACATGAGTTGGCTCCGCAGCCGGCCAGGAAATATGCACTGTGCATCACCATTGATATCAACAAAATAGCCGTGAAGCAATGTTTGGTTGATACTGGGGCATCCATTAATGTTTTGCCACCAAGCACTTTAAAGATGTGCGGCATTCTGGAGAGTCAGATTCGACCATCCACTATAACAGTCACAGCTTATGATAACACAAGAAAGCCACCACTAGGAATGATTACTCTGAAAGTTGGTTTGGGGCCAGTCTCAGTCACGGTAGATTTCCATATTTTGGATATGGACCCGACATTTAATGGTATTTTGGGCTGCCCTTACATTCAGGAACTGGATGCCGTGCCTTCCACGAATCATCAATGCATCAAATTTCCACACAAAGGACGTATCATTAAAGTGACCAGTATGCCCATTTTGCCAACCAAAGACATACATTCTGCAACATCAGTGCCTTCTATGTGGCCTTCCAATATGCCTTTGCTCTCAGTGTTGGATGTTGCCGATCTGCGGCAAAACCCGATGAGGTCATCATCTCCTTCAACCCCTTCCACCACACAGCTATCCAAGGGCAAGAAAAAGAAAGGTTTGATGAATACGCCCGGATGGAACATTGTAATGAAGATGGGGTATCGAACTGGTAAAGGCTTGGGTGCCAATCTCCAAGGGAGAGTTAAGCCTGTCAAGCCTCAAAAGATGATTCTCCGAGGTGGCCTCGGATATAAAGCACCAAGCAAAGATGAAAAAGAACCGTGGGCCGTTATGACTTCCACTCTCAAGACTGACCGGCAACCTCTTACATGGACCCTTCAAACACATTTTGTAACAGGAGGTATTCAGAATGATGATGAGTATACTACAGTAATCACTTCTATGCTGGATTGTCAGGATGTGCATGCACGGCAGTTTGCTCGCCATATAGCGCCACTAGCCACATATAAAGCTTTGGAGTCATTAAGGCCGGATAAGCGAAGGAAAATGGATGATCCTGAATGTGATTGGTATAGGTGGTTTGACATGAATGATATTTCTATTGCTCTGAGCCGCTTGTTCATGCCGACTGATCCAGAATGGCCGCCGTTGATTCATGAGTTGATTGAAAAGCCAGTAGTAATTACAGACAAGAGGTAGCTTCTGAGTGACTATTCAGATACTGGAGAACCCGATGTGCCGTTTGAAGAGGGTTTCAATACAGACAGGCTGTGGGCCGGCCTTTTCTTTACCAAATCCACTCACCCGACGGCTGTTGTCCGTTTGATTGATCAGGTGTTCTTTTCAGATATCCTTAGGCCGCCTGTGGTCTTAATAAACTTCTCTCCAAATTCACTACAAGTTTCTCTTCCAATTCCTCCCTTGCTCCTCGAGCGGTTTTCCAAACTCTCTATTACGCCCCCGCATGGGTCATCATTGATTCAATCCTTCACCAAACTTTCAATTTCAACACTCTCCCCTGTTTCCACCCCCCATTGCTTTCTCCTTGAAAACGAAAAAAAAAAACGCCAAAATTCAAACTTCCCAATCCATCTCCGTTGAGGAGACCTCCTATCTTCTTCCCGAGTGTGTCCCGATCCCGGGGCCGCTCTTCCCGGATCTGTTAAGGGACCTCCCCTACCCCTCCGGTGAGGGGACTTCGTCTGTATCCCCTTCTGTACCCGCTTTTTCTTCCCCATCTTCTAGTGATCAAGCTAGTTGTTCTTTTTCCTCTAGTTTTCAAACTCATGGGGTAGCTTCACATAAGAAGTCCAAGGGTAAGCAGATTCCCCGTAGATTCTTGTTGGAGTTAGCTAGAAGATGTCGGGCTTGCTTAGCCGTCCCCGAATTTGTGGAGAATCCGATCATCCTGCCAGAGATAGAATATGAGGATATTTATGCTTCTAATGAGGGTTTTGGTGTCTATGAGATTATGAATGATGAAGACCCTATTGAAGAGGGGGATGAAAGTTACGAAGAATATGAGGACGAGGCTGATGCTTTTGCTAGTGGCATGAGAAGATTTGATGAACCATCAGCCTCAGTAGAAGAACCTACCAAAGAAATAAATCTGGGTACGGAAGAAGACCCTAGGATTGTCCTCATTTCAAAGAACTTGCCGCCATCCGAAGAGGAGGCGCTCATTTTGGTTCTTCAAGAATACAAGGACACATTTGCATGGAGTTACGAAGATATGCCCGGACTAGATCCTGCGCTCGTTGAACATCGGCTTACACTTAAGCCAGGGTCTGTCCCGGTCAAACAGCGGTTGAGACGTTTCCACCCTAATATGGCTTTAAAAATGAAAGAAGAGGTCGATAAGCTGCATAAGGCCAGATTTGTTAGAGTTGTCCTCTATCCTAATTGGGTGGCTAACATCGTCCCAGTCATGAAGAAAGATGGAAAGGTCAGGATTTGTATAGACTTCCGGGACCTCAACCGCGCGTGTCCTAAAGATGACTTCCCCCTCCCTCATATTGATGTTTTGATTGACAACACGGCAGGATTTGAGACTCTCTCCTTTATGGATGGCTTTTCAGATTATAATCAGATTCGCTTGGCTGAGGAGGATCAAGAGAAAACGTCGTTCACTACACCATGGGGAATTTATTGTTATGTGGTCATGCCTTTTGGACTTAAGAACGCTGGAGCCACCTATCAAAGGGCCATGATGGCTATTTTTCATGATATGATCCACATTTATATTGAGGTGTATGTGGATGACCTGGTAGTAAAATCAAGAACAAGGATTGAGCATCCTGGGGTTCTAACTAAAGTCTTGCAAAGAGCACGGGAGTATCATTTGAAAATGAATCCCAAGAAGTGCGTATTTGGTGTTTCATTAGGGAAGTTGCTTGGATTCATTGTTAGTAAGAGGGGTATTGAGATTGATCCCAACAAGGCGAAGGCCATAAGAGAAATGCCTCCTCCCAGGAATTTGAAAGAAGTTCGGGGATTAATCGGGAGGTTGCAATTTATTCGCTGATTTGTTTCCCAGCACTCACAAAGATGTAAGCCGTTCTACGAGCTTACCAAGCCGGGAGTCAAGTTTATTTGGGATGACAAGTGTCAGACAGCTTTTGACGGATTGAAGGATTATCTCTCAAATCCTCCTGTCCTGAGGCCGCCAGTTCAGGGCAAACCGCTTGTTCTTTATATTTCTGTCCTGGATGACTCTGTAGGCGCTGTCCTAGCCCAAGTTGACGAAGAAGGAAAAGAGAGGGCAGCCTACTACTTGTCAAAACTCTTTAACCCATGTGAGCAGAGGTACTCAGCCATGGAGAAGACTTGTGCAGCTTTAGTCTGGGTAGTTCAGAAACTCAAGCATTATTTCTTAGCTCACGAGGTTCATCTCATTGCTCGTATGAATCCAATCAAGTTCCTTCTTGAAAAATCTATTCTCACTGACCGATTGGCACGATGGTAAAGCTTCCTCTCTCAGTTTGACATCATCTACATTCAGCAAAAAGTGATTAAAGGCTACGCCATAGCAGAACATCTTGCTCATCACCCTCTCCCCAGATTTGACCCTGTTCGCTCAGAGTTTCCAGATGAGGAACTAATGTCCGTCAATCAATCCGATTCGATGTGGACGTTACATTTTGATGGAGCTTTGAATTCAAAAGGGAAAGGGATTGGTATTGTTCTTCTATCACCGGAGGGTATCACTATTCCGCTCGCCTCTCAGCTTGCATTTCCGGTTACAAATAATATAGTTGAGTACGAGGCTCTTTTGACCAGACTGGAGGCCGCTCATCAACTCGGTGTTACCCAATTGCGAATTGTAGGTGATAGTCAGCTCATTCTCCGCCAAGTGCTCTCCAAATGCCGCACCCTCAATCCAAAACTCAAGCCCTACCAAGAATTGACTTCTGCTTACACCAAGCTTTTCACCAAATTAATCTTCGTTCACGTCCCCCGTGACCATAACATTCTAGCTGATGCTCTTGCTTCTCTTGCATCTTCCTTAGTTCTCCTTCCCGAAAGGGATTCCCACTCCATCACTATTCATAAGCGGCTCACTCCCGCCATTCAAGACCCATCTTTTCTTAGGATTAAGGAGGAGGTGCTTAGGAAGGTTGAGCAAGGCAGAATTATGGAGAATAAGGAGGTCATGCTATTGGACTTGGAAGAAGAATTGGATGATGAAGAAAAGCCGTGGTATTATGAAATTGCTAAATATTGCCAGGATCAATCATATCCTGAAGAAGCCACAGCGGAAGAAAAGAAAGCCATCCGAAGAGTTGCTCAGCGATACACTCTAATTGGAGGTGTGCTTTATAGAAGAGGTCTCACTGGAGTTTTGTTAAGATGTCTAGATGATGATGAATCTTGGAAAGTTGTAGAAGAGGCCCATTCGGGAGTGTGTGGTGGTCATGTCAATAACCAGATGCTTGCTAAGAAGATCCTTAGGCTAGGTTTCTATTGGCCCACTCTAGAAGAGGATTGTTCTATCTATGTTCGAAGGTGTGTTAAGTGCCAATTGCACGCCGACAAAATTCATTCTCCTACTTCTTCACTTCATCCCGTATCTTCCCCATGGCCTTTCTCCATGTGGGCTTTCGATATCATTGGACCCCTTGGTGATCCGACCCTCCTCACAAAACCAAAGTCATTCATACTGACGGCGACGGAATACTTCACCAAGTGGGCGGAAGCGGAAGCTTACGTGGAGATAAAAGCGTCAACCGTCTGCAAGTTCATAATGAAGAATATCATCGCAAGATTCGACATCCCAAGTACCATCGTCATCGACAATGGACCGCAATTCATCTCTCAAAAACTTCAGGACCTCTGCAACAGGTATAACATTGCATTGCATCATTCATCTCCTTATTATCCGCAGGGCAATGGCCAAGCAGAGGCAACTAATAAGACTTTGATTAAGATTGTCAAGAAAACGTGTGAGGCTAACAAATTTGCAGATTGGCCAGAAAAATTGGTTGAAGCTCTTTGGGCATATCGTACTTCCATTCGTACCCCTACAGGGCAAACACCCTTCGCCCTCACTTATGGAATGGAGGCGGTAGTTCCTTATGAGATTCTTGTTCCTTCTCTGCGAGTACAATTGGACAAAGAATTCTCTATTGATGAGCGGCGTGAATCTCTCCTTACCCAGTTGGAACTCCTAGATGAGAAGCGTCTGGCTGCCGCCGAGCATGCGCGTATTTATCAAAACAGGCTTTCACGTTTTTATCAAAAGAAAGTGATTTGAGAGAAAATTCAAAGTCGGTGAGATGGTAATTAAAAGAATCTTTGTAAAACCAGGTGGGCCACGTTCAAAACTCCAACCTAATTGGGAAGGCCCCTTTATTATAAAAGATGTTTATCCTGGCAACGCTTATAAATTGATTAATGCTGAAGGCGAAGAGCTAACTCATCGTTGGAATGGTCTCTATCTAAAGAAATACTATCCCTAAAAATGAAAAATAAAAACAACAACAAAAAGAGAAAAAGAAAAAAAAACAAGAAAAAAAAAGAGCAAAAACAAAACAAAACAAAAATTGAAAATCTTGGAGGCTGGTATAGTACATGGGCCACGACACCAAAAAAATCAAAATCTTTAATTCATTCTTCAGTCTCGACGGTTTAACTCTTGAGTCAATTCACGCACACACTACATGCTTTATTCTTAAACTCGAGCAGCCCGGAATTCAAGGAAAGTCTGACCCAATCAAGAGTGTAAAAGCCTTACCTATTCTCTTCCCTTCGGCTCGCGAGAGGGAATACAAGTTAAGGGGTTACCAACCAAGCCTGCCCGCCGCCCTAGTAGGTGGAAGTCAGGGCCCAAAAGGGAACAAAATACTTAAAGCCCAAGTACAATTAGGTCTTTATCTGTTTAAGAAAAGAAGAAAGCAAAAGGAAGTTATGATAAAAGAAAGCATGTCAAGAGGGCAAAGTCCCCGCAAGGAAAACCTTGGTCGTAAGCATGCATGAATAAGGGCAAAAAGAGCAATAAAATTTTCCTAAGCCAAAGACCGAATCCCAATAGGCATAAGGGCAGGGGAGGAGCGTGTCTCATTCTTGAAAACCTTTCGTAAGCTTTCTTAATCATTCTTCTCTTCTCCCTCCATGGTGGGTTGTGAACTCGAAGAATGGCAAAGACCAACTAAGAATGATGGGCTGCGAGAGAATATGAGTAAAAGCCTAAGTATAAATCACGTTGACTCTTTTGTTAAGTCTCTTGAGAAAATCTAATGAATTTTAGATTATGATGGTTAAGGTTTCAAAGCTCTATACCATACTCGCCTCCAAAACAAAAATTTTCAAATAGGCGTCCTTGTCAAAATTAAGTGTCACTTTCAAAATAAAAACTCAACAAAAAAAAAATCATATATACCAATAATAACAAAAAAAATGACTGCGGAATTTCAAGCCTTTTGTTTCTCATATGCTTGATTGCATTCTTGTATGGGCATCTTTTATTTTTAGTTTGCATTTGCTTGCTTGCATGACGCATTTTATATCTACTCTTTGCCTTCATTGATTAAAGGCTTGGCCCCTTGACCCGTTATAAAGGTCAAAGTGAAGACATCCCTTGCTTATTGAGCAAGGGGCCAAGTCGAACAGATGAATTAACCTGTTTATTCAAGTGTGGAAGCACTGGGCAAAAGTAAAAGATGAGAAAGAAAGAAGGTACAAGTACACAACTACACAAGTGCTCAGGTAACAAAATCTCAATTTCATATATATATACATCATAAATATCTGAGTACAGGTGTGAGGGTGGAGGAGTACAAGTAAGTCTCCCAGCTCTCGCCTCCACCCTCCTCTCTCCTACTCTCTGCCTCACTCTCGTCCTCCCGACGAGGCGCTGGTGGAGGGGGCATGGGCCCCCGGGAAGTAGCTGAAGCTTGAGCCGGCTCCTCTGCCGCGCTCCTCTGCCGGAGAGAGGAACCCGCCACAAAAGTAGAGCTGGTGAAGCTGTACCCTGCAACTCGCGCCCGCTCCCGACCTCGCTGAAGTCGCTCGTCGGTCGCTCGTAGCCGCTCCTGTGCAACGGCTAGCTGGGCCCTCAAGGCTGTAAGATCCCGATCGCAAGCTGACCGCTCCTCACGATCCCGGGCACGCTCCGCCTGGTGCTGCTCGCGGTCCCGGACACGCTCCGCCTGGTGCTCCTCGCGCTCTCGAGCACGCTCTCTCCGCTCCATCTCGAGGGCGACTCGCAGCTCCGCCACGTCCTGAGGCAGCTCCTCTCGCCGCCTCAAGGCCCGCTCCAGCTCCATGACCCGTTGCTCACGGATCGCCAACTCTGTCCCGGCAAGGGCAGCCCGGGTATGTGCCGCCTGTAACTGTGAAGACTGCAAACATTTAAACAAATCATCAGTTCCACATTTAATGCAATAATTCAATAATTCATAGAATAAGCAACATACAATTGAAAATAAATAACTCACCTGCGTGGCCATCGCCCGCTGTCCCTCCTCGATGCAAGTAAGAGCGGCCCGGAGCTCCTCTGTCTGTAAGAAACGATTTTCATGAGTATATCACATAAATAATTTAATGCAAGGTTAAGTTTGAGTTTGAAATTTACCCGTGAGGTGAGGTCACGCTCTGCCGCCTCGGCCCGTGCCACTGCCACTGCCCCTGCTAGCTGCTCTGCTAGTGCAGTCACCTCTGCACTAGGCCCTCTTGAGCTGGAGGCCTCTCCTGTCTCTCTCCCTACTGCTCCCTGCTGGGCACGCTGCATTTATTAAGATCGTCAGTGGCTAATCATCAATAATTTAAAAATTCATTTGCATATAGGAATAGTTTTAAACACTTACTAAGGACTCACGTTCTGCCCGTGTGGTGGCTAACTGTGCCTCTAGGCTATGTAGGTGGGCCTGTGCATCCATCGCCACTATGTCCCGCGCATCCTGCATTCATCACGTATTAGTCGCATGATAGATATACAAAGCATTTGCATTAGAAATAAGTGCATTCATACATACCCCTAAGACCCTCATCTGGGGTCGGCCGGCATAGACCTCCCAGTAGCGTCGGAGGTACTCGGAGCTATTGGTCGCCTGTGAAGTGACTCGGGTCCCGCCACGCTGCCAGTCTACGTACTAGTCGGAGAACCGTACTCTCCAGTCGATCGCTTTCGTGCGAACGCGCGTCTTCTTGCCTATACCCCGCGGCTCTTCTACCTCGATCCACTCCTGGTGTAGGTCGAGGGTCCTCATCACCAGCCTAAGCCGTAACGGCTCAATCTCGTTCAGGCAATGAACCCAAAGCTCATGCCCAAAGCGAGGTCAGCCCACTACGACCCAGGGATGGCCTTCATCGGTCATCCCCTCATAGGGTCTCCACCTCACCTGCATTCACAAGCACGCATATCAATCATCATATCATCATCATATTTCACATAAAAACAAAAATAAAAATTGCATCATGCATACCAGTGAGGCGGGGAAGTCTCGGAACTCCCGTCGCAATACGTGCAGCTCATATGCAAGTGGGGCTCCGATCACCACTGGCAGCCAGCGTCGCGCCAGAGGGAAGGACCCTTCATCTCCGGGTCGTAGATCAGCGCGTCCCATGGGCATGTACAAGTGACTCCATATCTGCACTCATGCATCGCATTAGTAGAGCATTCATATGCATATGCATTCTAATAAGAAAAACAACAAAAAAATGCATACCTGAAGAAAAGGTGAAAAGCCACTGACTGTCGTCTCTCGACCTATCCCCATAGACAGGTCGGCTATCAAATGCGCCAGCAGCGCTGCTCCCCAAGCGTATCTGCCCACGCCCTCTAAATCCTCGACCCCAGGAAGCGACAGTTGATGACGTCGCCCTTCGTGCTGAGTAGCAGTCTCCCGTGCATCAAAAATAGAAACCTCCTCAAATCTCTGTCTGCTCTCTCCCTGTCAGCTGGATCCTGGCAATAGGCAGCCCTAGCCCCATCTATCAATCTCTACGAAAACTGCTCTAAGGACTCCCTGGATCTCTGCCTAGAGTCCCCCAAGCCCATAGCTATGGTAAGGTCGGTGCGGAAAAAGGTCCTACACTCGCTAGGTGTCTCGTAGACGGTCTCTAGCCCTAGCAGCCGCTGGGTCAGCTCACTATAGTCGGATAGGGTGATCCCACTCACAACCTCACCATCTACCCTCAGCCCAGTGATCCTAGTCACATCCTCTAGGCTGGGGACCATATGCCCCCATGGCATCAGAAACGCCCGGCTAGACCTGTCCCATCTCTCTCTCAAAACCTGAATCAAAAGCAGGTCTGGTCTGACTGGCTCAATGCTAAGGAAGGCCCCAAACCCCATAGCATCTATCTTAGCTCTCTGAAACTCGGGGAGGCCGTAATACGCTGCACGGACCTGGACCCAAGAAATCCGTGTCCTCATCAGCCCCTGCATGCATATAAGAGAAATTTTTGCTTAAGTTTTCATATGAAAATTCATTTAAGCTCATTAACTGTGATATTTGCTGTTTGGATAATTAACGACCTACCGTGGGTCGTGGTTTTCATGATTGACGCCCCTGAGGGCGACGTTATTTCCAAATAGGTTTCGGGTGATACTGTATGTTCATTTAATTGACGACCTACCCAGGGTCGTTGTTTATCTAAGTGACGCCCTGTGGGCGACGTTGTTTTGAAAGTGATATTCTAAAAATCTGAAAAATTCGGAATTGACGTCTAACCATGGGTCGTCAGTTATCTAAGTAACTCCCCTGTGGAAGGGCGCGGTTCACAAAGTAATTTTCTATCCTAAATTACATTTCTGGAAAATGTTGAATTGACGGCCACCCTGTGGTCGTTACCTATCTAATTAACGTCCCGATGGGGGGCGTGGTTTTCCTGGGTTTTCAAGGTTTTAATGTACGAAATTGAAATAACAGAAATACATACATTTTAAATTTAAATGAAATCACAGGGAAATAACAGCATGCTGGCGAAACATGATAAAATTAAAAATAACGACATGCTGCAGGGCGTTTCTTTCATACGATTAATTATTTTTTTAGAAAATAAAAAGATGTAATTAACGACCCATTGTGGGACGTTATTTAAATTCACGACACCCCTGGGGGCGTCATTTTACTGTGTCTCTGGTTTTGTCATGCCCGAGGGCTATGGAAATGGGGAAATAATGGAAATAAAATCAAAAAAATAAAGAATAGGGGTATGGGGACCTACCTTTTGACGTTCGGGACCGATCAACCCCCCACGGAGGGGTTGTCTTGGTTGCCTTGGTCGTCGGAGCTGGCCGGGCCGACGGGCCACCGCCGCCGCCACCTTCGGTTCTCTTTCTCCTTCTTCTCCTTCGTCTTCTCCTTCTTCTCCTTCGCCTCCTCCTCCTTCTTCTTCATTTCTTCTTCTTCATCATCTTCTTCTTCTTCTTCTTCTTCGTCTCCTTCGTCTTCTTCTTGTTCTTCTGTGTCACCAGCTGTCGCCACCGGTGTCTCTTCGGCCGCCGCAGGAGGGACCCCCTCCACGGCTGCTTGTTCCCCTTCTAGGTCCACCACGTCGGGGGCCATAACCCTCTGCCGTTTCTGCCCGCCGCTAGCCATCGGTTTGAGAGGAGAGTGAGAGAGTAGAAAGAGTGAGAATGAGAGAGAGAGGGAAATGGGGGCTCGGTTAGGGTTTGCAGGAAGGGAGGGAAAGAGAGAAGGAGATGAACGAAGAAAGGAGAAAGGGGGAAAGTAGGGTTTAACGATCGAGAATAATTGACACCGGAGTGGAAGGCGTCTCTTCTTAAATTGACGGTTTGAAGTAAGGCGTATATTTCAGATTTGACGCCTTGAGGATGGACGTCATTTGTGTTCTGCATGGGAGTTTGTAAACGTCGTCAGACGCATTAATGGGATTTGATTGACGAGAGAGGGTGTAATTATTACCCCTTTAAATTTGACGACGACCAGAGCGGGCGTCCATTCTTTAATACGCGATGTGAGTAAAGGCGTGTTTTATAAGAAATTAAGGAATTTTCTCGAAAATTATTTGAAAATTTGAATTGATTAACGCCTTGTTTAAAGACGTGAGTTAAGAAACGCCAGTGCCTTGGGCGTCAATTATGAGTTTGAAATATAATAGACGGCTTCAACTGAGGCGTGTCTTAAGTAATTAACGCCGTTGATAGGGGCGCTGTTCAGAACAGAAGGACCGGAACTCCTTGTTATCAGACAGAATTGCTTGAAATATCAGAACTGATCACTTTCATACATTGCTTTGGCTCAGATAAAAGAGAAATTCTTATTGCATTCATGAAAATCTTTGATTACATTCTAAGCCACTGTGGGCCTTATCTTCTTGAGAGCCAGTACATAAGCTTTACATTTGTTCTCTTCTTCTTCAACATGAGTCTTGGATTTGTGGAGAAGTGCCACCTTCCATTGAGCCATTATGGTCCTGATTTCTTCATGGTCACCACTTGAGCATAGCTCCCTTCTTTTGATTGGAGGAAGGTGAGAAGGTCCTTCGAAAAGATGTTGAGGAAGTCTGAGTTGTGGGAGGCATCGGTGTGCGTTGTAAAGGATGAAGTCGGTCCCGCCAATTAAACGGAGCTCGATGCCGGAGGATAACCTTGAGCAAAGTTCTTGAGTTTTGAGAAAGCCCGGTGTACATGTGAAATTGCTCTTTGGCATTGTTTTGAAGTAATCTCTCCATTCATTCCTCTTCTTGAGCTTGGGAACTCTATTAGTAACTCTTTCACATAAGCCCAATGAGCTTGTCATATACCTAAGTGGGCTCTTGGAGAAGATTTTGGAGGCCGCTTGGTTTGCTTGACATGGATCAAACTTAAAGTGTAAATCTATCCAACAAACTAGAAGAAGCATTGATTTGAATAAGGGCCGTCCTAGTGAAGCCGAGGTGAGCTCATTGTATAGGTTGGCTAGTATTGCCCCACCTATTCTCTTTCCCTCCCACATGCTTGCTATTGCACTCAAGTGTTGTTCCTCTAAATGATCCTCCAATGAAGGGAAGAATAAAGCTCCTCCTACACATATGACAAACCCCTTCATCACTCTCTCCAAAAGGGCTTCATCTCCTTGAGCCTTATCCATGTTTTTATATACCCAAGAAGCCAACTTCAAAAGATTGATTCCCTTGTTGGCCTTCATTTGATTCACCAAATTTGAGCTTTGAACAAGGCTCATGAGCATATCATGGGCTTGTATGGGCTTAGTCATATGGGCCATCTTTGTTTCCTCTCCTTGCTTCATCTTCTTCAAACCCAAGAGCATCTCCACTTCTTCTAGGAGGATGGTTGCTTCAAAGGTTGGGAATAGAAAAGTATGGGTGTGAGGGTGCCATAATTCTATAAGAGCTCCAATGTAAGCCCAATCAAGATGGATATCATTATAATGGGTGGCATGGGTGATAAGGCCTAGAAGGTTCCACTTAGCAAGGAAAGATCTCATGTCTAGAGAGAGCTTGGAGAGTAGCAAAGGAAGCCACTTGACCTTTAGAAACCTTCTTGGGCCAGGAATAATGGGGTAATCCTGAAAACATAAAGAAAGAAGAAGAAGGAAGAGAATAATAATCAGAAATTTTGAACAGAAAGAAAGACAATACAAAATAAAAGCTTCAACATCAAAAACACTTACTTGACCCTTGGTGATTTTCTCACTTATATGGCCTGGCAATTCAGAAATTCTAGGGAAATTCATCCTTGGCTTTTTGGAAAGCCTTTGCTGCATCAGTTGATTCATCATTTTGACAGTATGCTTGACAAAAAATAAAAAAAAGAGCTTCGATGCTCTGTTCTACTTTTGCTTGGTTTTTTCTGTCCACTTAACAGAAGATAGTTTCGTCTCAATGCTTCGATAGTCTTGATGCTCGAAAAACACCAAGAGTTGCCCTATTTATAGTGTTTTGAACGTTAATGAGTATCATGGTTTGAGTTTGAATCAAACAGTTTGCTGGAAGTTTAGTTCCGAGATGGAAACGAAAATAGGTAATTGACGACGCGTTGTTTGGCGTCATTTGTGAAATTGATGACACTTTCAGGGTCGTCATTTATCCCGCGCCTCCATGGAGGGCGTCATTTGCATTCCAATTCCAAGTTAAACCTTTAATGCAATTAACGCCTCAGTGCACGTCGTCATTTCTTGTTTTGACGCCGACCAGAAGGGTCGTCATTTTCTGAGCTTGTGCGTTTAAATTGCTTTGGTTATTTCATGAACTTAAGTGCTGTCATATCATGATTAAATTATTTTTATCAAGCACTTATGATCATATTTTAAGCTAATGATCTTTTGAGCTTTGAAGTGCAGGTTGTGCAAGTCTGAGCATTGTGGGTGCAAAGTCTCTAAGTCTATACACTCTAAGCATTCCATTCATAAGTCTGTACATTGCACTCACTCAAGTCCATACGTTCCATTCTCAAAGTCTGCACGTCCAAAGTCTATACATCCTTCACAAGTCTATACATCCTTCTCAAGTCTATACATCCTTCACAAGTCTATACATCCTTCTCAAGTCTATACATTCCATTCACAAGTCTATACATCCTCACCCAAGTCTATACGTTCCATTCCCTTCACCAAGTCTATACGTTCCATTCCCTTCCCCAAGTCCATACATTCTCTGAGTCTATACACTACATTTCATAAGTCCATACATTCTCTGAGTCTATACATTGCCAAGTCTGTACATTCATAAAGTCTATACGTTCCAAAGTCTATACACCCCATTCCATAAGTCTATACAATGCTAAGTCTACACATTTATTCTTCATCCATAAGTCTATACATTCCAAAAGTCTGTAAATTCCAATAAAAATTCATAAATTCTCAAAATTCGAATAAAAATTCATAAATTCTCAAAATTTCAATGAAAATTCATAAATTCTTAAAATTTCAATAAAAATTCAATAAATTCTAAAATTCTCAAAACTCTAAAAAAAATTCCAAATAAAAAAATTCTAAAAATTCAAATCAATGTTGTTGAGTATGCTTCATGCATCTTTATATCATGGCTAATGAAATATTGAGTGCAGGTTAAGAAGCTCTTGGTCCCACCGACTGGGCCTCAGCATCCAAGCCCCACGGTGACTGCACCTCATTTCTCAGTTCCCACATGCTCATGTTATCACCATCTTCTTGTATGCATTCCTGTATGCATTGTTACTATAAGGTATCTACGCTATTATAACATATCAAGGACCTTGTGGTTCTGATGAACCTGGAATTTGAGTTCCCCTTCATCAAAAACAGTGATAATTCCAGGGGAATCTTGATCGCATGGATAGGCCGTTGAGTCATTTAAGGTTTGGGACGATGGTTCCACTTTCTGAGTTGATGCGTAGGCAAACGGGCTTCGGCTTAGTGTTAGCTTAGAGATCTGGATTCTTGACCAAATCTAGGTGGCTTAACAATATTATCCTTGATTATCTTTTATTTTAGTTTGTTTTATTTTTTCCTTTAGCCCAGCATGCATCATGTAGGACTTTGAGCTTAATGATGAAAATCTTCATATTACACCAATAATGAAGGTCGCTCGTTCTTAATTGAGTTGACATAAGATATTCCATTCCAAATCAAGTACTTTATTCTTCTTGAAGCTGCTCAGGCTGGTCCCTTGAAAATCATCCATTTGCTGGATCCTTATCTCAATTCACTTTACTTTTCTGCAAATCCACCTTGGTTGTAGCACGTCCACGTTGGCTGGTAACCGCTCTCCAATGGTGCCTCCCTGTCGTGCCCTCGCGCACATTTTGTTTATTTAGTTTACTCTCCTTTATCCAGCTGATCGATGCTTTCTCGGAATTGTCCGACGTTGTTTCATTCAGAATCTTGGAAAGATTTCCAACGCTTAGTGTCAGAGGCATGTCACATCACACCTTGGCATCTACTTATCAGTTCGTTCCACCTCATTCCACTCCATTCCGTCTCACTCCCTTGCAAAGCAGACGCCAAGGCGGGACAGCTGTAGACACGCTAAAATTGATGCTATGTTGAGTAAATCTCATGTCACCATGTGACGCCCCAAAGCGGACTTCAATATTGATTTAATATGAAGTTTTTCTATTTTCTTATAAATTAATTATGATTTCTTGTTTTTTTTCTTGGGAAATTAGAATTAACGCCTTGATCAGAGGCGCTATTTAAATTGACGGCATGACCAAGGGCGCCTCTTTTAATAATGGACGACTACCAATACGGGCGTCATTTTTTGGATTTACTGAAAATTCTGAATTTCAAATAAAATGAAAATTGTAGAATTAACGTCTTTCATAAAGGCGTTGATTATTTGACGTCTGTCTGGCAGGCGTCAGTTGATAATTTTAAATAAAGAAAGTTAATTATTTCTATAATTAAATCCAAGAATTGACTACTTGATGGGAGTCGTTATTCTAATTAACACCTTTGGATGTGTCGTCATTTTTAATTGACGCCCTTAAGGGGGTCGTCATTTCCACTTCCGTCTCCCTTTCGCCCCCTTCTTTCCAGTAATGGTTCCTTCCCCATTTTGAGCCTTGTGTTCGAATATGAGGGGAGTTTCTTGATGGAAGATCTTTACCTTGTTTTAATCCTTATTCTCCAAGGATCTTAGCCCTATAAATACCCCTCCTAGGTCTCTTCGCGCGAAAGAACAAAAAAGAGAACACAGAGAGAGATCATCATTAAGAGAGCAGAGCTGACATAGAGAAGAGTGTCTTATTTGTTTTACAGGTTCTTCATCCAAACGAGCTCGCCTTTCAGGCGATTCTCTTCTTCTTCCACAGATGAACCACTGCAGTTCCATCGCATACTGAAGCTCTCCTCCCTTTACTGCTGCACGCACAGCAGAAAGGAATCCTTCCTTTGGTTATTTAGTTGTTATTTTCATAACATCATCACACATCCTCCCTCCCTCTAGTTCTTGTTAGATCTCATACTCTACATATCATTGCTTAGCATTGCATCCATATTTTTCAAACCTTGTTACTCCTCTTAGGGGTTTAAAACCAAAACACACAAGGTGTGTTCATGTTCATGTTTAATTTGATTAATTTCATAATCTTAGAACTTTGATACTACACCTTTTGGCTAATCCACTCTTTTATTTGATTTGTGTGTTCTTGTAAGGTAATCAAGACTAAGAACCCCCTTCATCGGCCGACCGGTAGAAGGAGGAAGAAAGGATTCACAATCTCCCCCGCTCAACACAAGGTACTCGCAATCATCCTTTCTCTTATTTGAGGTAACCCCTCTGGCGATCACATTCTCCTTTAGCATCCCACGCATGCTCTTCCTTTTACCATTTAATTTTTAAGCTTTAGAAATTGAGCTTGGGTTTCATTCCCCTTTTCATTAAGTGGATTTTTCATAGAATCTACAGGGTGGACGTAGGTTGCGGGGTTGCAACCGAACCACCTTAAAAATCCCTGTGTTATGGGTTGTTTATCATGTGTGATTGCTCTATATCTTCTACCCCCATTCACAGGTTTGTGTGCTTCCATACTTAGTTATCTTGTTTACACAATCAAGCACTCAGATTTGCACTTTCAGTTTTATCTGTGGTTTAATTGAGCTAAGCACTTTGACTGCATCCCTTGGGCGGCCTGCTGCACCCTTGCACACAGACGCCAAGGTGAAAGTATTGCTAAGTATTTCCCTTGCTTAGACTCGCATGCACCTTGGTTGATCACCACTGCATTCACACACATATGCACTTTGAGTGATCAACATAGCACACACACACGCACGGTTGTTGCAAGCTATTTCATGCTCTAGTATTATGATTAATGATCCTTGCACTACAAGGCTTGTATCTCTCAAGATCACTAATGTGCTTGAAGAAGTGTTGACGCTTCATCGCTTGTAATCCGAGTCTTTTCCATTTGAGCCACTCTACTTAATTCCGCTGTGCATTGTGTCTAGGTGATTCATTCACTTTATAGGAGTGGTTCATGATTCTGACAGCTAAGAGTTTTTAAATAGGCCAAAACTTTTGATAGGATCTATTCAAACCCCCCTTCTAGATCCATTTGCACCTCACGGTACCCAACACGATTTGCTTGGGCTTTTTACCTCATTACCCTTAGGGTTTCACCCACATATTGGGCGTGTTTTTGAAGGGTTTTTAGAGGGGTTTTGTGGTCTTTTGCTGCTGGTTTCTCCTTGCTATATGAAGCCACATTTTGATCAATGTGGAGCAATAATTGGGGCTTATTTTGCATATCTGTTCTTGCAGGAGACGAAGAACGAGGAAAGGGGCATTGTACCATCAAGGAGGAGGCAGAAGAAGCCATATAGGTCACCATCCACGAGCCTGAGCCTCGATCTGGAAGCTGCAGCTGCTGCTCTCCACTGTCTAGGGTTTTGGGCGTTTTAATCTACAAGTCTGGCTGCTTCCACTTTATGGTTCATCATTTCCAGTGCGCCCTGCCTTCTGATTGAAGGGATTCATGGGATATTCAAAGGGGAAATACTATATATCTACTATTCATTTATTTGTGATGTCCCTTTCAACTAATACATAGTTGTGAGCATATTGATTCATTTGTTCTTGGTGTTTGCAGGTACGATTGGAGCTTGGATTTGAAGGGACATACATTGGATCTTCAAGAAGGAAGACCATCTGCTCCGACATTCTGCGGATTCAACTCTCTCCAATCTAAGCTTCAACGAAGATCCTCTTATGACTATTGGAGAACCAAGGGTAAAACATTCTATATCTCTTACCCATTTCTTTGTGATGTTTTTCTTGATATATAATCTACAGTGAGCATACTTTGTATATCCTTCTATTTTTTCGAACTCAGAATATTATCTGTGTGTGGTATACGGAGCTGCGTCTCCGTGTGGGATATATGTGCGGGGTGTGTTCCCCGATTGTGTGTGTGTGAGTGCTGCGGTGGTAGCGTTTAGGGGCTAGGCCCCATGTGTGTATTGCTGCGGAAGCAGCGTGTGTGGTGTTGGGGCTCATCCCCGTGTTGCTACGTCTCGTAGCGTGTAGTGAAGCCTCACCGGGTTTGGTGAGGGGTGGACGTAGGGAGCCCGTCGTGGTCCCGAACCACCTAAAAATCTCGGTGTCAATTGTGATTACCTGTGTGATTGTCCTTTTCTTCTATCTTTGTTCATAGGTCCATTATATGATTTTTACTCACTACACCATCGCACATCGCTTCAACTGCTATACGTGTTAGGCTCAATTTCTGTTGTTCTTTGCATTGATAATCCGTGTGAGATCGGAAAGACTGAGTGAACCTAAATCTCACTTTAGTTCTGATTGAGCAAATTAACGTAGTTAATCTTGTTTCCGCTGTGTTTAGTTAGAGTTGTTTTTAAAATCTGCCATCTCGGCTGGGGGACAATTCAACCCCCCTTCTTTTCCGCCATCTACTCTGAGCTAACACACAACCTCTTTCATATTTGGATTTAATCTTCATGCATCTCCCTACTTGGTTTGGCATTTTCTTCCAAGTATATATGATGCATGAAAACATCTGGACTAATTCCTTTTAAATTAGCACTGAGCACCCTATTGCTCCCCTATGCTCCTTGAGAACATCTAAAAGTTTGGATTCTTGAGAAGAGATAAGATTGGAAGCGATAATGACAGGCAAAGTATGATCAAGGCCTAGAAAAGCATATTTGAGGGTGTTCGGAAGAGGTTTGATTTCAAGCTCAGGAGGATGTTTAAGAGATGGAAGAATGGGTTCGAATTTCAATGCTGGAAGTGGTTCTACCCTAGACCAAGGTGTAGAAAAGAGAGGAGAATCCTGAAGCATGCTACCCTCTTCTATGGTATCCTTAGCATCATCCGAACACTCATCCATTAAATCTTCAATTATATCAATAGCGTGACATTCCTACTCTTGGTCCGAGTATTGTGATGCCTTAAAAACATTCAGGGATACTTTCTCTCCTCCAAAAGATATGTCTATTATTCTCGTGACACAGTTAATGTTGGCCTTAGCTGTAGCTAGAAAGGGGCGTCCCAAAATAATTGGTGTATGCTTAAGCTCCTGGGATGAGGCCATGTCTAAATTTAAGAAATCCACTGGGAAGTAGCATTCATGTACTTTCACAATAACTTCTTCAAGTAAACCCCTTGGTGTTTTCACAGATCGATCTGTCAATTAAAGGATTATAGATGTTGGCTTTAACTCCCCCGGATCAAATTGCTTATAAATGAAGGTGGGTAAAAAATTCACACTAGCTCCCAAATCTAACAATGCCCGATCAAAAATAACTCCACCTATATCGTAAGAGATCAACGGAGCACCGGGGTCCTTCAACTTTTTTGGAAGGTGGTTCATCACCACTGCACTGACATCCTCAGACAAACGGATCTTTTGAGTAATTATCTTCGGTTCCCTTTTTGGTGTGCAAAGCTCCTTTAAAAATTTTACATATGCCGGCACATGCTTAATTGCATCTAGGAGTGGGATATTGATATTCACTTGCTTGAACAACTCCATCAACTCCTCTTGTTGGACCGGCAATTTCTTGTTACCCTTAGACTTCAATGCATCTGGGAAAGGCACCTTTGGCATGTAATCATGGGGTTCTTCCTCAAGCTTTCCTTTTCCTTTATCCTTTTTCATCATGTATTCCTCATCTTCCGGCTTCCTTTTTCCTTCTTTTATGATCACGGGATCCTCATCCTCACTATCACTTTCTTCCTGTTGGGCCCTTTGGGCCGAACTACTACCCACTTCCTTTTTTTTTTTTGGCCGCTAGATGTAATTTTATTGCATCGGAAATGGATAATAGTTCAGTGGGGGCCAAGCCCCTAGAATACAATGAAAGAATGTGAAAAAAGAATCACTATACATGCCAGATACGAATATTTGGTATGCAGCAATCATCTACTGTGGCATGTCCTTTCGCCAAAAGAGGTAGCTCTCTTGTAGACAAGAATTCCATGTTGCACCCCAATGAAACAACATGATTTGCCAAGGCATCGGCAAGTTGATTTGCTTCCCTGTATGTGTGAATAATAGGGCAATGAAAAGAAAAAAAAGTTTGTTGTAAGGTTCTCCACCACGGAAGAAGAGACCACGGAGGGCTTTTTTTATTATTTAGCATATCAACCAAGGCCAAAGAATCTGTGAAGATAACTGAAACTGGAATGGACTGCAATTGGGCCAAACGCAGGCCATCAAGGAGTGCCCGTCCTTCTGCCACCATATTGGAACCGTGACCATGATAATAAGAGAAACCCAACAACAATTGCCCCTGAGAATTTCTGAAACAGCCACCACCCCCTGAGGGACCGGGATTACCTTTACTAGCACCGTCCACATTAAGAGAGAAATTGGACTTAGGAGCTATCCAGCGAACAGTGATGCAAGTCAGACGTCTATGATTAATAGTCATGCCAAAATCCTGGAGGGTGTAATTAAAAATAGAATCGACACCTTGTTTAAAACTGATTTGCCGCAAGATTTGAATAGCCTCTGCTTGTATCAGATCCGAGATCCAAAAAAAATTAGTCCGAAGACCTTCGATCCGAAGACGGCATCTATATTTCCAAATCTCCCATACAATCTTCATAGTCATCAGCATAGTTACAAAACCCTTTGGATTGTGGATGACTACACCATTAAGTGTTGCCCAAAGCCGGCTGGTAATAGTGGTTGTTTCCAAGCAAGAATTGTTAAGCAGAGGAGCAAATTTGCTCCACAGAAAATTAGCCAATTCACTGTTAACAAAGAGATGATCTGCATCTTCAATGGCATGAGAAAAGGAACAACATACACAACAAGATGCTATATGAACACCACTGTTTTGAATCCGACTGTCTATTGGCATCGCCTGGTTTAGAATTTTCCAACAGAAGAGAGAGGCACGCGGAGGGAATCTTTGATCCCATAGTTTGTTGATCGAAGAGCCAGCCACCTGCCCTTTGATGAAACACTAAGTAGATTTAATGTTGAAATTACCAGAATTGGTGAGAGACCATATAGGGATATCATTCCCGCTTTGAGTGACAAAACTCTGAATTTCAGTCCACAGATTATGGTCTTCCAGGCTTTGCCAAACCGGGTGTTGATGATCAGCCAGTGCAACATGAACCGTACAATCTTCAGCCAATGAATAGTTCTGGTGTGAAATATATTCATGCAAAGCCTTATTTTTGTACCAAATATCTTTAAGAAAATTGGTGGTGGCACCATTCTGGACAATCATGCGAGCACCTGCCATGAGGATCGACCGAGCTTTATCAAAGTCACGAGCTTTTATACCAGCCGGGAAAGGGATTTTACAGTCTATAATGTGAAGCCCCTTAATATATTTGCTTCTGAAAAATGCAGCCCAGAGGGAATTACTGTGCATGGAGAGCCATAATTGCTTGACATAAAAACAGAGTTGAATATCTAAGAGGCTACGAATGCCCAGTCCACCTTCAGAAAAGGGGCGACAAATTTTATCCCAAGAGACCCAGTGCTTTCTATGGGCTGTTTCAAGCCCCTGCCACAAAAAATTAGCACAAATTTTTTCAATCTACTTGAGAATAGTATAGGGAATAGCAGCAGCACTGGCAGTATAAATGGAGATGGAAGCTAAAATCGACCGGATTAAGGTGACTCTTCCAGCCTGTGAAAGTAACTTGCTTTGCCAACCAACTAGCTTAGCATTAACTTTATCCAAAAGGTATTTAAAGTGTGGAATTTTGACTCTACCTTTGAAAAGAGGTATGCTCAAGTACTTGATGCTACCTATTTTGTGTTGGTAGCCAGTGAGATGACGGATGGGATCAATAGAACAAAGTGGCATCCGTTTAGCCACCATGAAGTAGCTTTTATGTGCATTAATCCGCTGGCCTAAGGATGCTTCATATCTTCCCAGAAAAAGACTTAACTCTTTAATAGAAGAAATACCACCATTCATGAAAATAATAGAATCATCCGCATAAAGGATGTGAGAAATAGGCAGAACACTACGAGGGAGATGATAATATTTGCATTGTCTAGAGATAAAAAGATGGCTGAGACCCCGACTCAAAACTTCCTCAGCAAGGATGAACAGAGTAGGAGCTAATGGATCCCCCTGACGAACTCCCCGTGTGGACTTGACGAAACCATGAAGGTGCCCATTTAAAGCAATGGAGAACTAGCAATTCACCAACATTTGAGCAATGAGAGAGACAAATCTATTAGAGAAACCAAATCTTTTCAGAACAAGAAAGATGAAGTCCCATTCCATGCGGTCATATGCTTTAGCCATGTCAATTTTAATAAGCATATTGTGCCCCCTGACGGGTCTATCAATTTCCATAAAAAGTTCCTTGGCCAGCAAAAAGTTATCTATTATTAGTCTGCCACTAATGAATCCACTTTTCTGATTAGAAATAATAAGAGGAAGAATAGGACGCAGCTGTTCCCAAATAACTATGCAGACGATCTTATAGGTGAAATTGCATAAGCTGATCGGACTGAAATCAGCATAGGAATTGTGGTTCTTTACCTTCGGGATCAAGCAGAGGATTGTGGAGGTGACACCCTGAGGTAACCCCCATCCTTGGAAGAAACTCTGAACATCACTAATAACATCATCTCCAATGAAGTCCCAGCAGTGTGTGAAAAACCCCCCAGTGAAACCATATGTTGAACCCCCTCTATGTGGTTTTTGTGATGGATTTTGATGATGACTTAATTTAACTTGAATGCCATGACTATTTCTGGAATAGTCTTCACTTGATGAGATACGGAGCTTTGCAAGTCGGGAATCACTTCAGCTGGTAAGATGTTTAACTTCAGTCTGATATCGCCAAAGCTAATGCAAAATGTATGTTTTGACAGGGACAAGAAGGTGGTACATGAATCGAACAATATAAGGACTTTTGGTGAGATCCATCCCAACACTTAAACTCTTGATCTTCTGTTTTTCAAAGATGAACTTCTTGTTTTAATCCCAAAGGGTGTTTTTGCTCGGGTTTGATCTTAATCCAATCTAGATGGGGTTTACTCATTCTTGCTTAAGGTTCAAACCTCTTCTTGTTTTGAACTCTTTGGTGAACACCCCACTTATGTTCCTTGGACTTAGATCACTTGTTATTCATTATTTTTTTGATGTTCAGGAGCAAGGGTCGACCCCTGGGGTCGACCCCTGGGGTCGACCCCTTCGTTTATTTTTCCATTCCAACAGCAGGTACCTGAGAGGGTCGATCCCTGGGGTCGACCCCCGTCTCCTTTTCTCCATCCAGCAGCTATTACCTGCAAGGGTCGACCCCAGGGGTCGACCCATTCTGCCCAGAACATAAAACCCCCCCGAGGGTCGACCCCACGGGTCGACCCATGTGGCATTTTGTCCAAAAGCAGCACGGTTGCTCTTGAGGGTCGACCCCAAGGGTCGACCCATTGCCTTGGGTCCTAAAACCCTATCACGAGGGTCGACCCCAAGGGTCGACCCCTTCCGGTCCGACCTCCAGCCGTCTTGTTTGACTTCGGTTTCCTTGCACCGAAAGTCTTCCAATCCATGTCTAATCACCTCTAGACATTCCACAAACCTCTCCACATTTTGTGGATCTGGTTCCCAAGCTGTCTTTGACTGTTTTAATATTTTAATCAAACCCTATTAGCACTAAATATATATAAGAGAGGTGAGATCCGATTTTGGTAAGTTGGTTGTTCTATTGTGTATGTGCAGGTTCGGAGTTGCAGCCTTCAAGCCCCATTCCTCCTTGCTCTGAAGCTGAAATCCAAAGGAAAGAGCTGGAATCCAAGCCCAAGATCATATACATCAAAGAGCTGCATCGGACATCAAGCTTCCACATCCATTTGTGCTGCCTTGTGTCATACTTCATCCAAACTCGTTCATCATTCTACTGGAGTATCAAAGTTGATTCGAAGAACACAAAGGGGGAGTTCTATCTAGAGATCCTTTCTACTTTGATCTTCTTTAGTGCTTTTTGGTGAATCTGAAAGTTGTTGTATTCTAAACTATCTTGAAACAGATTCGTGAGTGTGTGTTCGTGTATGGACACGAGCTTGTGTGTGTGTGTGTGATTGGGGTGCCTAGATTAGGTACCGTGTGTGTGTGTGCTGTTCATAACAGCGTGTGTGTGTGCTTGGCTCACATCTTAGTGAAGTCGTTAATCCTCATGAGTGAGGGGTGGACGTAGGGGACATTGCGGTGTACCCGAACCACCTAAAAACTTTGTGTCTCCAGTGGTTTGTTCGCGTGCATATTTTGTCGAGTGGGCTTCACGGTGAGTTGAGTGTTCACCACCTTCTTCTTCACACACTCACCATCTTTCTCATGCATTCATGTGTGATCATGCACGAGTAAGACCGAGCGTTTGATTGCTTCTATCTTATCTCGCAAGTTCTTCCGAAAATAATTTTATTTTGCCAATCAATTCATCCCTCCCCTCTTGATTGCCACCGTTTGGGACCCAACACCATATGGCCTAGGAGAACTATTACCAGATAAGGAGAAAACAACCCTTTTAATTTCCTCTACCGATGGAATAGAACATAAGGACATATTCTGCTCTTCATTAATCAAATGTGGAATGACTGAAAGGAGACTTTCATCATTGTTGTGATCTTCAAAGGATAAAAGAGTCTTGAAAAAGTTAACAGTGCCATTTGCTATCAATTCCTGATCTTCCACCCATTTGCCATCTATTTTCAATTTGTGAATATAGTTTCTCTGTCTTCTAACCTTAGTATAATGATGAAAAAATTGAGTGTTCCAATCTCCACAAGTTATCCATTGGATCCGGGACTTTTGGAACAAGAAGATCTCTTCACGATGAAGAATGAGGCGCATATCAGCATTGGCTTTATGGAGATTCATCCTATTTTTCATCGTAGGATTGGCATCATACATAGCTTGGGCCTGTTCTACCGGAGCTTCAGCATTATCTTTAGCCTGTTGAATATCGCCAAAGATCTCTTTATTCCAATTCCTCAATGCAATCTTCAAGGATTTAAGCTTCTTCTGCAATGCATGAAAGGGGTGACTATCAGGCTGATCATGCTTGCTCCATTGCACTTTAACAAATTCCAGAAAATCTGGGTGAGTGTGCCACATATGCTAATAGATGAATCTCCCCGGGGTAGAATGCATGGTGTTCATAGACAATAGTAATGGAGCATGATCAGATGGACCTCTAATCAGATGCTTAACAGACATATTATGAGAAGAATTTAAACAATGAGAATTATATAGGACCCTATCCAGGCGAGCTCGGATATGAGAAGCCCCTGTTTGATTGTTGGACCAGGTAAAGGGGGAACCTGAATACCTCGCATCAATTAAACCAGTGGCAGATAAAAAACCTTGAAAATCAGTCATAGCATCCATAGAAGACATGATTCCACCCAACTTTTCTTCTGGAGAAACAATGCAATTAAAATTTCCGCCAATGATCCAAGGAATGTTCACATCTTGATTGAATTCCATTAGCGAATCAAACAATTCCCTGTGACTACTCAGACTGCAAGAGGCATAAATAGCTGTAAAGTACATAGTGACAGAGTTATCCTCCTTTAGAGCCATAGTCATATATTGCAAATGCTGCTCTATAATATCAATACAAATATTGGAGTTGTCAAACAGCCAAATTTTGGATAAAGCATCATTATTACCAAGAACTGAATGAAGTTTAATGTGCCGGGCCACTACCTGAGCACGGCTAAAATCAATACGGGATTCTGAAATCGCTGCAATGCAAATACCATGAGCTTTTATACGCTGAGCAAGACTTGTAACAGTATCTTTGTTTCCAATACCTCTTACATTCCATATAGGAGTTGGACTAATCATGATCAGAAGTAGATGCTGAATGAGTATCCAAAATCATGGCTTTAGCTCTAGTCAGACGGGCATCACTAATAAGATCCCCTGGCAAAGTAGAAACCTCATTTGATTGTATATCTTGAGGGTGATTTGGTATACTTTTGTTACCTTGACATAGCATCCGAGTATTCTCTAAAATTGATAACTTTGAGACTGCATTCGAACTAATTACTTGAATGGCATTCAAATCTAAATTCTGAGAATTCATGGCAGATTCCTCATTCAATATAGCCAAATTGTTGTGTTGGATTGAGGGTAGCTCCTCAGAAGTTGAAGGCTCCTCTATTCGTATCAATGCTATGGTATTCCTTTTGATTGTGTCATTAAGACAAACAGGTAGAGGGAGAACAATACCTTCTTCTTCCTCAGAGAATTATGGATCATGTGCGGTCTGTTGGCAGAACCTTGAATCCACTTGAGGATTGTTAGGACCCTCTGTATCGGATCTCTCCTGAGCAGAATCCACCTCAGGGACCAGATTTTCTGGCAACTGCATCAGAGTAGAGAACCTGTTGGCAACATTAATATCCATCTTGGGACTGGAGGGCTTAGGCAACCGAGGCCTGTATTTCTGATGGTTGGCTCTTTGATGACCAAGAAAATCAACATTTCCCAATGGAGGATTACGAAGCATGATCTTGCTTTGTTTTTTCTTGCATTCATCTTCTATGTGGCCAATCTTATGACAAAAAGAACATAAATATGGAACCCTGTGATAGTTAATCGTCTGCCAAAAACCACCACCATCCATACCTATCCATAGCCGTTCTTTTTGTTCTGCTGAGAGATCAAGCTCAATACATACCAAAGCCTCTGATGTTTCTGTCATTGCAAGAGTTGGATCATGAATCCACAGGACAGGGCCTACATTACCAACTATGGAACGGAGTAAATCTTCATGATAGAAATTGACAGGCAAAGAAGGAAGACCAATCCACACTGGAACAGACGAAGGATCTTAATCAAAATTGAAATAATGCGTCCATTGAAAAAACCTAAACATAAATCCTTTGATATATAAATTCTTCTGAAGGAGAACCTTAAGAGAATCTGCTTCACACCCTAGCCGGATAAGAATGTGCCTGGCATTCATCCGGCTGATAAAAAAATTAGTGCTCAAATGAAGGCGCTGAGAAAGGCAATCTTTAATTTTCGGAATAGATGGACGGCCATAGGCGCACTTAGCTATAATGGCGTTCTGAAGATGCAAACAAGAAGCCTGGATCTCTTCTTAAGTAAAGTAAACTGCAGGCTCTCCTTTATCAATAAATGCAGGAGGCTTCACCTGGAAAGAAAGGCGGGGCCGATGCTGAGAATCCAAGAGGGTGTGAGCATACGATTTGTGAGGGGCGACTAAGGCAGCATCTGGACGAGCAACCTCGTTAACCCTTGGTGGGGGCAAGGCCTCCCCCGCCACACCGGCCGTGGCCGACTAGAAGACCCCGCCACTATCAATAGACCCACATGAAAACCAAAATCTCTCCTTTTCATTTTTACCACCCACTTCCTTAGCCTTATAAGGATCTTCTAAAATCTTCCCACTCCTTAGAGTTGATATGGCCATAGCATTCTCAGATTGAGGACCTACAGTAGGGGGAGGCTGAGGTGGACCAGGTTGAGGAAAGAGAGGAGCTCTTTGAGGGAAGCCAAGAGGTTGGTTATTTAGATTAGCTACAGGTTGGCTAGGAAGCTAACCTACTTCTCTCCTCATACTAGCAACAACAAGTTACCCTATTTGAGTTTCCAACTTGGAGATGGATTGTCGCTGAGTAAGAATGAGTTCTTGGAGTTGATCAAATTTGTCATCAAAATTGGGCTGAGGAGGTGGATGAAATGGAACCCGAGCTTGATTAGATCTGAATGGAGGATATTGATGATTTTGACCCTGAGAGAATTGCCCTTGAGGGTATGGGGCCTGTGAATGCTAAACTTGAGGTTGATGAAACTGATTTGGAGGTGCATAAATTTTTTTCTAAGACTGGAATGTAACTTGGAATGGTTGTTATTGAACTTGATGATTGGAGGGATTGGATGGCTGAGATGGTCCTTGTTGATTCTTCCTAGAAAATTTTGGATGATTCCTCTAGTCTAGATTATAAGTGTTAGAATAAGGATCGTATGTAGGCTTGGAGATATCTTGAGTAGCAAAGACTCGTTCTTGAATAAATGGGGGAAGTTGGGCCGCCATGGGGCAATCAGAGATAATATGATTTGGGCTTGCACATAGAACACAAACTTCTTGATTGGTGGGTTCGGAGAAAGATTGAGAAGTAGATGGGAAGGTGGGCTCCTATCTATTAAATGCTAAAAGTTGGTCCAGCTTTTGAGCCATCAAATTTACCTTCTCCATCTTTTGAGCTAGCATGTCCATTTTATTCAACCTTTGTGCAAGGGCGTTGGCATCCATTCTATTCTCTGACTCACCTTGATTTTTTACTTCATAAAGCCCTGCCCGCTTGGACGATCCAACCATTCTTTCATATGATGATAGGGAGGCATGACTAATAGAGTTATCACTAAGAATCTCAAATAAATCATATGCCTCATTTTCATTTTTGCTCATGAAAGCCCCCCCCCCCACATGAAGCATCCACCATTTATCTATAGTTGTCAGTTAATCCCTCAAAGAAAGCTTGAATAATTTGCCACCTTGATAATCCACGATGTGGGCATTTCCTAAGTAAATCCTTTAATCCCCCCCATGCCTCATGAATTTATTCTCCAGGATTTTGTGTAAACCCAGTGATGGCCCTCCTCATTGTATTGGTTCTACCTATGAGATAAAACTTCTTAAGGAATTCCTTTTGCATTTTCGCCCAAGTCTCTATAGGTTTACCCAAGGCTCCTAACCAATATTTGGCTTTATCCTTCAAAGAGAATGGAAATACAATCAATCGAAGGGCATCATCAGAGAAGTTTTAGATTTTGACAGTTGAACATATTTGGAGAAACTCATCAAGGTGTTTATAAGGATCTTCATTTGTACTGCCATAAAATGATGGCAATATTTGGATGGTGTTTGATTTAATTTCATATTGGATGGCTTGGTTTTGAGGTGCTTGAACATAAAATGACGGTTGATATTGGTTGGGCATGAAATAGTCCTTCATTTATTTTGGAGGTTCATTATGATCCGCCATGGAGTTTGGTTGATTGATATGTCTAGAATGCACAAACTTTTCTATTTCACTAATTGGTCCAACTAGAATGGGATGTAGGGATCTCCTACCTTGCATGCAATGCAATAGGACCAAAAAGATGAGAATTTTTCTTTTTGACTTTTTTTAAACCTTCCAATGGCAAACTAACTTCGGGGAACTTCGATGGTACAACTAGCCCAGCTTCCGTGAGGGAATCCATAGGTGCAGAGACTTACGGAGGTTTTGGAGACGGAAATTCATGTCTAATGAGATAGAGTACTCAATTGGAGGGTCCTTCCAACTCTAAGAAGGGTGTGCCTAAATTGCCCTTAAGAAGGAGAAAGAGAGAGGAAAAAGAAGAGATTTTTTTTGCAAGGGAATGCAAGTAGATGAATCAATAACTAGATGGATGAATGCATGAACATGATGTAATTAGCATGATGACAAGATGAGAACTTTTTTTTGTTGCAAAATAAGGTGGATATGAATGCTCTTTAAGAAAACAACTAGCCACAAAAATACCTAATTAGCATGCAATTCTAAGAATAAAACAAGACCTAAAAGTTTTTTCTGAGACTTTTTTATTTTCTATTTTTTTTAATTCTTCAGGAATTTTTCTGATTTGTTTCATTTTTTTCTGAACAGGACCTTCACTTACAGATTTGGACTTTCTGTGACGCTTTATTTCTCAGGATTTTTAGAATTCTGGCTCTTTGCTGACATATTCCTACTTTCTGCAACACTTTTCCCGACATATCTTTTTTTTTGCAATTTTAGGTCTGATTTTTTGGTTTTTTTTCTATAAAATAAAAGCAACAAAAGTTAGTATTAATATATACAAATAAAACACAAGAAATTCCAACTAAAAAAAATCAATCCGTCCCGACAATGGCACCAAAAATTGATGTATGAGGTGACTCGTCGTTAAAAGTACCACACTCAATTTTAAAATATTACCACACTCACTCACAAGAAAATTTTAAATTAAGTATGTGCTAGTGAATACGGGTTGATCCCACGAGGAGGAAAAAACCTTTTATTAAGTTGTAAAAACTTGTATTTTTAGACCAAAATTTTGAGTGAGTTTTAAAAATAAAATTGCAACAAAAGAACCCTAACTAGAGAAATTTGGAGGGTTGAAGGAGAGAAAAATGGAAGAGATAGAGAAAGAAAGAGAGAAAGAGGCGATTGCACAAATTAAATCTTTATTGTTAAGATGAAAATTACAAAGTCTATGAGAGTTACAACTAAAGTAAACTAAGAGAAAATGGGGAAGAAAATAGAGTCGGAGTATGAAGAATGCCGTCGTCTCCTCCTTGCCTAATCTTGGAGAGGATCACCCCGCGTTGTGGGAGAATGCTGCTATGAGAAGATCGAAGACAAAGATCCGCCAATGGGATATGAGAGAGAATGTCATTGTCCACACTACCGAGCCTTGGATCACCGCCCCGCCTTGGAATGAACGCCGCCGTGAAAGGGATATTGTAGAGGAGAGATCTAGGAGAGAAAGAGAGTGGGATGTGTAGAAGAATAAGGGCTAGTTAATGGAGGCCTAAGAGAGTGGAATGGTGATGGCAAGAGGTGGAAGAAGTGGGAGAGAGATGGGTAATCTAGGTGAAGAGAGAGGGGAATATAGAGAGGTGAGGGCGCAACCAAGAGAGGGGAAGAAGGGAGATGGAGGGGGCGCACTAGGGTTATTGGGAGAGAGGAGAAGAAGGTGAATAGGGTGAAGAGGGTGAAGAGGGGGGCGCACTTGGGTGATTGGGAGAGAGAGGGAAAGCTCTAATTATTCTAGCCAAAGGAAAAATAATAAGCCAAAAAAAACTCCCTTCTCTCAATTTTAATGAGCTATTTATAGGGGAAATGGTCCAAATAGAGGGTGGAGATTGGGTTGGAAGGAGATGGAGGGCTGAGATTGAAGGAGAATAAGATGAAGGAGGGGGAGAGAGGAGGTGGCCGCCCCCCATGGGTTAGGGTTTTGGGCGCCCCCCTCCGGTTGCCTAATCGGGTGGAGATCCTCCTCCTATTTTCTGTCCTAGAATTTCTCTCCAATTTAAATCAAGATAAATCCTTCCTTAATCTCCCCTTTCATAAAAAAGGATGGCAGCTGCCTTTGACTTGGTCAAGGGAGGTGGAGGGCGCCCTAGGGCATCCCTTGCTCTGGTCTTGTGACCACTTTGCCCTTGGCTCTTCTGTCAATTGTCCTGGATGTCCTGCATACACACAATTTGGATTTTGTCCATAAAAATTATTGCATTATGCATATAAATCATGAATGCTCAAAATTACGCAATAAGAAATTAATGCTCATGTCCCTCAACTCCCCTTTTATTGAATAATAAGTACAAATTAAGTTAATTTGCGTGAAGGGCCGAATTTATGTGAAGTTGAGGTTAATTGTAAAATGTGCGTAATTATCTAATTTTGTGCATTTGAAATGATGTGTTTGTCATGAATTATTGTAGAAGAATGAACACTCATCAGCAGGCTTTGAGTTATCCCAGTGTGAGTAGCCTAACACCGGTTCAAGTTGACTTTGACGTTCAGAATATCGCCGTCGGGAAGAGCGTGTTGACTCTTTTCCCTAGGTGCATTATCGGGTGTGGCGAGTACACTCACAAGTAATCATCCTTTATGGACGTAGACTTAGATCGACCCAGTGTGCTTCTTGGGACATCGTGTCAAATTTTTTGTCATAGTTCCAGGGGGATCCTCCTTGTATACGACGCCGAATTTTAGGTGCCAACAAATGCCCCCCCACCCGTGGGTGGCGCAAATGAGGAACGAGTGCGGGGGACCCACAGGTATAGTCTTCATTTTATTGCGACATTAGTCCAGCGTAGAGCCTTTATGGTTGAACTGGCGCAAGGGATAATGTGTGGTCTAGCGTTATCTTGCTAGTTGAGCCGACGTAGGAAATCACGTGATCCGACGCTGGGCTTTGCTGTCCTGATCCAACACGGGGCTGATCCCATGACCCGGCACTGGGCTTTTCTAACTCGATTCGGCACGGGGGTGATCCGGTGTGCCCTGCCATAATGAATCGGCGTGGGGGCTTGTTTGAGATTATCCGGTATAGGCTTTCGCCTGATCCGGCGTTGTCTTTCCGTGGGGTGAACTGGCATGGGCGCGCGGCCACACCAGCATGCTGCCTAGTTCCCCATTTAAAATTGGGTCGAGGCACATTCTTTCCTCCTCATCCTTCTTAATTTTCTGGTTCGTTGGCCACCGAGGAGTTCCTTTCTTCCCACACATAGTGACCTTCCCCGTTCGAATTTGTAGCCACCTTCCCTTCTTCTTCTAGGTGAGCCCACGGGGGCCCTCTTTGCTCCTCTTCTTGACGGTGGAGGGCGTAGCCATGGCAAGGGCACCATTGGCCAAGGTGGCCCCTTCTGCCTCCGCCATCGTCTTCGCGAGCGCGGGGTCACTCCTCCCTTCTTCTTCTTTGCTTCCACCTTCCCCGCTCGATAGGGATCAGCGGTGCCGTCGCGGTGGTCTCCCATGGCTCAGACGAGGTTCGCCAGCACTGCTACATTGGAAAGCCTTAGGACACCCATCGGTCGCTATGACCCTTCTGCACCGATTCAAGATGACACTGGATCAAGGCAAGACTTGATCTGAGGCAGCGTCGGATCGAGGCCAAACTTCTTTGTGGATGGGATTTTGTTCCTTCCCATGGCACCGGTGACATCCCCTTTAGTAGGCTAGTCCTCGGGGTTCAATGTCTTATCAGAGAGCCCAAATGTCGTTACCATCGTGCACGCTCTATCTTTTAGGGGCTGTTTCGCTCTATGTGTGGACGGGCACCCGTTGAACCACCCCCAGAGCCTCTGGCTAAGGGGAGACTATGTCAAAAATTTTCTTGAATTCTATAGCATTAGTTTTGTCGCTAATGTACTTGTTTTCCTTCCCTTCTCAGGTAGAATGGCTTCTTCAAGGACTTCTTCATCCTCTAGCCTTACAATCCCCAGTGGTGCTCGAGTGGCGGGCTCAGCTGAAACCCCAATTGTGACGAGGATGAATTTCACTGAGTTGGATTGGGAACATACTGAAATCGTTAGTTTGGCAGAATCGTCAGAATCGAGACCGACACGGTGGAAATTAACAGGATCACCATGGTGGAGAATGATTTTCATTTCAACCGAGTAGGGGGCTACCGTATTGACCACCCAAAGGATCGTCACTTGGTGATGTTCCTGAAGAATTTCAATCTAGGCGGCAAGCATGATTACATCATGGCCCGTCATGTGACGACCCAGCATCCGGATACCGGGTAAACCCGATACCACTTGGATCCTGAGAGGCCTCCCAAGAGCGGGAAAGCTCCGAAGGGATAAAAGGTGTGTGTAAGTACATTGAACTTCTAGAGAAAGCAGTAAACAATTAAATTACTATGATCAGATTGCTAAAATAGTAAAAATAAAATTTCATTTTCAATTAAACAAATTAAACTACAGAGCTAACAGAGTCCAGTCCAAAAAGAACGTATAATCCAATAGGAAAGAGAAACATACTCTTAAGTCGGGGGAAACCCGACACTAGCAAAGTTGGCACTAAGAACCACCGCACTACACCTCGAACCACGAGGAAGAATAGCTACACCTGAAAAGTCAGGGGTGAGCCTCATCTCACTGGCTTAGTAGGGGTCCCGTAGATCACTACCACGAAACAACCCAGTAATAGCAGTGGTAAACAGTAAAGCAGTAGCAGGAGTAGGAACAACAATAGAAGTAACAGTCGCAATGATGAAAGCCGAAGGAACCACAGCTTAGCCGCAAGCTACTCCTAACGGAAACAGAATGGCAAACCCCGATCTCACAAAGCCGGGAGTTGCCGATCCATCGATAAACCATGAAACTCTTATCGCGAAGGCCTATAGAAACATGCAAAGGCCCTACAAAAGATCTACAAGGTCAAAGGTACGGTCACGACTCCACTATCGTGCACCCTACACTATCTACGAGTAGAACATCGGTAATTCTCTACCGGCACCCTAGACCTCAGTGTCGAAAGAACAAACCACCCGAGGAACTACGTCATCGCAGACGTAACCCAAACCACAAGTATCACAAGATGAAACCACACGTCTAGAGCTCATGCTGCACAAGAACCACGTAAGCCACGACAATCATGTGTCCTGTGACAGAAGCACCTCCTCACTAGAAGTAAAGTCAGATGCATCCACTGACGTCTTACACTGCGCCTCAAGTATCTCCTACTCACCTCGAACGCGGTAACTGAGACACCAAACAAGTAACCAAGGAACAATAGTAACGAGTGACTAGTCAGGGTCACGCCCGTCGACGCTGGTCCAAACGCCCTTGAACACGTGTGTACACACAATCTAAATGTCTGAAGCCAAGCCTCTAGCTGGTATTCCCCTCCCGTTGGACTCTAATGGCAAACGAAAGGGGCCCACGGCAACCAGCCTACAAACCGTCTCTACCGAGAACTCACCCCGCCACCACTCCTAGGTGGGCCGACAGACGGCAAGTGTCGTCAAGCTACGACCAGTGGAGGATCACTAGACATAGAGACTCTTAAATAGAACACCGAAGTACGGATAGGCTAAGCATGCACCTATCGCACGTACTATGAAGTACAAGGTAGCACACAACTACCACCAGACTTAGGACAGCCAACTAGACCGGCTCACAAGGATCCTTGAATCACACAACTCGGGTCAAGATCATCGCACAAAGCGGTAACACGCCACCAATCAGCCTAGTCCCTAAGTCAACCCATGATAAAACATAGTGGAAGCGGCACAAAGCAGCCGGATCCACACATCAATAATGAGTCCTCATCCTTCGAGCCGCTCATCGAACTCACAATTCCGCATAACATTAAACATGAGGGATCTCAGAAGCCCTCAAACCATATGGACACATAAATCGAGGTAAAACAATACCTCCAAGCGTCCAAAACTGGCCTCGATCCACACGAGATAGCTGAGACACTCACGAGGTCACGTGTCAACTGTTGGGTCACAACCGGGTTGACCAGAAACCATAATGACTCTCGAAACAACACGGAACACTGCCTGGTACAATGGCACTCCTAGACACCCTATAACACGGCCACAGCCCTTATAGGACGTCCAAGACATCTAGGAATAATGGGCTAACCAAGGGGTCGAAGCCAAGCCAACTGGAAGCCAAACTGACGAAAAAGAACACTCTGGGCAAGTGGTGGTCATCTTCCTGGCCGATACTAGACAACCTAGGCAAATTGCGGTGACACCCTGGCCGTTACTTGATAGTCTAGCCAAGTGGCAGTCTCAGTAGGGCGCTATTTGCACTGTTTAACATGTAGGCGACGGTCTGCCCAAGGCCGTCTCTTGAAGGTAGCGGTCATGGTGAGACCGCCATCTCCAAACTGCCCTATAAAGCTTATGATAAACCATCTTGGTTACAGTTCTTTGCCTGACCGTGACTTCATAAGGTGGTCAGCCGCAAGGCCGCAACTAGGAACCAACCTAAACCGACTTAGAAAGCCAAATGACGGCCACCTAAGAACCGTCTCTAGAAAGTGGCAGTCAGCCCAGGGCCACCACTACCAAGTTGCGATTGGTCGCAAGACCGCAACCTGAAACCGACTATAGAACGCTAAATAACAGTCTCTAGAGGGCCGCCTCTACAAGTGGCGGTCTCTAGTTTGACCGCTACTTCATTCCGGTGTGAAAACTATAGAACTTCACAAAACTCGATCGTTCCATGCCCCAATCATCCCAGATCGACGGGGAAACAACCACAGACACAATGCCAACCTTCCACAAGCCAAAAGGGGCCAACAAACCACAAAACGGCAATTAAACGGGCGATTTCCTCAAATCTACCCAAAAAGACTCACGTGGGCATCCGGCCTCATACCGACCCCAAATCATGGACAATTATAGCCAAACTAACGGGAATCGAATCCCGACAAGCTGGGGGATCAAGTTTTAACATTTGAATCGAAAACCATCGCCTGGAACGGCGATTTTGCATCACACCCCAAAAACATGCTTTTCCCTTAAAGCAGGAAAACCCACTCATACGCGTGCCGGAAGGCAGGAAATAGGTAGAGTATCTATCCCCTTACCTCCACAGAAGATCTCGCACGCCGAAATGGCCAAACCACACCGAAAACCATCACACGAACCCACGCCGGCTTCGAATCCACGAATGGGATCACACGAAGCACCACGCTCCGATTCTTGTGCCATCACGCTTCAGCTTAGCTCCATGCCGTCACCACCTCATCTACCTCCACCACGATCATACGCTCGGGGGAGAGGAGAAGAAGGCCCTCATATGGAATATTAGGGGCATTCGCATTGCCCAATCCATTAGCAGGCTGAAGCTTCTTGTCCAGAAGCATGATATTGCTCTTGTTGCTGTGATTGAACCCAAGGTACCCATTTCCTTGCTTGAGTCCTACAGGAAGAAGTTACTCATGTCTACATGTTTAGCCAACTCTTCCCCTAAATCTCGGATTTGGGTCTTTTGGTGGGCCTCTCTTAATATTTCTATGGTATCTTCAACTGACCAGCACATCACCTTATCGGTCAGCTCTGTGTTCTCCAATAATTTCTTCATTTATGTGGTCCATGCTAGCTGCTCACTGTCCGATCGCCGGTTGTTATGGGATAGCCTTGTTGATTTTTCTACTACATGTGATCGTCCGTGGCTTGTGGGCGGGGATTTCAATAGCATCCTTTAACCATCTGAGAAGTGTGGGGGCAATAGGGCCTTTTATCTATCCATGGCTGACTTCCAAGCTTGTGTCTCGACTTCGGGCTTGCAGGATGCGGGTTTCCTTGGCAGCAAGTTTACTTGGCACAATGGGCAACAAGCCAATGGCATATGGGCCAGACTTGATAGGATTCTCTTTAATGGTAACTGGATGGTTTCTTGTCCAACGATCTCTGTGCAGCACCTCTCTCGAGCGTGTAGTGATCACTCTCCGCTCCTTGTGTCGGTTTGCTCGGCGTCACCCCGGGGTCCTTCCCAGTTCTGCTTTCAGCATATGTGGACTATGCATGAGGAGTTCCTTCATGACTCTCGGCTGGCTTGGACTGCTGCTCCCTTATCTTCCTATCCTCTGCTCACCATGGCTATAAAGCTGAAACACATGAAGGAGTTTTTTCACGTCTGGAACAAGTCTACATTTCGAGATGTTGCCACTAATGTGCAGGCTGCGGAGACCAATTTTTCTGCTGCCCAACAGGTCCATGACCTACACCCTTCTGCTTCCAACCTTTTAGCTCTTATGGTGGCCAAAGATGCACTTGACAGAGTGCTCATCCAAGAGGAAATGTTTTGGCGCCAGGAATCTAGAATTAAATGGTTAAAAGAAGGCGATCGGAACACTAAATTCTTTCATGCTTACGCTCTTTCCCAGTAGCATCGTGTCTCTATTTCAGAGATACATCATGAGGACGGCTCTATTGTGTCGGGGCAGCAAGCTATTGCAGACTTGTTTGTGACCCACTTTTCTGCAGCGCTTTCTTTGTCTCACCACTGCATCCATCCGGAGGTGTTGGCTTCCATTCCAATGGTGCTGCAGGAAGATCATAATTCTATGTTATGTGTTGTGCCATCTTTGCCTGAAATCAAAAATGTTGTGTTCAGCATGTCACCGGATAGTGCCCCGGGCCCGGACGGCTTCACAGGTCACTTCTTCCAAGCTTGTTGGGATTTCATAGAACTTGATGTTTGTCATGTTGTACAGGCTTTCTTTTGCAGCCACCCGCTGCCGAAAGGGTTTACCTCGTCTCTTATTGCTCTCATTCCGAAGGTGGATGCCCCTAAGTCCTGTGCGGACTATCACCCTATCAGTTTATGCAACTTCTTTTACAAGATTATATCCCGGATTATCACTGACCGGCTGGCCAGCATTCTCCCTCTCTTGATTTCGGAGGAGCAAGGCGCCTTTGTCAAAGGCCGTTAGATCATTGAGAATGTGTCGCTGGTCCGTGAGATGGTGCAGCACCTCGGCAAGTCTTGCAGGGGCAGAAATTTTATCTTTAAGCTTGACATGGCTAAATCCTATGACCGCTTGGAATGGGACTTCTTATATGTTGTTCTTCGACGATTCGGGTTCTCATTGTCCTTCATTTCGCTGCTGGAACCTTTGATCTCTAATTGCTGGTTTTCTGTGCTTCTTAATGGTAGTGCTCATGGATACTTCAAATCCAGTAGAGGCCTTCATCAAGGAGATCCCATTGCCCCGGCGTTGTTTATTCTCGCGGAGGAAGCTCTCAGCCGTGGGCTGTCTTCCTTGTTTCATCGCAGCCGGGGCGGGTGGTTTCAATCACTTCGAAGATGTCCTCCTATCTCGCATCTCCTATTCGCTGATGACACTCTTATTTTCTCCAATGGCTCGGTTCGGCACATCAGAAATCTCATGAGATTCCTCAAAAAATATGAGATAGCTTTGGGCCAACTTGTCAATGCTGCGAAGAGCTCCTTTATTTTGTCCGGCAATGCACCCTCTTCCCTTTGCAACTCTATTAAGGAGGTTACAGGCTTTGTGAAGTGCAGGTTGCCCATCAAATACTTGGGTATATCTCTTTTCTTTGGGTGGCACAAGTCCTTTTATTTCACCAACATTCTGTCCAAGACCGCTGTGCAGCTTCAAGCTTGGAAATCGGGTTTTTTCACTGCCGGTGGTCGGCATGTTCTTATCCGGCATGTGTAATCTGCTCTTCCTATTTACACCATGTCTGCTATCGCCATTCCAGCCACTATTATGAGGTCTTTTCATTGGCTTCTTGGTAACTTATTTTGGGGTTCATATGAGGGTTCGCTGAAAAAGCATTGGACCTCTTGGGATACCATCTCTCGGCCAATTGAATATGGTGGACTTGGCGTCCTCAATCTACAACATATGTAGGTTGCCTTACGTACTAAATTGTTATGGTCAGCCATCACTTCCCACTCTTTATGGGCAAGATTTTTCAAAGCCAAGCACTTTCATGATACTCATTATTCTGAGGCTGCATTTCCTCTTACGCTTGCGGCGGACAGCCGTTTATGGCAGCAAGCGGCTAAACTGATTCATGCGAACCACCGGGTTATCATTTCAGCAAATTCTCCTCATGTTAGCTTCTGGTTGGATTTTTGGGCCGGTGCTATGCCTCTCCGTGACCTCCTCCCACCCTCCATATGGTCTTCTATACCTGATAAATGGTGCTCTGTCCAGCAGGTGTTTTCTAATCTGCAGCAAGTGCACCTCGATATAGTCCGCTTGCACTGCCCCCCCCGGCTGTCTTGACAATGTGTTGTCTACTGTTGGCAGAGAGGACAAGTGGATATGGTGTCCATCTAATGACGGGATCTTTTCATCCAAGTCTGTCAGTGATCTGCTTTACTGCACGGCCGCTTCATGTTGGTCCAATCTCTGGTCCGAGTGCATTCCTCTCAAGTGGTATGTCCTCTCTTGGCACCTGATCCGTGGTTGCCTTCCCACAGATGACACTATCATGGCCTGTGGTATTCCCTTGTGTTCCAGGTGCTGCTGCTGCCAGCCCTCCCGGATTGAGTCTGGTCTTCACCTGTTCTTCCATGGGCAAGTTGCTAACCAAGTGTGGACTACTGTGTATGACTTTCTCCGGTTCAATTATATGTCGGTGTTGACGGCTGCCAATGGTGTTATTGATTTCCTCACTGATACACATCATTCTTCTTTGGCTAGGAACATCTCTCAATGTGTTTTCATGGCTATCCTATGGGAATTATGGTGCTGCCGCAATCTGTCTCGCTTTGCTGCCCGCCCGATGACTGCTCGCCATGTCTTATGTCGGGTCATGCTTGCTATCAGCCCGATTATCTGCAGCTTTCAGATCACGGGAAGGGACCTCTCCCTCCAACAACGTCGTGTTCTTAGCTCTTGGGGCACTGCCCACCTAGCTGTTCATTCTCCACCTCCCAGGATCATCCGGTGGATCGCCCCACCTTCCGGCAGGCTGAAACTCAACGTTGACGGAGCGTACAAACCTAGCACCGGTCTTGCTGGTGGGGGTGGTGTAGTTAGAGATTCCAATGGCTCCTTTGTCTTCGCTTTTGCTGCTGCATTTCATGGGGTTCATTCCAACCTTGAAGCTGAAGCTTTGGCTCCCTGACAAGGGCTCTTCTATTGCTGCGATATGGGCTTTGTCTTGGTTGATATTGAGTCCGACTCTCTTGTTTTGGTGCAGATGCTTAAGGGTGCATTCTCCTGCCCCTAGAAGCTCATCTATATTCTACATGATGTGTCTCTTAAATGCCAGCTGCTGCAGCCTTCTTTAACTCATATTTTAGGGAGGCCAACCAAGTGGCGGACTGTCTTGCTAGTCATGGTTGTACCTTGTCTTCGTCTTCTCTCGCTTGGGCATCTTGGACTGATCTTCCCACTTTTGTAAAAGGGTCCTATCGTCTTGATAAGATAGGGTATCCTTCTATCATGCCCTAGCCTCTTGTTGTTCCTTTTCTTTCTCTTGTTGTTCCTTTACTTTCATGCTCTTATGAATAAAATTGCCTGCTAGGTGTTCGGTGGTGGAGCGACCTACTCATTCCCTCCCTGAAGGGGTGAGCGCTCTCCTACCTTCCCTACCAGGTATTGCTTTAGTAAAAAAAAAGAGGAGAGAGAACGGAGGGAGAGAGTGAGAGAACGTGAGAAGAGAGAGGAGAGAGGGTGAAGGTTAAAAGAAAAGAAAATAAAGAAATAATGAATATTTTTGAAATATGATTTTTGGCCCAAAATTCCATAAAATCAAAAAAATATAATAAAATGCACCTGTAACCTCCCGAAGTCTCAAAACTCAACGGTTCACTCTCCTCAGGATACCGCAAGTTATACATGGGAAAAACTCGAGTGGATCGTAAAACACAATCAGGGACCCACGAAAGTGCTCCGAAAGCTATCCGATTCTGATCCGAAGGATCCAGGGCATTACATCCTCCCCTCCTTAAAGAAATTTCATCCTCAAAATTTAAGGAGCCACCAGGGAAAAGGGAAGAACAACCCAACCAGCTGGCAATGCTCTCCAAGCTCCAGCCAAACCTCGAACACAAAACACGATAACACGATTCTCAAAAAATATAATTCAGAGGAACACTGCCAGACCACAATCATAGGCACACGCTTTGGATCTCAAGGCACATCGATCCGCAGAATGAGCATGGCACACAATGGAACACAAGTCTGGCACCTCCGAACAGGGCATCATCGCTATCGTCTCACAGAACAAGGAGACACAACCCATGCCGCGAAACAACCATTGATAAAATCTGAGACTCGACAGACAAAACAAGCACCAGCTCGCATGAGGAAGATAATCATCTCAGCTGACTGCCACAACCATCGGCTTCCGCGCCATGAACAATGGTCGAATATGGCAAGCCGAACGCCAATGACACCACTGGACCACAAACACAATCAAGTCGGTCCTCACTTAGACATTACATCTGACTCGAGTTGCACGCCAACTCTACCCTCTTAGGAGAGTACAACAAAACCAACAGACAAGATCTTGGTCCACACAATCTAAACTCAGGCTCACATGGAACTCCTCGCAAGCTGACCACAAGCACAATCCAACACACAACCTCAAACAACACTTGCAGATCTCGGCTCCGTTCTCAACACAGAACCATGGGACAGAACTGCAAATTGGGTCACATCAAGGTAAAATCACAGTTGACCACAGGTCACGCCCTGAGATTATGCAGCAGAAACAATCGGGAACGTGAACAGTCGGCTAGTACGTCTCGTGCAAGCAATATAATCAGAGCGCAAGACAATCACATAAAAAGTTATTGCACAATGTAATTCACTAAAATCCTTCAACTTTATTTCATTTCCAAATAATCTCCAAAGTACATATGACCTCTTCACTAAACTTAAGAAAATAAAGATTACATCACGACTCGACTAGACATTTAATAGCTAAGGCTTCTCGTATCATTGAACCTTCAATCACTCTCGGATCCATCACTTGAGTAATCTGAATCCGTCCCACTAGAATTTCTTGAAAAAGATTAGAAAGTACGGTAATGAGCACACTTGCCCAGCAAGTATCTTCGTAACAACTTGATTGACAAATTTAAATGATTAATATTTTAGCTCTAGAGAATAAGATAATCCATGCAAATACGATGAAACATGCGAATAAAGCCAAAAGTAACAAGACACGATCAATAGTGAGATATGAAAATATGATTGATCAAGTATATAACAAGAATGTAAGTTTGGCCTTTCCATGAATAAGAATGTACTTTTCATAACCGTAAAGGCTATGCGCTAGAAAGTCATGTAACAAGCAAGAATGTACTCTTCACTTAGTAGCAAGTACTTCATGAATTTATGTGGATCCCGTGGATATTTCACTTATTTATAGAGAAAGTACTCCCAGCGCAATGCGACTCCAGTAGCATCATACCCCATGGTTTACAGTATGTTTCCGACAATCAGCCGAGGGGAGTAGCATAGAGTCCTTGAACACAATTAGTGCTTCAACTTCATCTTCAAGTATAAATCAAGCTACTTCCACGTTTATAACAATAATGTGGCCAATAATGTATAAGTTCAACAATAATTCCATGATAAGGTAACCAATGTATAAATGCTTCAATTAAGAACAAAAGATTTCAAGGATGACTTAAATGGACATCATGCTACGAAAGAAATTTGGCAGCATAACGGTATATTCATTACGTTTCATACCTTTCATATTGACTTATTATCATAGGTTTAGAGTCCAGATAATTAAAATCATCCGTGAACTCGAGAAAACCAACCCCAAAGGTTAAACCTCGGGTTAGACTAAACAAGGATCCAAGCGGTCTAGTGCAGGACCGTTTGATACAGAAAGCGGTCATATGTTGGATCGTTTAGAAATTCAAGCGGTCTAGTATTGGACGGTTTCATAAGACATAGTCTTCAAATATGAGATAAATCCGTCTGGAGCCTTGCGATCTATCGGATGGCCATTAGGTATCCGTTAGTGGTCTAGGGAATGGCCGCTAGCAGACTCTAGCGGTCAACTAGATGGCTGCTAAGATCCAGAATGCATAAAACATTGGTAAGTGATTTTCTAAACAATGGGCTTTAATGGTACAACCAGCTCGGCATCCTAGTGGGAATCCCAGGCTCGCGGAGTCTTATGGAGGCCTTGAAATAAGATTTCCAAGTCCGTTGGAAGGAATATCCAAAAGAGAGGTCATCAAGTCCAAGATTATGTACTTAGTGTGCAAAAAGTGTAACCAATGACAACATACCGGGATATGTGCCATGTACTTTAGAAAATGACTCTTAGAAGAGAGAGAATCGTGATAAAACAGTGATCAAGTTAAATCATGAATCTCTTATCTTTTAAAACTTGTATTTATTACAAGAGTATATGATTTTAGTCATAAATTAACATAAGTTCAAAATTAAGCCTAAGTGCATAAAGAACATGAAATCTATTATGATTAATCAATAGAATTAACTAAGTATATGAAACTCGTGCTCAAACTAGGAATAAAACTTAGTTAACTAGGCTTATCATATATTAATTAAGGATAATCTACAATATGTTTTGGGTTAACAATATTATAGAAATAAGAACAACAAACGGTTTAGTGGACGACCGTTTAATTATGGCTAGCGGTCTATCTGGCAACCGCTAGGTTCTCTGGCGATCTACAGGAAGACCGTTTCCTCCTGTATTAATCCGAGTGCAAATGCTAGTAACACCAAATGCTAAACTAAGGCACATCATGCATGGAAATCAACATATATAAACTTCCATAACCATGATAGAATAAATATGGGCCAACAATATGCATAGGTTCATGTACTTTACAAGAAATTTTTCTTTTTACTTTATTAAGGCTAGTTCATGCATGAAGACTTAACTAGATGCATAGTCCTAATGAAAACATGAAATTCTCAAGATACAATGCATGAAATCAAATGCAATTAGAGGGCTTTTATTCCTGACTTCAATTTTGAGCCATTCATGAGATAACCCACCTCGATCTGGGGCTTTAGATTTCAAATTTAAGACTGCAAGTCAACCCTAGTTCTCCGCTCATCCTGAACTGAACCAACAACTTCACCTCCTTCTATCTCCTGATTATCTTGTCCTAAAGACATGAAATTTTGAGAGTAGATAGAAGATATAAAGGGTAACAGAAAGTTCTGAAGACACTTTTGCTAAATACCTCGTTTAGGGCTCCGAATTCCTTGATCAATCTGGGTCGGACGCACTAATTCCTGAGTTATTGGTGTAGGACTAGCAACTTTGGAAGCCTCTAACTCCTTATAGACTTGATCTCCTAGAACGAAATTCAGAGGGGAGTTAGAACTAAGTATTGTGAATAAAAGATTCTAAAGAACTTACCTCTAATTCTGCCTCCTTACCTTAGTTCCACGCGTGCCAAAAGTAAGGGTCGCACACGTCAAATCTGGGGTCTATTTATAGGGTTAGCTAGGGTTTTGAGGATTAGAACGAACTTAGAGTCCCAATTAGGCTTTCAATTCTATCTACTAACCTTCTAGACTTATCTAACTAGTAGATAGAGTCTATCCTAGGCAATTTGGATGCCAAAAATCTGACCTTTCTACATTTTCTCATACTCACGGAACTGATTGAGATTAGCAGCTTAGCTCTAGACCGTTTACCAGCACTATGCGGTCTCGCGATAGACCGTTTTCCCTATTAGGCGCCGAATTTGAAATTAGTTCAAACTCTTTTGATATTATCCATGTTATTATCCATTTACTTATTTCCTAAAGAGTAATTATCTCTTTAATTCCGAGAATACACTAGTTTTAAGCTTCTAGAACATGGGCTAAGGTCCAAAATAATCTTTTTGGGCCAATCTGGGTTTATTATATGGGCCTAACCCTCTTGGGTTAATGTAGGGCCATAATAATTGGATTTAATTAAACACAATTCATTAATAAATGCTTTAATAATTATATTTCAATTCTGAAAAATTCTTAAAAAATTCTCGGGCGTTACACCCTCCCCTACTTAAAAAGAATTTGGTCGCCAAATTCAATACATGGATTTATGGAGAGTGTACTTACATTCAAATATTTCTGGGAATCTTTTGCGCATGACTTCTTCAGTTTCCCATGTTGCTTCATGCGGCCATGACTTGGTCCATTGGATCTTGACCATAGGAATACTCTTATTCCGAAGTTGACGTACTTCTCGTTCAATGATCTTGACTGGCTTTTGCTCGTATGTGAAGTCCTTTTTAATCTCCAGATTGTCGTAAGTGATGACATGGAATGGATCAAGAACATACTTCTTGAGCATTGAGACATGAAATACATCATGAACTTCTGCTAATTGAGGGGGTAAAGCTATACGATATGCAACTTCACCAATCCTTTCGAGAATCTCAAAGGGGCCAATGAATCTTGGAGTAAGCTTGCCTTTGATACCAAACCTTCGAATATCCCGACCTGGAGAAACTTTAAGAAATACATGGTCTCCTACCTGAAATTCCAGGTCGAGCCTTCGATTATCAGGATATGACTTCTGCCTGTCTTGTGCCATCTAGAGTCTTTCTCGAATAAGCTTTATCTTCTTGGTAGTATCTCTAATGATATCGGGACCTAGAAATTGCCTTTCTCCTACTTCATTCCAGCAAATAGGCGAACGACAACTTCTACCATATAGAGCCTCGAATGGTGCCATCTGAATGCTAGCTTGGTAGCTATTGTTATATAAAAATTCCACTAGAGGCAAGTGATCGTGCCAACTTCTTCCAAAGTCTATAGCACATGCCCTGAGCATATCTTCCACCACTTGATTTATCCTTTCAATTTGACCATCAGTTTGTGGATGGAATGCAGTGCTAAAGTTAAGTTGGGTCCCTAATGAATGTTGAAGACCCTTCCAGAATTGTGAGGTAAATCGAGGATCTCGGTCGGATATAATGGTGACAGGGACACCATGTAATTTGACAATTTCTCTCATGTATAATGCTGCTAGTACGTCCACAGACCATCAACTTTTGATTGGTAGAAAATGTGCAGATTTAGTCAATCGGTCTATGATCACCCATATGCCATCGTGTCCACCTCTTGTCTTGGGTAAACCCAAAATGAAATCCATCCCTATGCTTTCCCATTTCCACTCGGGAATATTCAAGGGGTGTAATTTCCCAACGGGTTTTAAATGCTCTACTTTTACTTGTTGACAAGTGAGACATCGAGGCATAAAATCTACTACTTCTCTTTTCATATTGGGCCACCAAAAGTTTTTTTTCAAATCTTGATACATCTTGGTAGCACCAGGGTGAATAGTATACCTTGATTTGTGATCTTCTTCCATGATCAATTTCTTAGTGTCATCATGATTCGGCACACAAATACGATCCTTGAATAATAGTCTTCCATCATTTGAGATAGAAAATTCCGGTCTCTGATCAACATTATCCTTAATCTCCATCAATAAGGGATCATTTTCTTGCAATTGGACTATGTCTTTGATCAATGTAGGTTGAGACCTTATGTTGGCAATCATACCTCCTTCTCCTTCTCTGTCAATATCAAGATTTAAATGAGAAAAATCTTTAATAAGACAAGTTATACCTTTCCTGAGGCTTGCTAGAGTTGCCATTGGTTTCCTACTAAGCGCATCAGCTACAACATTAGCCTTCCTTGAATGATATTGGATAGTAAAGTCAAAGTCCTTAAGATACTCTAACCATCTGCGTTGTCGCATATTTAGCTCCTTTTGGGTAAAGGGGTATTTCAGACTTTTATGATCTAAAAATATAGTGAACTTTTCCCCTAAAGGTAATGTTGCCAAATCTTCAATGCGAATATGACCGTAGCTAATTCCATATCATGCACAGAGTAATTTTTTTCATGACGCTTTAACTGCCTTGATGAATAACAAATCACCTTTCCATTTTACATGAGAACGCATCCTAGGCCAATGCCAGACGCATCCATATAGACTTCAAATCCACCACCTTCCGTTGGTAGTGTTAATATAGGTGAAGAGGTAAGGTGTCCCTTAAGAGTTTGAAAACTCTCTTCGCAATCCTTCGATGTCACGCCCCGAGCGCGGAAGATTATCCGGAGGCGTGACGCGTCTATATAGATCGTGTCAATCATGTAAATATCAGAGTGCGCAATTGACTAGGATTTAACTTGAAGTTAATACAATTAGGATGAGCTGACAATTGATACAACTAACCCAATGACAATTACATACATATCCAAGTCCAACTACTAGGCTTTAAGCCCTTATTACAATTATTGGACTAACACAGCTGACGTCTGACATAACTTGATATGACTGACATAAATGAAATTACAATAACACCATTTACACAAGTACAATTTACAAGATAAAAAGATAACTCTATTTTTACACTCATCACTCCGACTCATTCCCTTCCGAGTTCTAGCTGATATCTGAATTTCCTGGAAAGGTTAGAAAACAACTAGATGAGCGAATCGCTCAGTAGGATTTACATCTCAAATTTTAACATGCTTTAAGTGAATTACACATTCATTTAATGTACGTAACCTATGCATGCAGACAGATAGATATCAAAGAATTATAAAATCAACGGAAGTAGAAAGTGAGAGTATATAGATTTCACAATTTCAAGCAGCAGTGGCAAGTGATAGTAAATGATGTCAAGTCAGTGATAACTGAATAGCAACATGTTATTCAAGCTAGTAACTGAGTAGAAACATGTTATTCAAGCTAGTAATAGTAAGCAAAGTAGTTTCAAGTGTATAACTGGAATTGGCTATTTATAATGCATTCAAGTAAGCACTTTTACCCTTTTGCGGGTCTCAAGTCAATCAATCAAGTAATATCATGAGAATGAGTGGAATGTCTAAAGTCTAGCAAGCAAGTACTTCGGTGTAATGCCAAACACCGTGGTCAATAAACTCCCATGGGCACAAGTACCTTCGGGTGCTCCCCCCAGGACCAGACCGGGCCCTATATGCACAGCATTTATCATGTATGTTGACATCCACTCTCATTTATAGCCAATGTGAAATTTCAAGGTTTTACCAGTATGATATATAAGGTGGAATTATGGAATGGAATCCAAGGGCGCATTGATGTGTAGGGATGAACTAGGAGTGGAAACCAGTAACGTTTGATACACGGAAAAACTAGATAAGAGAGGTGCCTTATGGGCCACCTGACAATTTTAGAAATGACATCCTTACTGTGGGATGCCCTTCCTGGGAATTATACAGGGTTCAGAGGACCCTGTCAGGAGTTAAAAATCACCTCTTCGGCTGCCATCTATCAGTGGAGATGGCAAAAGTGAAAGCCTAATGATCACGTTAACGTAATGAGCTAGCTGGGTCGACTCAATAGTTCATTGCGTCAACTCATCAGCTCATCGCGTCAACTCATCAGTTCACCGCGTCAACTCATCAGTTCACTGCGTCAACTCATCAGTTCACCGCGTCAACTCATCAGTTCGCCGCGTCAACGCGATGAACTGGCAGGGTCGACTCATCAGTTCATTTTCACAGGCAGGGTCAACTCATCAGTTCATTTTCATTGGCAGGGTCGACTCATTAGTTCAAATCTGTTGGCAGGGTCGACTCATCAGTTCATTTTCATAGGCAGGGTCGACTCACCAGTTCATTTTCATAGGCAGGGTCGACTCATCAGTTCATATGAACAGTACTGCGTCAACTCATCCATCAGGCTGCGTCGACTCATCAGTTCAATTTCCAGCTCACAGGGTTGACTCATCAGTTCATATGAACAATACTGCGTCAACTCATCCATCAGGCTGCGTCGACTCATCAGTTCAATTTCCAGCTCACAGGGTTGACTCATCAGTTCATATGAACAGTACTGCGTCAACTCATCCATCAGGCTGCGTCGACTCATCAGTTCAATTTCCAGCTCACAGGGTTGACTCATCAGTTCATATGAACGTCGACTCATCAGTTCAATTTCCAGCTCACAGGGTTGACTCATCAGTTCATATGAACAGTACTGCGTCAACTCATCCATCAGGCTGCGTCGACTCATCAGTTCAATTTCCAGCTCACAGGGTTGACTCATCAGTTCATATGAACAGTACTGCATCAACTCATCCATCAGACTGCGTCGACTCATCAGTTCAATTTCCAGCTCATAGGGTTGACTCATCAGTTCATATGAACAGTACTGCGTCAACTCATCCATCAGGCAGAGTCGACTCATCAGTTTTGTTCTCTAGTTTTCATGCCCTTCCAATCCTCCTTTCACTCTGAGTTCTTCATAAAAGTTCTTCCCCTCTTGTAGATACAGATTTTCTTATTTTACCATATCCTCCAATTCTTCTTAGTTTTTAAGTTATAATTAATTTTCTATGGTTCTGATTTTTTACTCAGTAACTGTTCACCTACGCCTATAGATCTCGTTTTTTCACATTTTCACCTTCTTCCTCTCATTTTCTCTCTCTGCACTCTTCATGAAACTTCTTCCTAACCTTCCAATCTACGACTTTCTCTTCTTGCACACATTCTCATTCTCTCTAGATTTTTCATTATTCTCCTTCTTATAACCCTATATTTTCAATATCATTTCATTGTGCTTTCAACTGGGTCCTTTTCCACTTGGCCTCTTTCAACTTGGTCTTTTTCCACATTTTTCATCCTCTTGACTATAATTTCTTCTTTCACTATTTTCAGGCTTTAGTTTCTCTTATATAACATTTTTAACATGGTGGTTTTAGTTTCACAGAAATTGACAAATGACAGGCCCTTTACTAAAGCATGAACTATATCAAATATAGATATTAGCTAATACATACTAATCGTCCTAGATTTAAGCTAACACATGCTAATTATTCTAGGTATGAGACTAATACTTACTAATACTTGTTAATACTTGCTAATACTTGCTAATTATTTTAGATATAAAGCTGATACATGCTAATCATTTCAAGTATGAAGCTAATGCATGCTAATCATCCTAGATTTAAGCCAACACATGTTAATCATTCTAGATATGAGACTAATACTTGCTAATACTTGCTAATTATTCTGGGTATAAAGTTAATACGTGCTAATTATCTTGGGTGTGAAGCTAAGGCATACTAATCATCCTAGACTTAAGTCAACACATGCTTTAAAAACACTAAAATCGCATGGAAATGAGCCTAATACTAAAGGCCTAGACTAATCATCCTAGATTAGCTACTAATTTAGTTAAAAGTTGAGAACACCTACCTCTGTGAAGTTTGTAGCAGCAGAACCCCTCTAGCAAAGCTTTGCCCCAACCTCAGCTAGCCTAGAATGGGAATGGGGGTAGCAAAAGGGGATGTTATAGGGTCTAGTATGAACGGATAGGGGACAAGATCTGAAATAATGAGTCTTTACAGCTTGTACAGGCTGGAGAGATAAGAGATAGGCTGGAGAGATAAGAGACAATTGTTTGGACATCTAACCCATGGCCCAATTCGTAAGTGCAAGATTAGCTTATATCATATAATTATTTGGCAAAAGGGTAGATACATGGTGGATGCTAAGATTTGAACCTTGGTCATTGGATTGGAAGGCAAGCTACTTAACCAACTACACTAGGAAGCCACTTGTTAAGTGAATAACCTTTATATATGATAACTTCATGTTCCTACTTCTTACATAAACTACCTAAATAGTTTATCTAATATTATTTTATTTTTATTTGAAAAATATTGATAATAATAATTTTTTTTATACGAGGTGCTACATTCGACCATACAAAAGGGTTCTCCTTTCTTGTGAGACTAGTCAAAGGAACGGCGATCTTCGAGAAATCTTTGATAAATCTCCTGTAATAACCAGCCAGACCTAGAAAACTTCTAACTTCCGACACGGTCGTCGGCCGACTCCAGTTCTTAACAACTTCTACTTTAGAAGGATCAACAACGATACCTTCTTTTGAAATAATATGGCCAAGGAAAGAGACCTCCTTTAGTCAGAACTCGCACTTACTAAGCTTTGCATAAAGTTTGTGCTCTCTTAGCGTCTGCAAAGCTATCCTTAAGTGCTCTTCATGTTCCTCCTTTGTCTTGGAGTATATAAGAATATCATTAATAAAGATGACCACAAACTGGTCAAGATAAGGCCTGAAAATATTATTCATGAGTTGCATGAAAGCTACCGGGGCATTGGTTAACCCGAATGGCATTACCATAAATTCATAGTGGCCATATCTGCTCCGAAAAGTAATTTTGTGTATGTCCTCATCTTTGATCTTAAGCTGATGATAACATGACCTGAGGTCTATCTTTGAGAAATATTCTGCTCTAGAAATTTGATCAAAGAGTTCATCTATACGCGGTAACAGATACTTATTCTTAATTGTAAGTTGATTCAGTCGCCGGTAGTCGATACATAGCCTGAGGGATCCATCCTTCTTCTTGACGAATAGAACTGACACATCTCAAGGAGATGTGCTAGGTCGAATAAAACCCTTGTCTAATAACTTCTGAAGTTGTTTCTTTAATTCCTTGAGTTCTGTGGGGGACATCCTGTAGGGAGCTATTGAAACAGGTGCCGCTCCGGGAATGAGTTCAATGAAAAAGTTTACTTCTCTTTCGGGTGGTAAACCGGGCAATTCTGATGGAAATACATGGGGAAACTCATTCACAATGTGAATATCTTCTAAGATGATTTCCTTGGACTCGGTGATAATGACGGAAGCAAGAAAAGCTTCACATCCTTGCGAAATTAAGTTACAAGCATGAAGAGATGAAATAATGGTAGGATGTTTCCTATATTTGATACCAAGGAAGGAAAACCTTGGAAGACTAAGTTTTCAAAAAGAGATAATCCGATTACGGCAATTTATATAGGCGTCGTGGTCTACAAGCCAATCTATACCTAAAATAGCATCATAGCCCTCCATGTCAAGGCATACGAGATTTGCAGAAAGATTGTGACCTTCTACCATTACCTCATTATCAAGATAGTAGGTTGTCAGTTTTGTTCCAGGACCTAATGGTGTGGTAATATCAAGGTCCGAAGGTGAAGGAACTGATGAAATAGATAAGGTTTTTGTGAAAGAAGTAGATATAAAGGAATGAGAAGCACCAGTATCAAATAACACAAATGTAGGATGGGAATAGATTTAGATAGTAACTTCCATTAGCCCATCATTCTTGGGCACTTCCCCTTATTCCATAATAGCATTTAGACGAGCCTGACGCTTACATCCACCACCGAAAGATTGTTCCTTCATAAGGGGGCAATCCGGCATCCGGTGCTCCCTGTTGCCACAACGTAAACAAGCGCCGAGACTTTTCCAGCACTCTTCGGTCGAATGACTGAACTTTTCACAAAAGGTGCAAGCCGCCATAACTTGCTTCTCCTCTTCCTTGACCTTCTTGTTCTTGTGGTGGCCACTACCACTCCCGTTCCGGGATCTCTTCTTGCTATCACGGGATTTGTAGGGTTCCGTGATACTAAATTTCTCCCTTTTTCCTTGCCGATCTGACCTTCGGCTTGGCTCCTCTCCCTTGCCTTTTAATTTCTCGACCTTCTCTAAGGTCCTCTCGCATAGATGTGCCCGTTGGACCATCTCCACATATGTACGTATATTTTGAGTCCCCAATTGTTGAATATAGCCGGGCCTCAAACCATCCATAAATCGATTAACTTTTAATAAGTCCGTACTAATCAGATGAGGAGCATAAGGCGCCAGCCTAGAAAATTGGAGTTCATACTCCGCTACCGTCATCATGCCTTGACGTAACGAAGCAAATTCCATAGCCTTCCGCTCCTTGACATGTTCAGAGAAGTACTTGGCTTGGACAGGAGTAAGAAAATCACCCCAAGTATGTGGTGCATGTTATGTTAGATGGACGCAGTCTATTACCACTGAGAGTGGATCTAGAGGGGGGTGAATAGATCTAATGTCTAATTTTAGAACACAGTTGAACTCTAATGCGGAATTAAAACAAGCAACTGTTGAACGACAGAAGGAACACTATGAAATCACACAAACCACAGGCAATCACACAGTAGACACCGATCTTTAAGGTGGTTTGATCTCAATCCAGAGATCTACGTCCACCCCACACTCCAACTAGAATGTGGATCCTGCTGACTCACAGCTTGAACAGCTGGCTTCACAGCTTGCCAACAGACCGCTGATACACAGCTTCGCTGGGCTTTACAGCTTGCCAACCAGAGGAACAAATCCTCTGCAACCGCTGGGCGATACAGCTTAGTCGTCCGAGACCTGGTCTCGCCTGCTGAGGATTACAGCTTCACCTGTCCAGTGGAAACCTCCACTGCAATTGCTGGCTCACAGCTTGATAACAAAAGAGTTTCGAAAACAGTAAAGACAGAAACAAACGAAATGGGAAACCAAAACGAATGTAGCTCAATTGAGTAGTATCAGCTCTGGTATCTGAACCAAGAGACTGATTTACAAGACATCGAAAAGACTCAACTCAACTCTCTCAATCTTCTCTTCTCTCTTTCTCTTCTTCTCTCTGAATCTTCTTCTCTCTTTTACTTCTTCTCTGTGGATCGTGCAGGCGCTCACTCTCTGTTCTTTTCTCTTAGCTCTGGATGCTTCTATTCGATCAGCTTCTTCTGAAGGAAGAAACTCCATATATATACCAGCAGCAGGAAGGGCGTGTGCTCTCCACATCTCCCGCCCAATGGCTTGGACCACGTGGCAGCATCCAGCAGGCTTTCAGTACACGTGTCATAATCTGGTCACTCCCCTTATCCTCGGATCACGTGCCCAGTCATCAGTCTCTGCAAAGAATCCCTGTCAGACAGTCGAAATAGAATTGTCAGTTTAAGGTTTAAGCGATGTACAGACTGTATGAAGGCACTGCTGAAGCAATGTATAGACATTGCGAATGCGAAGCTATGCAGTGTTCAGACTCTATGTATGCAGACCCATGGCGTTGTACAGACTTAGTAAATGCAGTGCTGTATCCTGTATAGACTTCAGATATGCAAGACTATGCCATGTACAGACTTCCTATATGCAGGACTTATGCCATGTATAGACTCCATATATGCAGAGCTTATGCCATGTATAGACTTCAAATATGCAGAGCTTAAGCCATGTACATACTTCAAATATGCAGAAGAAAACGTGCATCAATGTGTAAACTTAGCAAAACAAAGTATGAACAAAGCAACACAATGTGCAGACTTCGTGCAATGAGTGAAGCAGTGTATTGAGTTATGAGTGGAATACATGAAGCAATGTATAGAGTTAGAGTGCAATGAGTGTTCAAGTGATGTACAGACTCAACGTTATGCAAGCAGACAATGTATAGAGTTGATGAAACGATGCTCAACAAAGAGACGCCTTACACTTAGGCGTTTGTTTCAGAAGTGACGCCACTTCTGGTGGGCGTCAAATCTCGAGCATAGAGAATGTATAGACTTGCTACGGCACAAGGCAGCATAACGATGTACAGACTCTGCCAACAGCAATGCACAATGCACATATGAATGTACAGACTTTGTTTGTGCTGTGCAAGCATGCTAAGACGCAATGTATAGACTTTATGTGAGCATGATGCAGCCAGTGTACATACTTAGACCTGCGTGCATGCAATGCGATGTATAGACTTGCCCGTGACTGTCTAGACATTGCATGCGTGCTTATAGCAATGTGCAGACTTGTAGACAATGTGTTGTGCAGACTTTGCGTGCCATAATGTGTAGACTTGGTGGCGAGTGACTTACACAAAGACGCTAAGTGAGATGGTCCAGTGTATAGACTTAGTGTCCACTTGAGACGCTCAGTGAGACGGACCAGTGTATAGACTTATGCTGTGCTGCAAGATGGCAGTGTATAGACTTGGTTAAGACTGTCTAGACTCTACATGTGAGCTATGACGATGTATAGACTTGCTAACAAGGCGTTGTGCAGACTTTGCGTGCCACAATGTGCAGACTGCACGATGTTGTTGACACCTATTTTATACCGATAATTTGAGTCGTTTATGTTACTCCCAGTAGTTGATGCCTCGAGTTGTCCATCATTCATTGGGCCATTTTTTGTGGCACGTCTTGGGCTCATTTTATGGGTCGTCTCCCTCCTTGGTGAAGTCCGTGGCGATTCAGGGCTTAATGGGCCTTGGCTTTGGTCAATTGAACGTTTCATAGCATAAACGGCCCAACCTCAGCCGTTCAGAAGATGAGCGGTTGAATATGGACCGTTCATACATTTTGTTAATTTCTGAGGTCTTTTCTGAATATTCACCGACAGGCTGTGGTGCGGCCCTATTAGGACCGTTCAAACCAATGGACGGGCTTATTACAACCGCCTATACCTCAGAGTCCTACGCACGCCCATTTTCTCAGATAATTATCCAATTATCCGAATTATCACCGACAGGGTGAAACGGTTGACTATTGGCCGCTCTACACTAGAACGGTCTCACTAGAACCGTTCACCTTTGAGGGTCCAACGGCGGGTGTTTCGGCCAGTTAGAGAGATAATTTGGTTGATTTTCTGATTATCCGATTTTCCACCGACAGCTTGGACGGTCTGAACCAGACCGCCCAAATGTTGCGCGGTCTATCGTAAGACCGCTCATCCCGTCGATGAGGCTTTTTAACAGACTTTTCTCTCTTTTATTCATGGCTTTATCCCCAGTTTGTTTTGATGATTTCTCCATGGATAATTAACCAGTTTTGATGCCGTTTCGACTGGATAAGAGATTATGATAATATCTATAATTTATCTTTTATAATCTCGACCTGAAAATATCTAAAAACCCTAATTTCGAGGTTGGCTTTCTAGGCTCTATAAATAGACCCTAGTAGCCGGACGTCGAAAGGGGGGGAAGATTTTGGTCAACGGCGAAGCCCTGCCACATTTCCGAACGACCTAGCACCAAGGAGGGAGGCTCTCTACATCCTTACGAGCCTCCGGTTCAGGGAGTAGTCTGTGTGTCGAGTCATAGCGTCATTTTTTGATTTCTTCATCATCTGTTGCATGCATTGTTCTTTCTCTGCGTTTCCCTCGTTTTTCTCCCCATGCACACACCCACCTACGTTTTTGTCACCCTAGGGGTTTAAAACCCCCCAGGTATCCCCCTTTCCATTTGTTTATGCTTCATTCTTCTTACATGAATGCGTACTACGTCATTTAGCTCTAATCTGGATGTTCCTTCTGTGTCTTCATACTGTTTTGCAGGTCAGCACTTCATCAGCACGAGGCCCATCCCCTCTGGCCGGCCGGAGAGGGTGGAGGTGAACCCTTTTGCAACTCTTGGCGTGGTGGGCTGGCGCGGTTCCTTTAGGCCCGTTCAAGGATACTAGCGGCATCCTCTGCACCGCCCTTCCTCCTTCTGCGGTTCACTTCAAGCCGCCCATCCTCCAGGAGTTCTTCTTCCCGCGCGTTCGGCAGCACTCTTAGACGGCCTATCGTAGGACCGTGTGTCTTTAAGGCGGTTCTGCGTCGACCGCGCCTCCTCCCAGTGCTGCATCAAGGCGAGTGTCTCCCCTTCCTTTCCAAAGTACGGTATGCTAGTCACGTGCTGCGCTTTGGTGGCGATCATGGTCACTCTCTCTTTTTCTCCCTCCTCTCACTGCGTTTCGTTTGTTTTACTCGTGATATTATTGCTTTATTCATAACATATCGTCCGCCGAGTGAGGAGAGGAGAAAAATATACATCTACAGATGTATGGACTTGCAAGTGCAACGTAGGTAAAATCACCAGTGTACAGACTTGCTAGTTGCAATGTAGGTAAAAATACCTAATGTACAGACTTGCTAGTGTGCATGCCACAATGCAGTGTATGGACTTTGAGTGTGCGTGCAGTGCTGCAACCGATGTATGGACTTGTGTTGACGCTGCAGGACAACAGCCAATGTATAGACTTTGCAAATGCAAGCAATACAGTAATGTATAGACTTTGCTCATCTGGTGCGTCGACCCATCTGTATAAACTATATAGACTATGCTGTATTCATTGTCCAGACTATGCAGAGAGTAATGATGCATGGATGTATAGACTTGTGACTCATAAGTTTGCTATCATCAAAACTACAGATCATCAAAAGCTACAGGGGCACAACAATCTCCCCCTTTTTGATGATGGTAATACTATGAGTTACACTAACTCCTAATGCATGCTATGAGAATGCAAGTTCTAACAAGATCTCCCCCTTTGCCATAACAATGAATACACTCCCCCTGGAATTCAACAAATAGACAATATTCTCCCCCTTTGCCATCAACAAAGAGGAGGGAAAGTGATTACAAGGGAAGGAACAAGAGAGATCATCTGACTGGCATTCTGAACAAGTAGTTCAGGAATAAGCATTCTAAAGCACAGAGTCTTCAGTCATATGAATTTAGAAACTGCTTTGAGATAGAATTCTGGTTTAAAGGTTATAAATTTTGAGTTCATGCACTACAATCAATGGATAAGTTTTCTGTGCATGATAAAACAATAAATTAGAATCACATTTGCATGAGAGATTCAGTTTCAAAATATCTTACTTTCATAGACTCAGTAAAAAAAATGGTTAAGAGATACTAGGTCATGTATTGAAATTAAACAAATTGACATCCCTGAAATTTCTTTTGAAGGAACAGCATTTTCAATATTATTTCATTAAGGGCATTCAGGTACCATTTGTCTTTTTGCGTAAGGGTATACGTTTATCAGACGCCAATACCCCTAGATACTCAACATGATGGACTATTCTGCCTATGATCAAACTTAATAAAACTGATTTACACCTTTTTGTGTGAGGGTACACGTTTATCAGACGCCAGTTACCCCAAGGTACTCAGTGAAACCACCCTACTATTTTGATCATTTTATACAGAGATAACTGATACACCTCATGACTTAAGTATTGTCCATTTCTTTGATGGATCACTTAGTTTCTCAGTATTTTACCAGTCATTACTCTACCAATGTTATTTTTCAATTAATTTTCAATGTTTTTCAATATCTTTCTTAGCTGTCCTTTATTTGTTTCAGAATGACTTGTTTAAGGACAATACACATACTTAGCCTTCTCTAACAGGATTTTAGATGAGTTTTTTGGATTTCAGATATAATTGGCTTTGTCTGACATGAAATACGATAAGGGTTGAGAGCTTTATCAATTTTCAGCTTTCTTATTTACTGATTGCAATCTTTAAACTTTAAAGTTTATAAAATTTAAACCATTAAGTCAGTCTTCAAGCAATTAAAGTTCTTATAAATGAAGAAGTCTGTTTTCTACTGCTTAGGAATCAGAACTGACTAACAGATTGCCATATTGTCAGACTTAACTCATTCAGGGTCAAAGAATTTGGATTTCAATAAAGTTGATGACCACTCTGAATTTCTAACAATACTCCCCCTGTCTATATGCATGTGGTTTTAGATGAGAGAGAGCTTAGACACAATCATGACTAAATGATATGCAATGATGATCATGAGTGTGATGCCAAAAAAAATATGAATGTCCAAACAAATCCATGTAAATCAGCTCAAAGGTTTAGAAGATAGGTTTTCTGTTCTAGACTTAAATGACTTCCTGGTCTATTTTCCTTGGGTACATGCCTCACAGATTTTATTATTCTTCTTAAATGATATTTCAGGTAATCCTTTAACCATGCCAAATTTATTCAATTTGTGCAACATTTTATAACTAGCATGACCTAACCTACGATGCCAAAGTCAGGCTAGGTCATCTTTATTTACTATAAGATAGATTCATGTGTGCAACATCATTTAAGTCAACCATATAGATGTTATTGACTCTTTTTCCAGTGAATTTTACAATTTCTGAATTAGGTTCAAAAATGGTGCATTCATGTGAGTCAAAAACTACTTTATGGCCTTTATCACATTGTTGACTGATGCTAAGAAGATTGTATGCAAGACCTTCGACAAGTAATACCTCTTCTATGTAGCAAGAAGAACACTTACCAACCTTACCTGTCTCAATAATCTTACCTTTCGTATTACCACTAAAGGTGACATGACCAGCATCTTTCTCCACTAGCATGCAGAATTTTTCTTTGTCCCTGGTCATGTGCCTGGAGCAGCCACTATCAAGGTACCACCTATTGTGGTTGGCTGCCAGGCATACCTGCATTTGCAATCAGGCAGAAGATTTCGGAACCCAAAACTGCTTGGGCCCCATAACAGCAGTCAAATCAATCAAACATGACAGCAGTTGTCTTGGTATCCACATTTGTTTCTATGATTTTATTTGAGTTGTGGATTTGTTGTTCTGCTTATTTAACTCATTGTGCACATTTTGAGAGTTTGTTGTTGATCTTTGATTTTTCACTGTTGGGTGTTTTTTAAAAACAAAAGAGTTTATGTGCCAACTTTGGAATCTAAAATCATTGGGATATGTGGGTGCAATAAAGAACCTAGGTTGGGCAGACTTAGGTTGAACAAAACCATAGGAGTTATGGTTTATAGATGACTGAACCTAGGTTGTGCAGAGGTACTCCAAGAGTAGCGTTGATGCACCTGATAAGGATGGGATTTCTGAATGTTCTGTTGCATCGACCTTACATAATGGCTGCCTCGACCTGTTCTACCAGAGTTGTGATAAGAGGAGTTTTGGAACGATGGATGAGTCGACGCATCATAGTGGTAGCATCGACCTGAGATGCCCCTGTTCTGACCTTGATTTCTAAAGGTGTGAAACCCAGATGAGATGTGCGTCAGTGCAGGTTGGTTGTTGCATCGACCTTTCTGTTGTGGCTAGGTTATGTTGGTTTTGGGACTTCCTTGGACTTGGGATCTAACTAGTTGACCCTTAACTTGACCCTTAGGCTTAGGTGCAGTGGTGTGTGTGCTGGGTTCTCTAGGAGCATCCACCTTCCCTTTACCTTTATCCTTGGCACTCACTTTACTTTGCTTATTATTTTTCACAGAATTTTTAGTGTTGTTTTCTTCACAAGTCATTCTTATCAAGGGATTAAATTTTGATTTTCCTTTCTCAGCAACAAATGAGATTGTCTTTACTTCAAAGCTTTTCTTATTTGTTGGATTAAAACCCAACCCTTCTCTTCTGAAGTTCACTTTAGTTCCCAGAATAGCATTCAAATTTTCTTTTCCTTGAGTCATGGCCTCAAGGGAATTTTGCTTATCATTTACTTCTTTTTCTAGGTTTTCAATAGATCTTTTCACTTCTCCATTCACACCTTTTACAGCATTATACTTTTCATCAGCAGTTTTCTTTTCTTCTTCAAGTTTTTACATTCTGATTTTAAGTTCATCAATGACATTTATCAAATTTTCATTTTCACATCTCAAACCATTCACAACAGTTTTATATTCTTCTGTTTCAGCAAGATAATTATTTAACTCAGTGTTTTCAGTTTCTAGATATATAATCCTATTATTCAAAGTGGTATCATTAACAAGGGAGTTTATCTTCTTTTTCAAGTGTCTATTCTACCGACGAATATCATCATATTTATCTAAAATTTAAGCATATGCTTCTTCCCAATCACTATGCATGTAATTTTTGAATAGGGAAGTTACCTCATCATCCTCCTTTTCTTTTTATTCTCTTCTGGCCATCAGACATAGCTTGTCCTCGTCCTCACTGTCAAATGAGCTGCTCTAACTTTCTTCTTCTTCATCACTCTAGGTACTTACCATGGCCTTGCCCTTCTTGTTCTTCCACCTGGGCTGTTTCTCTTTCTGCAGTTCTGGATAGTCCGCCTTCAGGTGCCCTGACTTCCTGCAATTATAACATATAACACCATCAGTCTTTTTGGCAATATCTAATTTATATCTCGACAGTCTTTTCCCTAAGGAGTATTTTCGTCTGAAACTCTTACCTTCTTTCCTCAAAAATTTCTTAAACTTTCTAGTTAGCATAGCAAACTTACCTGAGTCTTCTTCGGAACTGGAAGAGCTATGCTCACTCGAACACCCTTTGCTACAGGAACTTACCTTAAGCGCCAGAGGCTTTTTCTTCTTCTCAGAATCATCGACCCTCTTGAAATTCAGTTCATATGTCGTAAGAGAACCGATGAGTTCGTCACCAGTGGTAGTTGCCAAGTTCCTGGACTCTTCTACTACAGTAGCCTTCGTATGCCAGATTGGTGTCAGGGATCGGAGGATCTTCCTGACAAGCTCGTACTCACTATAGACCTTCCCCAAACTCTTCAAACTATTAGTAAGCAGCATCAGCCTAGCATACATCTCAGAAATGGTTTCATCAGATTTCATCTTAAAAGCTTCATATTCAGAGACTAGCATATTTACTTTTGTTTCTCTCACCTGAGATGTTCCCTCATAGATTACTTGTAGTTTATCCCAAATTTCCTTCACTGTGGTGCAGGATGACACTCTGGAAAACTCGGTGAGATGTGGAGCGCATTGAATAGCATTTATCGCACTCCAATTCAGAGTTGATCTTCGAATTTGCTCCCGAGTCCAGACATCTTCATCTTCAGGAAGCTCGAAGGGATCTCAGCTAAGCACCTTCCAGATCTTGTGATCTTTAGCCCTTAAGAGAACATGCATTCGATCCTTCTAGGATGCATAGTCAGTTCCATTGAAGAATGGAGGTTTACTTACAGAATGACCTTCAACTATAAGTCCTCTAGCATCCATTTCACCAAATCTCTCCGGGATGTTAAGCCCTTAAGGAGAGTTAGGCCCTGATACCACGTGATGAGTATGGATGAACTACTGATCTAGAGGGGGGGTGAATAGATCAACCCCAATTTTTAATTCTCCTTCAGTAAATAAAATGCTAAATGAAAACTCTGCTAAAAAACTAGCTATCAAATCAAGCTGAAGTAAACAGCAAGTATATCCAATGAAGAAATGCTATCAATCACATAGACTAGCAGATGATAAAGTGATTAGCAGATGAGCATTCAAGAGCACACCTCAGTCTAGTAATGGGCGGAGGTTTGATTCACGAAATCTCTCACGAAAGAAGCAATTTTACAGATAGATGTAATCTATCCTTACGACTACAACTTTTGATATACCACTAAGGTATCGATTGATAGGTAAATATATGATAGAGAGACCACTGAAGAAATTAAGACATGCCAAGCAATCACACAACAGACAAAGCAATTTTTAGGTGGTTCGATCTCAATCTTGAGATCTACGTCCACCCCTCACTCATTGAGTGAGGCTTCCGCTGAAAACACAACTTAGAATCGATGAATCCATAGCTTACAAATGGCTGAGCTTCACAGCTTGCTGTCCAAGGAACACTCCTCGTCGCTGCCTCACAGCTTGGACCACTGATTACACAGCTTATAATCGTTCAAGAGTAAACCCAAAAAAATAAAGAACTAACAAAGATAGAATGACAAATATAGCTCTCACTCGAGCAATCGACTCTGGATTTGATCCATAAGTCGAGACCAATACTGCCTCTTGTCTGACTCTCTCTTCTCTCAAACTTCTTCTCCTTCTTCTGACACTCTATTTTCTCTCTCTTTTTCTTTTCTGCATCGAGCTCTCACTCTCTCTCTCAGGATCTCCTCTTCTCTCAGACTTCTTTTTCAATCCCAAAACATCTTCTCCCTTCTCATTGATCCCGTACTCTCGAGATCCTTTTTATTCCTGCAAACTAGAGTCTTGTGGTCCCCACAAGATTCTGATTGGGCGTGTGGAGGGAACGCTCCCGCCCAAAAGTTTTCTTCTGAAAAAGGTAGTCCGAATGTCCACATAGATGATTTTGAATAAAGGTGAGTACACGTGGCAGATTCTTCCGTTGAGCTGTTAGCCTTGGATCACGTGCCAAATAAGTTACTTTCTTGAACCACGTGACCAACTTGGTCTTTGACATTCTCTGCTCTTCAAGTGTTTGATCAAGTTGCAGAGATGATTGTTGCTCTCACTTTGATATTTCTGTAAAATACAATGTGGAATTTCATCATACACCTGGTCAACATGTAGATCATGAGATATTCAGAGAAATGTTTTAAGGAAATTTCAGCTTATGCATGGTTTATAAAAAGAAACATGACATAGCTGAATATCGTAAGGATCAGGTAGCCACATGACAAATAGCGTGAGATCATACACAAACATCGATGCATACTAAAGTGCATCGACCTGACAATGCATGCAGCTGAATGAATGCAGTAGATCAACTACAACTGCATCGACCTATGTAAAACACAGGTAGACCTGTTATGCATGATGAGCATAAGAGGTTATGAACATGCATCGACCTGTCAAGCTAAGACAGGCATAGCTGCATCGACCTGAGTCCCAAGCAGATACACAAGGTGCATTGACCATATGAAAGAGATCACCTTTATCGCATCGACCTATATAAAACAGTGGCTGGCTCATCATTGAATAGTGGCATCGACCTGATTACAATGTGCATCAACCTGATGGTGCATGACTTCTACAGCCGCATCGACCTTGTAGACCAGAATGCATATATGCATCTACCTGATGTTCTATGTTTTAGGAGATGCTTCGACCTTTCAATGTAGCCGCATGAATATGCATCGACCTGATGGTGAACAGGAACTAATTCTGACTTAATGAAATGAGATTATAGCACACATTATTAAATCCAAACAATTTGGCCAGAAATAATCAAAATCAATCACACTATAGCCAGCATCAAAACCAGAGGAGACACAATAGGTTATTGTCCCCTGATTAGGTAGCAAGTGATCAGGGCCGTCCATTTTCATAAAAGTTTCCAGATCCTGAGAGGAGTGGCCACTGATTGACTCGAAGGAGATAAGGTACGGAGCCATCTTATTGGCCTGCCAATCCTCTTCATTCATTACACATCAAGTTGAGGCTTTTTCTTCAAGGCATGCTGCATTTTCGAACAAAACCATTTTCAGAAGCATTTTATGATTAAACCAAATGAAATCAGGGAATATTCTCCATAAGGGTTCCTTTTTGGAAGGGTGCCACTTGAATGATCTTCGAACATGGATAAAGCTTCCATGGCAGACACAGGTTTAGCCTTCCCAGCCATTTGTTAGATTTACTAGTCATTTTTCACTTGTAACATCCATTAGTCTGCCGTAAGCATCTATTTGTCACCGTTATCCTTCAGTTGTCACCCCTGACTGCTATTTTTTACCCTTACCACTCACTGCTACTTCTACTAGATCTCATCACCTTTGAAGACCATAGAACTGGAGATAAATCTCTTTTCTAGATCTAGGATAGGGTTAATCAGTGTCGTCCAGTGCTTAAGAATCCTCCAGAATCGTGATGGTAGGGTTAGAAAACCTCTGGATAGCTCATTCCCTTAAATCTGTTTGATCGTTCTTCATTCTACACTGTAATGACCCATTTGTCAGCTCTAACGAGATATTTGTCACCGTTATTGGCCATTTGTCACTGTTAATGAGTTATTTGTCACCCTTGCTCATTGGTTAGCCATCACCTTTGTCATGTTTTAACCGTTGCACGCTTCAACTGAACTAGAGTCGACTCCAAGGCCTTATGGAGTCGACTCCGCTCCTACCTTTTTCACCCTTGAACTGCCATCGCCCATTTTTCACCCTTAACGGTCTATTTTTCACCCTTAGCTTCTATTTGTCACCCTTGCACACTAATTTGTCACCGTTAGCCATAGGGAGCCGTCGCCTTCGGCTTGTTTCTTCTCTTGCTCTGACCGTCACCTTAAGCTATTTGTCACCCTTAAGTGTACATTATACATCGTAGATGCTTCATTTTTCACACTTAAGGCTTTGTTTGTCTTCTTTGAGTTCTTCAGTTGGCATAGACCTCTAGCATGAACTTATGTTGACTCTGAGGTCTGACTTGACTATGTTGACTGTTGACTTTGACTGGGCTTTAACTTTGACCAGAATAACTTGACTGTAGAAGAAAATTGCTGGAGTCACTTTGATGAAGTTGACTTTGACTAATAGTCAACTTTGACTTGGTCAACTTGGCTTGGTCCACTTGACTGGAGTCTTGTAAGCTCTAGTTCACGTTACACAGACAACACCGTTCATCATTTCAACCTTGTGAGCAATTTTTCACCTTTGCTCATCTATTTGTCAGCCATGTTGGTGTATTTTACACCCTTAACAGGCTATTTGTGACCCTTATCGCTCAATAGCCGTCGTCAATGTTGTTTTGGCTAGCGGGTGGCCTTGGCATTGACGCAAAAGTTTCTGGCGTTGACGCAACCTTCATGAAACCTTCTACTTAGCTCCTTAGTCCATAGTTCAGCCTCAGAGCTATTTTTCACCCTTATGGACCTATTTGTCACCACTAACCGGCATTTGTCACCCTTATGTGAACATTTAATAGCCATATTTTGCGGAGTCATCTGCTTGGCGGAGTCGACTCCAGTCCATCAAGGAGTCAACTCTCCGTCTTGATTTTATGAATTTTATTTGATTTTATGCACTTGGCCATTCCTTTGATCAAAAACGATCCTGACTTCACAAAAACTCATGGATATTCATGGATTAACATTATCAACATCGAAAACATATGAACCTCAAGAATCAAAATGTGTGAAACTCAAAGAGCAAAAAATGTATGAAACTCAATGATCAAGTACACATGAAGCTCAATGATGAGTCATAGTGTTGACATCATCAAAACACAGGGACACAACAGCCCCCGCCTTCTTCCGTCGGCCACCGGAGAAGAGAGGGAGAGAAAGAGAAACGTGAGAGGGGAGGGAGAGAAATGAGAGATGGGGAGAGAGAGAGAGGTGAGGGTGGTTTAAATAGAAAATATTTTAAGATTTTATAAATATGAAAAATATAAAATTAGGGAAAAATACTCCCCTCGATCCTCAAAAAAAGCACAACACGCCTGCAACCTCTAGGAGCCCAACAATGCGCCGGTTCACCCTGCATAGGGTTCCGAAGGCTCGACAGCCAAAAACCAAAGTAAATAACACAAGACGTTCCAGGACTCACAAAGGCACTCTGAACTCACGGATTTTGATCCGAAAAATTGAAAAAAAAATCCAGGTCATTACAGTAAGTCTCCTGGCCGCCCAGTGGCCTAGGCGGCCACATCACTGGCTGCCCAGCACAAGGCTACCCTGTGCACTGGGTGGCCATCACCTTGGCTGCCATCACCTTGGCCGCCCGCATGCCTGGGCGGCCACCACCTTGGCCTCCCAGTCCAGGGCACATCAGGGTGTGGGCGGCCAGGGTGCTGGCTGATAGACGAGAAGATAGATATAGAAGGGGGGGGTGAATATGTCTGTCTAATAAAAATTATTTACCAAACGAAAAGCTGAGAGCTAGTCTATGAACAGATAGCAACAATAAGGAACGATAGCTCTCACACACTTAACGGAGCACAGCTTAAATAGATAGAGTGCACACGAAGATCTAAAAGTAGATCACGATGACGAATGCTAACCCAGGAGAAAGCAAAGCGGCTAACAGATAAAATAGTGGAAAGATTAACCAGCGGAGAGATTCAACCAGATTCAAAAGGGAATTGAAAAGAGCAAACAGACAAACAGCACACAAGCAATTTTATAGTGGTTCGGCCAGATCCAAGATCTGCCTACTTCCACTCCTTCACTTGAACCGAGTGAGGTTCTCTTGCTTAAACCAAGCAAAAACCACCGCAGACTTAGTTTGCAACAGAGGCTGCCTAACAGCTTTCCCTGAGGGAGACAAATTCCTTGACCCAAGTCATGTACCCCACAGAACCTACTCCCTGGACTTGCAAACCACAAGTCCAGAACCGGAGAAAATTTTCTCCCTTCCTCTGAACCAGAGGGAACCCACAAGTGACCCCAGGTCACTCGCAACCGGAGACAATGTCTCCCTTCCCCCAAGAGTACTCGGAGGGAGATAGAAAATAAAAATTGTAAAGCGAGGTTCAACGAAAATAGTGAACGAAAAATAAAGACAGAATATAGCTTCAATGAAGCATTTTCAGATGCAACGGTTGGCTGCTCTCAAATCTTCTTCTCTCTCTCTCTCTCTCTCTTCTGGTGCTGCTTCTTTTTTTTAGAGTGGGATTCTCACGTAGCAGGAGCTCTCGCAGCTTTTTGTAGCTTTCAGCACCCTTCATCGAAGGGCAAGGCAGCCTTTTATAGAACAGGGGCTCCGTAATGGCAGAAAACCTAGTGAACTATGATTGGTCCACCTGGCGTACTGAACATTCTTCTAGAAACCTTCGAGAATGGCGTGCCATCCTTTCTTGGATCACGTGCCCATCATTGCCAGAGTTCTACCATGTGGACATGCCTTTTCGTGCCAAAAGAATCCACACGTGTGATGGGCGCAGGTATTGCATCTGAGGTGTTGGGTGAAATTCCTCAGATACCCCTTTCAAGTGTTAAAGTGGTTAAGTGCCATTCATCCGTTGTGCCATAATTGGTCGAACTCACGTGACTGCACCGACCTTCCACATGTGCACAGACCTTGTTAGTTGATTTCTATACATTTAAATATGTTGATGCACCGACCTTGTAATACTCATGAGCTCAGACCTTGTCTTGTACATGTGCATCGACCTTTATGCACAAGGTATATGTGCACTGACCTTGTAATACACATGTGCTCAGACCCTTGCTAGCAGTTTAGAAAAGTTGCACGGACCTTATATGCAAGAGAGCAAAAGAGGCATCGACCTTATGTGCTGACTAACAAAAATGCGTACCGACCTTTCTTCATGTGCGCTGAGGTAGCAGCGACCTTGGTTCTTCAAGTGCACTGACCTTGGTATGAAAGTGTGACAATGTGCACCGACCTTATAATCTTGAAACCAAATGTGCACCGACCTTGTATTGAAGTTGCTCAAATGTGCACCGACCTCTCTTCAGAGTTAGTCGATGTGCACCGCCCTTTCATCTTGAAATCACCAAGGTGCATCGACCTTTGTTCTGCATTACCAAGATGTGCCTCGACCTTAGTCCTGTGCAGACTGGATATGCACCGACCTTGCTTCTTTACCCGTGGTAGCTGCACCGACTTTACTTCTTAGTTGCATCAACCTTGCTTCTGAGGTTGTTGAGGTGCATCGACCTTTCTTTTGTGAAGACTGAGGTAGCATCGACCTTAACTGTATTTGCACTGTCTTGAATAGTATGTGCACCGACCTGAGGTTGCTACCCCTATCATACAAGCATCGACCTTAGTATCCATGTGTTCTACATTAGCATCGACCTTAGTTAGAAGCACTTACACACTAGCGTCGACCTTAGTGAGTAGACGTACACACTAGCATCGACCTTACTATTATGTGCATAGACTTTATGAATAAAGCAGATAGTATGAGCATCAACCTGATTAAGTTTTGTGAATCATGAAAACGCATCAATCTGAAAATGCAAATATCATGCAATTGATTACAAGGACATCAGCAAACTCAATGCACAGTGACCAAATGCTCAATATTCAAAGCACAGTTATGCATGCAACTTGTTTGATTAAATGACCAGAATGTTATGATTATGCACCTACTTGTAATCAGCAGAACATGACTTCATGCAAGTGCACTAACTCCAATGCACAGTCTCATCAGGACTTATGGTGTTTGACATCATCAAAACTACAGGGATACAACAATCTCCCCCTTTTTGATGATGGCAACACCATGAGTCAATCATTATGCTCGTAACAACAGAACGATTATTCCTAACATGAATGAATGTTCCTGACATGCAGTATGTTCCTTATGTTCAATGAATGTTCCTGACATGCAATCATACCGACTCCCCCTGACAATGACAATCTATTGGTTCCTGGTCCCCATAATGACTCATGCCCTGATCCATTCTCCCCCTTTGACATTATCAAAAGGAATGGATAGCGAAAAATGCTGCTAAGCAAGCGAGAGGATATACAGTAAATTCACAATGTAGAATGCCTCATCTCCATCTCTTAAAAGATTAAGTAAGAGAACGAGATTAAGCTTAAGTTCTTCAAGTCTCATAACCATGAGAGACACAGAGTAAGAGTGAAGATTACCAACGTACAGAAATAATAAGAAATACCAAGGTTGAATAGTTATGTCAAGAGAGATCTTTCTAAACGATGTACTGATCAAACTTCTAGATACAAATCCACTGCAAATTGATCCAAAGGTATTGAGGACAAACAGTCTACCATTCATTTTTGAGACAGAGGGGTTGACAAATATATCTTTTCTGAGCAGTGTAATTGCCATGAGTAATTGTGGTAAATCACACATTATTTCATGAGGAGACACCTTGATTAGAGATCATGTAAATGAACCTGTGGTACCAGGCGGAGAACGTAGGTCATATGACCATCTCACACATGAAGTGGGTTTCCAGTCAGAAGAGATCTGACCTTCTCCCAGCTTTCCATTTCATATACCAACAGGTTATGCATGTCAATGCAATTCACTAAAGTATGACAAATGCTTCAATGTAGATGTATACAAATGAGAATGGTATGCTTCAATGTAGATGCATTTTATTCAAGGAGATTTAAAGATGCCCAATTCTCTTCTCAAGGTGGTGAATTTTTCATTGTCCAATGGCTTAGTGAAGATATCAGCTATTTGATGTGCAGTGCCAATATGGATCAATTCAAAAGTGCCTTTAGAAACCTCATCTCTGATGAAATGATGTCTGATTTCAATGTGTTTAGTGCGTGAATGTAAGATGGGATTTTTTTCAAGATTAATGGCACTAGTATTATCATGGTATATGGGTGTGCAACCTAGGTCTACTTGGTAGTCCTGAAGCTAGTGCTTGATCCATATTACCAGTGTACCACAACTTCCTACAACAACATACTCAACTTTTGCAGTGGAGAGGGCCACAGAGTGCTGCTTCTTGGAACCCCAAGAAACCAGACACCCACCTAAAAACTGACAGTGCCCACTAGTATTTTTTCTATCTAGTTTGCAGCCAGTGTAGTCTGCATCCACATAAGCAATCAGATCTAAGGTGTGTGATGTAGAATACCATAAATCTAAAGTGTGTGTGGCAGATATATATCTGAAGATTCTTTTTACTACAGCTAGATGCAATTCAGTAGGCCTAGTGATATCTAGCACACATACCTACACTGAATTGAATATCAGGTCTCGAGGCAGTCAAGTAGAGTAGAGATTCGATCATACCTCGGTATAATTTTGCATCAATTTCTTTACCAGATTCATCTGCATCTAACGATGTATTAGTACCCATTGGAGTTGAAATATGCTTCAAATTATCCATGCCAAACCTCTTGAGGATTTCCAAGGTGTACTTGATCTAGTTGATAAAACATCCATCTTCCAACTACTGAACCTGCAAGCCAAGAAAGTATTTTAATTCACCGACCATACTCATTTCCAACTCATCAGACATCAATTGGGCAAATTCATTGCATAGTTTAGTGCATGTTGAGCCAAAGATAATATCTACATATACCTGAACTATGATGAGATTTTTATTCAGAACCTTTGTAAATAAAGTCTGATCCACCTTACCGCTTTTGTATCCCTTTGGAGAGGGGGATTTCTGTAGCCCATATAAGAGTAGCCAAACTAGGCCCGTCAGGACCGAACGAGGCTCAGCTCATCCAAGTGACAGCCCCACGGGGCCCACTTAGGCTAAAAATCCCAATAAAGATTACTCGGGATCCCCCCTTCCTCGGCGGCCCTTAGGCTCGGAAGGCCCGAGCGTCAGAACGGAGGAGGACCCATGCCCGAGTTATCCCTTCACCGGGATAGAGGCAAGCGCCCTGCGCCCACTCCGACCTGACTCCGTCCGAGCTATGCCTATCGCCCGGACAGGGCTGGCACCTTTTATGCTTGGACCAACTAACGAGTGCTTATCCACGCAGCCGTTGAAGATAAAGCCCTTTATGAACAGGAGTTTACGAGGATAAAGGATCCATGATCCCTCAAGGCCATAAAGAGCCCACGATGAGGACGTAACGATCCCACGATGAGGATGTAACGATCCCATGATGAGGACGTAACTCTCGCCTGAAACTCCTCAGCTTACGGGACTCATAAGGTGAGCACACTTAATAAATCAGGGATTCCCTCCAGAAAAAGGTAAGGGCAATACACTCCTAAAAACCCCTGAGCAGGAACCACTTCACCACCTTGGTGTTGGGGGATCTCGTGCACCTCTTTCTACCTCCCTCCCTATCTTCCACCAGTGCTCTACTGACTTAGGCATCGGAGGGTTTTCCCCAGAGAACTATCCCTGAGCCTCCTGATCCGTTTCCCTTTCTCTGTAGTTCACTTTCTGGTGATCATCCTCCCAGCTCAAGACAAGCGCGAGATCACGCCCCTTCACCCTTGCTGAGCAAAAATTATGTCAGCCTTTCATACCAGGCCCGAGGGGCCTGTTTCAGTCCATATAAGGCTTTATTCAACCGGTAAACATGGTTAGGGTGTGCAGACATCTGAAATCCAGGGGGTTGTTCCACAAAAACCTCTTCCTTAATGACTCCATTCAAGAAAGCACTCTTAACATCCATTTGGTGAAGTTTAATATTTTTGGAACAAGCAAGAGCTAGTAAAATCCTTATTGCTTCTAACCTAGCAATAGGAGCATATGATTCATCCAAATCTACTCCAATCTCCTGGCAGTAGCCTTTAGCTACCAATCTAGCTTTATTTCTTGAAATTATTCTATATTCATTTATTTTATTCTTAAAAACCCATTTTGTTCCAATGACAGTTACATTTTCAAGTCTAGGAATTAGTTTCCAAACATTATTTCGTTCAAATTGTCCTAGTTCCTCATTCATTGCATTAACCCAAAATTCATCATTCAGTGCATCTTCTACAGTTTTGGGTTCAAAATGAGACATTAATGCAACTAAGTCTTGGTTATTTACATCTTTGTAATATGACCTAGTCCTAGGGGGATCATGTAAGTTGCCTATAATATTCGGTACAGGATGATCTTTCAGAAATTTTAAGTTTGTTGAGGACTCACCTGGTTCGGTTGACTCACCCTGAACATGGGCTCTTGATGCAGCAGGTTCTAGATTTTCTTCATTCAGCTTGTCCTCCAGGAACTCTCCATCATGCTTGGATTCCCTGTCATCATCTACAAGATTAGTGGCAATTTTGTTTCATCAAAAGTAACATGTGGAGACTTTTCAACTTTTTATTCAAAAATATTGAAAACCCTATAAGCTCTAGACACTTCAGAGTATCCTAAAAAGATTCCAGGGCTACTTTTAGCTTCAAATTTATCCAGGTCATTCTTGTCATTATTATGAATAAAGCATTTGGAACCAAAGATTCTGAAGTGAGTCAAGTTAGGTTTCTTACCTTTCAGAAGTTCATAAGTGGTTTTCTTATGGATTTGTCTTACCATGGCCCTATTAATTGTATAACATGCTGTGTTGGCCACCTCTGCCCAGAACTTCCTTGGTAGTTGACTCTCAATTAGCATAGTTCGGGCCATCTCCACAATAGTTCGGTTTCTCCTCTCCACAATTCCATTTTGCTCAGGTGTCCTGGGAGAAGAACATTTATGAGTTAGTCCCTCATTTTCACAGAAATCAAAAAATATAGAGTTTTCAAATTCTCCTTCATGGTCAGATTGAATTGTGCAAATTCTGTGTTTTCCTTCTTGTTTAATCTTATTGAAAAACTATTTGAATTTTTGAAAAGCATCATTTTATTTGTTAGGAAAAATATCCATGAAAACCTAGAATGATCATCAATGATCACAAAACCAAACCTTTTACCATTCAGACTCTGAGTTCTAGTCGGACCAAAAAGATTCATATGCAACAATTCCATTGCCTTGAGGACAATGGCTCATATCTTAGTTTAAAGGACTTCTGGGTTTGTTTACCCAGAGCACATGCATTACAGATTTTTGAATTTGTGTCGAATTTTATTTTAGGTAACCCCCTAACCAGATCATGCTTCACTAATTTATTTAATGTGCCATAACTAGCTTGGCCTAACCGTCTGTGCCAGTTGTAAGCATTATTATCTAAATCAGCAGATAAACAAAGGTTTGATTCTGAATTTTCATTAAGGTCTACAATGTAGACATTATTCACTCTATGTCCTAAGAACATGATTTTGTCAGAATTAGCTTCAAAAATTTTGCATTCTTTATTATCAAAAAGTACTTTGTGACCCTTGTCACATAACTAACTAATGCTAAGCAGGTTGTGCTGAAGACCTTCTACAAGTAAGACTTTTTCAAAGACATTTGAGGGAAACTTACCAACTGTTCCTGTGCCTATGATCTTACCTTTATTCTTCCCTCCAAATTTGACCAAACCTCCTACCTTCATTTCCAAGTTAGTGAATTTGGTCTCATCACCTATCATGTGTCTGGAACAGCCGCTATCCAGGTACCATATGTTATGCTCGGCTGCCAGACCAACCTGCAAAAAAACATATCAAGCAGAATAGTTTGGAACCCAAAACAGATTGGGTCCAAAGACATTATTCAAATCCCTAAGCAGGGTTTTTGGGATCCAAAACTGTTTCAAGGTATTTTTCTTTTGCATCTTGTTGACAGTTTTGTTGAAGTTATGACTAAATTTTGTCCACTTGACCTATTAAAAAGGAATATGTTCCTGTTGGTGGACTGTTGATTTCTCGGGTATCTTTTGTACTCATTCTATCTAGGAAAAACATATTCATTAAAGAATTTCTGTGGATGGACAGAATTTCCCCAGTTTTCTTTGTATTGACCCATGTTTTTATAGATTTATGAATTTATGTTATGGGTCACATACCTTGACCTGTTAATATTTCTATTTTGGGAATGAAAGTGTTGTGTCGAGGCATGGCAGCTTGCCTAGCTGAATTCTTCCCAGTTTTAATTTGTTTTCTAGCATGGTTTGTTGAATTGGCTGTTATGAAGTTCATTATCCTTGGTTGCTGGACTTTCTGAGCAGTGTTGGAGCTGGATGGTATGTCTAGTTTCTCTTTCCCTTTTTCTGGACAGAATGTTACAGTTTTAAACTCAAAGGATTTTTGTGTGTTGAGTCATAGCCTAGACCCTCTTTGTTGAAGTTAACTCTCATACCTAGCATGGTATCCAAGTTTGTTTTTCCTTGAACAAATTTATCTAGAGTGGTTTGTTTGTCTTCCAATTCTTTTTGCAGTTTTTCACAATTTTTTTGTAATTCAGAGTTCACATTTTTAACTGCTTCATTTTTTTCAGTGATCAACTTGTTTTCATTTTGGCTTTCTTGAAGTTTTAGCTTGAATTCATCAAGTTGTTTTTGAACTTCTTTATTTTCAGACTTTAGGTCTTCGTTTTCCTTCCTGAGAGAACTCATCTCATCTAATTCTTCCTTGAACTTTTGTTATTCTTTAGTAATTTGAACTTGATCTTCGATAGCAGTATTCAGTTTCCTCTTTAACAGCTTATGCTCTTTACTTAGTGTGTGTTTGCGACCGCAGGGGAATTTCGGTTCTGGGTTCCTTTTCCCTTGCGGCGGGGATGTACACTCACCTTTTACGGAAGGTCGGGATCAATCGATTTGGCACGCGGGGATTCCATGGGTATTGAAAGGAGGGTGGAAAGAATGATAGGAATGCAATAGAGGGAGTGGCGTATGGTTAATCGTTCTAGAAGACTGGAACAGGGATGGCTGGGTGGAATGCGGGCGTGCCAGTCGATTTCTCGACGATCACCTGTGGAACCAAATGTTTAACTGGGGATGCGTCGCCAGGACGCGGCACGTGAGCTCGGGAAACGGGCAACACGTGGAGAGACGGGAGGGTTCCACGGGTGCGAATGCGCAGGCGATTGTAGGGAGTCGTGTACTGGACGTCTTTCCCCACCGACCGCAAGCAATCGGTGTTTATTTTACATCGGGTGGAGCCCGAACACCTTTGTTTCTACTGCCGAAGATAGTCTCAGGGACCCTGGGAGCCGTGACGTCGGGAGGGCTTAGTCCTCACAACAGCGACAGGGCAACAACAATACAACAGGGATAATTGGGGGCAAAGAGACTGGTTCCGACGAGGAGGGGGATCCGCTCCCGGACTGGATTATATGACTTATATGCCATGAAAGGCATTTATATGGGGACATGAGAGCCCGATTACAATTGCTTGCAAGCCACGGGACAATTTCATCATTCATGACGGTCCCCGGGTCACAGCATTATCGTGTGGGTAGTTCCGTATAGGGCTGTCAATGGGTCGGGCCCGGGCCGGGCTTAGGTCTTTTTTCCGAGCTCGACCCGGGCCCGACCTATGTCGGGCCGGGCCGGGTCGGGCCCGACATTATGTAGAAAATACAAAGCCCGACTAAAGCCCGGCCCGACCCGACAACTTAAATAAAATAATAAAAATAATAACTATAAATAGATTTAATACTATAAAACTTATAATATCACTAAATTAATTAAACTTTTGATATTAATTACATAATTTGTGTGAAAAGAGAGTTTTAAAATTTCTAATTAAGTAAAATAACATAATTTTAACTAAATAGTTTTTAAATTTTGAAGTGAGAATAAAAAAAGAGAACGGGCCGGGCTGGCCCGCGGGCCGAACTTAAAGCCCGAGCCCAGCCCGCGGGTCTAGTCGGACCGGGCTTTTAGGCGCGACTAAAAGCCCGCGGGCTGAACAAGACCTTGCGGCCCGGCCCGAAATCAGGCTAGGCCCGCGGGCCTATCGGGCCGGCCCGGTCCATTGACAGCCCTAGTTCCGTATCTGTACATAGTGTCCGTCAGAGGACCTGTGACTCAGCAGGATGGAGCCTGAGAGGCATCACAATGTATTCCCGACATTAGACAGTGTCGACGTTGGGGTAGTAGGGGTGCCATGGGCACCGTTGTACGGGAGAAGTTGAGTGGTCGGGTGCCGCGAGCCCTGACGTGACTGCAGTAGCTGGCAATCAGGTGCCGGGGGCACCGTTGTGACTGGAGTTGTTAAGTGATTGGGTGCCGCGGGCCCCGATGTGACTGGAGTAGCTGGCAGTCGGCGGCGTGGGGCCCCGATGTGACTAAAGTTGTTGAATGGTCGGGCGCCGCGGGCTCGGATATGACTGGAGTAGCTAGCAGTAGGATGCCGGGGGCACCGTTGTGACTGGAGTGGCTGGCAGTCGGGTGCCGGGGGCACCGTTGTGACTGAGTGGCTAAGTGGTAGGGCACCGCGGGCCCCGATGTGACTGGAGTGGCTGGCAGTCGGGTGCCAGGGGCACCGTTGTGACTGAGTGGTTGAGTGGTCGGGCGCCGCGGGCCCAGATGTGACTAGAGTAGCTGGCAGTCTGGTGCCGGGAGCACCATTGTGACTGGGGTATATGGGCGCCGTGAGACCTTGATGGTCATGCTCAGGGCCCATTGACAGAGGCAGGGGCCTGACACTTCATCTTGCGCCAGGACTTGTGAAGTGTGCCCATCATCCGGGGTAACAGCACTGAGGGCACGTTTATCAAGGTGACACCAAAGTGGCACACGATCATCGAGGCGGGGAACCAGGCTAGGCGCTTCGATTGAGCCATGTCTGATGGTGCGCGATCATGGAAGTAGAGACCAGGCAGAGTGCTCTCATCAACCCATGTCTGCGTCATGCACGAATGTAGAGGCTGTTGACACCCATTTTTTGCCTGAAGTTGAGTCATTTCTCTTACTCCCATTTGTTGATGCCTCGAGTTGTCCATCACTCCCTGGGCTATTTTCTGGCACGGTCTGGGCCAATTTTATGGGTGGCCGCCCTCCCTGGCTAGGTCTGAATTGATTCAGAGCTTAATGGGCCTTGGTTTTGGTTGATTGAGCTTTTCTATGAATTTCAAATGCCGAGATACATGTGCGGTCAGTCTCCAGCCGCTCATCACACAGACGGTTGACTTTGAGCCGTTCATCTATTTATTGGATATTTAGCTGATTTCCTGAATTTCCATCGACAAGCATTTGTATGGTCGGGATTTAGCCGCATAAGACCATTGTGCGGTACCTCATAAGCCGTCTGTCTCCCAAAATCCTAACGTCCCTAATTTTCAGATAATTATCTAATTATCTAATCTATTTTGATTTATCACCGACAAGGAATGGGCGGTTTTCTCTTGGCCATTCTTGTGGTTGTACGGTCTACCCGCAGCCGTTTATCTATGAGAGTCCAACGGCGAGGTTTTCGGTCATCTCGATGGATAGTTGGATAATGTTTTATGTTTATTGAATTTCCACCGACAGGGTTGGACGGCCTAGGAGATGGCCGCTCATACCGTTGGGAGATCTATCGTGAGACCGTGCATCGTCTCGATTCCTGAGCATTTCAAAAGTTTTCTCTCTCTATCCGTGGTTTTATCCCTAACTTCTCCCGTCATTTTCTCTGCAGATACTGAACCAAATTTGGTGTTGTTTCCTCTGGTTAAGAGATAATCCGATTATCTGTAGATTATTTTTGATAATCTCGACCTAAAAATGGCTAGAAACCCTAATTTCGGGCTAGGACTTTAGGTGCTCTATAAATAGACCCTAAAGCCAAGCTTTCGAAAGGGGGGGGGGGGATTTTTGGTCGACGGCGAAGTCCTGCCGAACCTTTGAGCAACCTAGCACCAAGGAGGGAGGGCTTCTACGTTCATACAGGCCTCTGGTTCAGGGAGTAGTCTTTGTTTTGAGTCTTTTACATTTGATAGTCCTGTCTCCTCTAGTTGCATGCGTGTTTCTTCATATCCGTTCTCCACATTTTTCTTCATTTGCACTGTCATGCACACACCCTCCTACGTTTTCTGACGCCCCCAGGGGTTTAAAACTCCCCAGGTATTCCCCATTCCATTTAGTTATGTTAATTTCCTTCCGTTCAAGCGTATACTACACTTTCTAGTTCTAATTCTGGTTTTTCTTCGTGTTCCACACTCTGTTTCGCAGGTCAGCAACACACTAACGCGAGGCCCATCCTTTCTGGCCGGTCAGAAAGGGTGGAGGTTAGACTCTTGCAACTTCTGACGTGGTGGTCTTGAGCGGCTTCTTCCAGACCGTTCAGGGAAACGCAGTCCTCAACCGTTCTTTATCCTCATGCGGTCACCACCAAGCCGTTCAACCCTCCATCCATCTTCATCCCGCGTTCCACCTTGGCACTGACGAGCGGTCTATCTTGAGATCGCGCGTAGCTACAGGCAGCCCATAAGGAGCCGTTCAACGCGTCAGTGTTGGATTTAAGGCGAGTACCTCCCTCTTTCCAAGGTACGGTGTGCGTTCATCGCATGTCCGGCATCTAGGTGGCGATCACGATCACAGGTTCACCCCTCTATTTTATCCTACCTTCATTTTGTTTTATTTCCCATATTTGCAAAGTAGAGGGATATTTCAACGCTGGTAGGAAAGGAGGAGTCATACTTTCCACATCTACACCCCCATTTTTTGGCGATCACGGTGGGACACCTAGTGCCCATCGTGTTAGTGATTTACTGACCCTTTCTTTTGCTGTGTTAGTCCTCTTCCTGAAGTGGTTGCAGGTTGGGTCGCGTTCTCTGTCCTCTGGAACTTGTGCGGTTCTTCCAGAGCCATCCATCGTTTCTGCGGCTGAAAGTCCACCGCCCTTCTCTGTGAACAGCGCCATCTCTTCTGCAAAGCCTGCTATTGTAAGCGGTCCATTACCGCCCGTTCATAGTATATACGGTCTATTATTGGCCATTCATCTTGCTAGCACAGGTACGCCTCTGTCCCCATGGTGTTGGTTTGGTTGCTATTACACGGTTGTTGTAGGTCCGTTCCAGATCTTACGCGGTCTACCTGGAGACCGTTCAACCTGGTACGCTTCTGATTGCTGTCTCCTTTCATTCCAGAGTTTTCTGATTTTCGTGTTAGTCTATCGTCACTCCCTGGATTATACGGTCGTTTACAGACCGTCTATCTCCTTGAGCGGTCTTACAGAGACCGTCCTTGTCGTGCTACAGTGCACCCGTGCTTCACTTTGATTGCCATGTTATTTGATTTTCATGACACTTGGTGCTGATTATTGATCTCCCTCCTGTTCTTATATCATTGTTGCATACTTGTTTTAATTTCTTACATATTTGTTTGATTATTGATTGCCAGTTGCTAGGCTAGACTTTGCATGCACTCCGGTGCGCATAGGATTCATGCATATTTATCATCTGTAGTTGCATTCCTACCGAGGTAGGGTTTCCTCTCGTCTCCATACTCCTTGGAGCCGACTAGGTGACCTTGTTGAGGGCCTCCGTAAGCCGCCGCGAGCCATGGATTCCTACACAGACGCCGGACAAGTTGTACCACATCATCCCCTAGTCTGGAGTTTGCATCCGTGTGAGGGCGAGTCCCTTAGAGTCACCCAGTTTTCCATTCTTACCCTGGTTAGGTATCTTATGGTTGAGTGAATTCACATTTTAATTAATCCACTAAGGTCCTAAAGAGAAACTTATAAAATCTTCGTGCATCATTTATAACTTGGGTGGTCAATTAGTTGATTCTTTTCTCATCTCTTCCCTCCATTGTGTGTTGCAGTATCATCATCCACCTCATTTTGTCAGATTAGGCTCATTTGGTCTAGTTCATTTTTGTGTGGCTCCATTTAGTCGCATTTGTCCTAGGCTCGTTTCTATCCTTGTATTCCTTTGAAATTCTTGACTGTATAAAGTCTCCACGCTCTCTCCATGGAGCATTTTTCCCCTGTATCCTATTCCTATTCCTCTCTACCTTCTTATCCCCGCGTGGATTCCTCTTCCCATGCGGGCCCATCTCCTTATTCCTCCATTGGACCCTATTCTTTAAACGGGCCTTCTTATCCCGCCCGTGCTGCTGTTGGCCCGATCAATCCCCATTCCCACATTCACGATTCTTCCAGGCCCATTCATTCCTCCATTCCTGAAACGGGCTTTCCTTCTCCTCAGGCTGGGTCCCTCTATTCGACCCATCAACATTATCCCAGTTTAAATTCATCCCCTCTTGCTCAGGCTGGCCCATATCCTTCTCGGACTCTTCCTACCGAGGAGATAATCGCTCAGACCCAACGTCAGCTCGATGAATTACAACACCGAATCAATCCCCAAACTTCCTTGGATATCCCATTTGCCTTTCAAGGTCTTCAGCTCCCACCACGTTCACAGATTCTGGCTTATCATCGCTATGGTGGAGTCAGTGACCCCTACGTGCATTTGAAGGAGTGCCTTTATGAGTCGGCCCAGTTCCGGCATGATCTACACTTGATGGCTTATTTGTTTGGCCTATCTTTAGAGGGCTCGGCCAAGGATTGGTTCTTCACGTTACCGCAAGAGCAGATGATGAATTTTCAAGTTATACAAGAAAAATTCGTTCAGTAGTACCAAGACAAGGTGGGGCCCAAGTACTCTATGGTTGATTTGGCCCATGAGAAGATGAAGCCCGATGAGGAATTCTCCACGTTCGCCGACCGCTGGCGTCGTCTAGCCACGCAAGTTCTAGGGCATATCCCAGAGGGTGAACAAATCAAGATGGTTATTTCTAATACAACACATGAATTTAGATGCGTCTTAGCCCTGAATGATATCACTTCCTGGCAACAACTCTACCGCCCAGCCCGCTTCATTATCCAACAACTCCTAATTTCCCTTGACCACGAGTCTCCTCCGCCTTCACCTTCTACATACCCCTTCTCTTCACCATCCCCCACAAGTCAGCCCTCCACCTCATATCCCTCCATGAGTCGGCCGTCCGCTCCCACTTTTCCATATGCCTTCCCATGTCACCCCACTACATCTTCCTCCACAAGTCAGCCCTCCGCTGTTTTATTTCCCCATACCTCTCCACTCCCAGTCAAGGAAACATCGCACCCTGAGCGGGTGAATGCCGTCCATTATATTCCCACTCCCTCCATGCCTCCACACCATTCACTTACTAGCCCTCTGCCTTCACCTACACAATCCCCCTTACCTACACAACCTCCACTACCATCCCCACTACCTTCTCATACCCCTCGGTATCCACCTTGCCCGAAGCGGGCTCCTCACTCTCCGTTGTCGGAATCTCTTACAGATATTTTCAAGGCCTTGATGGTCACCCATGTGTTGCAACTCCCTCCGGTTATGCCTTGCCAACCTGCGGTCGGGGATTCACTCCATTTCTGTGAGTTTCATTGTCAACATGGGCATTTGATTGAGGACTGCCCCGAGTTCCGGGAACTTGTTTACAACTTGGAAGACAAGAAGTTGATTGATTGGGATGTCATGCGCCAAGTTATGGTGGATCTTCTTAAACAACACCAGCAGCAGCAGCAGCAGCAAGCGCCGCCCAGGCAGCCATCTCCGTCTCAAGCCCAGGGGCATCCCTGTCATTCTTCAGTTGATAAAGCACCCGCTCCGTTATTTATCCCCTCACCTACCCCCTCACCTTCACCGTATCCTACTCAACCTCCACGGCCTCCACAAACCCAAGCCTCTACTCAGGCTAGCACAAACTCTTCTCCTTCCCCCTCCATTTCCACCACCGCTTCTACTCCGAACGCCGCTCGACGTGTTGTACCGACATGTCGGAGGTGGGCGCCACGACCTGCCACCTCTTCTACCTCGCCACCACCTTCTCCACCCCCATCTTCGCTACCTCCATTGACCACATCTCCATCATCGCCTTCTCCAGTATCCCCATTGCCGTCACCACCACCGTCTTCATCACCTCCTCTCACAACGATCCATGTTCCGTCACCTTCACAACCATCCCCGCTACTGATGCCGCTCCCTTCACCATCATCGTCCGAGCCTGAGCAAGCTACCCCTACGCCCACACCCCCGCCATTGCCTTCATCTCCACCCACGCCACCACCTTCACCTTTGCCCTCTTTTACACCTCCACCCTCCAAACCTTTACCCCCACCAGAGCCCATCATCTCCGTTATCTCTCCGCCGCTCGCATTGTCTTCGCCCACACCTGCCAAGCCTTCTCCACCCCTCTCTCCGCCTATCTCTACCCCACGGAGCGAGTGCGTGCTACCTTTGGTGCCCCTCAGGTCTAGTCCCCAGGGAGACAAAGAGCCGAGCCAGGCTTTGATTATGCATTACAAGCTTCAAGATTTCATTTGCCGCATGCCGATCTAAGTCTTGGTCCCTGGTTATTCTAGGGATAATGAGCCCGTACTTGCCATGAAGACGGTTGTTGAGAAGAGTTCCTTAGCACTAGTGCCAGTTTCTTCATAAGCGAGGCCGGTGACGATCTCTTTGCTCGCTGGTGAATTCACTATTGATGTTGTCATCACCTCTCGCTTGATGGCTATTCAGTTCACTGGCCGAGAAAAGTTTTCCACCCCGATGGTGCTAACCCACACGGTCGCCAAAAGTTTAATGAATTCAGCATTCAAGGGGCAATTGGCCGTGTCTTCGAGATTGACCAGGGCCATTCTGCATTTTCTGTCTCATCTCCCTCGGTTTATCGATAAGGCGGCCACGTCAACGCCACGCATCGCCCTCCCTCAGTTCCGTCCTGCGCTTCTAGCAAGGGAGTTATGCTTCATGCCCAACTGCCGAGTGAAGATGCCAAAGCTCCATGTTCAAGTGCCGAATGACAAAACTCCACTGCTTCCTGATGTTCATCTCAAGGAGTTGACTGTTCTGGAATGTCTTTTTATGGTTAGCACCGCGCAGCTAGGGGTGACCGTCCCGATGAAGCTACATATCCATGACCGGGCTAGGCCGTCTGCCAGGTGGGCCCGTTATTCAAGAAAACATTACAGAACAAGAAGCCCGAAGGCCCGAGTCCGCGCCAGGCGAAATTATTGCAAGCAGATTTCTGCCAAGAAGAGGCGGCGACATAAGTTCAAGGGCCAATAGTTGTGCATTCGGGGGCTCACTCCACCTCCTTCTTTTGTCTCTTCATCTTTCTTTCAGTCGTCTTTTCAGTTGCTCAGTTTTTATCCTTGGGTGGTGTACCTTCCACCACCTGACTATATTTCTACCATCTTCTCCTGTCCTCACCATTCTAGATCCCGGTCTATGTCCTCCTCTTCCCCTGATCCAGGGGCATCTTCTAGTTTTTCTCCCAGGATACGTCCAGATTCCGCTTCTCATCCTTTTTCTCCGACCCTGTTGGGGATTCCTCATGATCGTTCCCTGACCATGTTGGGTTATTACCCTTTTGTTTCCCCGACCATGTCGGGTGGTTCTCATTCTCTTTCCCCGACCCTGTCGGGTGTCTATCATTTTCCTTCCCCGTCGTTGTCGGGTAGTTCTCACTCTCCTTCCCCGACCCTGTCGGGTGATTCTAATTCCTTTTCTCCGACCGCGTCGGATGATCACTCCTCTTCTCCCTTATCTTTGCCACAATCTTTTTATGGTTCGTCTATTCTCTCTGTCTCACCCTTTCAGGGTCATCACCCTTTTTCTTACTGTTCTCGAGGCTTTAGTCCGCCTTGATCTCAGTTAATCTTTGTTTATTCTATATCTGGTTCTTTGTTATCAGGGCCTCTGTGCCTTAACGAGGGAGTTCTAGCCCTCGTCTCTCTTCCCTTTTCATCCTTTTTTGTTCAGTTTGATGTCTGCCGCTCCTCCATATCAAGGAATCTCTACACTTTGCTATCCTCTCCATTTTGTCCTGGCAAGCAAGGAACATAAAGCTCGTGCTAATCAAAGCTCGATGATCGAAATCGCTTCAGGATGTCGGTTTCCACGCCATGGATTTGCAAATGTATCTTTATTTTGTGCAAGAGACGTGCTTTCATTTCCATTATTTCTATTATTTCTGCACATGATTCCTTAACATGATTGAGTGGCTTTAGAAGCTTTTGTTCAAATTCGATTTTAAATTTGTGTCAAATAAGAAGTTAGCTTCTGCAGCATCCCTAGACTGGTGATAGCTCTGCGCTGGGAGTCTAATTCCTTTTCCCGATTGTTGAGGGTGACCTTTGAGTATGGGTTTTTCACACATTACACGGCGAGCCATAGCCGATCTCTCTGAGGCACACCGTTGCTGCTTTGGCCATACTTTGGGTATGCAGGAAGGCCTTTTCTCTTCTCTACTCGGCCAAGTGCAGGGGCAAGAGATTGATGGATAAGATGACTAACCTAAGCGCTCCCTAATACGAGAGAGTTCTCAAATAGGGGCAGTCTTGACCCTCAAAAGTGAGCTTTCATGTAATATCTAGCCAATAAGGGCTACCAAAATGAGAAAATGAATCAATGTAAAATTATGAATCAAAGGCATGGCAAGAGTGGCAGTACAGTTCCCCGCGGGATGTCATGAGCCCGGTCGTATACGTGCCTGATAAATATGGGTCTAAAAATCAAAGACACAAAGCCCCGGCGTAACAGGCTATCTCTTTGAGGGGTAGTGCCCTGGAAGGAATTCGAGCCTTGATATCTCCTATCCTGCACGAAGCTTGTCTCCAATATTTTTCTTCTACTACTCTCTCTTAGGCTGGGTTGTATCCCGGGTATAGCCTTAGTAGGGGCACTGTTCCTTAGAAGCGGTTGGTTGTGGTAAGCCACCCTCACATGCATGCCTTCTTAAGGGAAGTCTTTAAGGAAAGGGGTAGGAACGACGACCCCTGGCCAGTAGTTTGAACCCGTCTTTAGGTGCTGCGGATTGTTATTTCAAAATCCAAAAAATCAAATATTATCAAAATTTTAAAAAAATCAAATACTTCAAAATTTTAAAAAAAATCAAATATTTCAAAAACCTAAAACATCAAATACTTCAAAAAAATCCAAAAAATGAAATCTTATTAAAAATCTAAAAAATTTATTAAAAAAAATCCAACAAAATGTGTCTTTTTCATGCATTTGCATTTGTTTTAAGGACAGATACGTAATCCGTTTGCTAAGTGTGCAGGTTGCAAGTACTCGGGCATTCCTAGCTATATCTTTGCGCTCTGCGTCCTGTCCACATTTTTGATCTGTTCTTTCTTTCTTCGATCCACTCTCCCGATATGTTCTGAAGCTTGTGTCCTTCTCAGCTTTTGTTTGCAATGATTATATCTTTATGAGAGGGCTTTGCCTCATGATTATGAACCTGACGGTTCTGCTTCATTCTGATCTTGGGCTTCGATTGAAGTGGATATTTGTCTTGTCTTTTGTCCCGCCGTGTCCTTGTCACGTGTTCATATCCCACCGTGTTGTCCCACACATGTTGTTTTGTCCCTCACTGCATGTTATTAGTCATCTAGTCGTCCCTTGGTGTCTTATGTTCTTGTCCCAACCGTGTGGTTATCCGTTACATTCTTGTCCCAACCGTGTGGTTATCCGTCATGTTCTTGTCACAACCGTATGTTGTCCCACCGCGTTGTTGACTTGCCACACCGTGTTCATGCATGCATGTTGTTTCTGTTCATGCCCTTGCATATGTGATGTGCTCGTTTGCCTTTGTTATGTTATGTTGCATTGTCTCCCATCTCATTTTCGCTATGTTTATGTTTTGCTTGTTTATCATGTTTGTCTTATACATGAAAAGCCATAAAAATCTGAAAATGAAAATCCAAGAAATATGCCGTTTCACCTGCACATGTAAGTCAGGTATGGCCTTCTATCCTCACATCTCTTATTGCATTACTATATGGTACTATGCTATATTATCTCGAGAACCAGTTGGTTATCTACGCGTTCCAGGATCTGATGTTCCCCTTTAACAAAAACGATGATGATCTAGGTTCACGCGTTTGATCTCCAGATAGGTCGTTGGGTTGGGATGTCCTGGGGAGGATAGTTCTATCCTGCACGCTGTGGTTGCAGATAGTGTCTTGACTCTGAATCTCCTAACCTAGCAATATTATTCTCGAGTATTTTATATTTTAATCCTTTCTTCGCATTCATTTTAATGATTTCTTTATTTTAGCCCAGCATGCATCTTACGTATTCTTTCGAGCATTCATGACCCATAGTTTGCCTAAATAATGTCCCATCAGTGATGGATGGTTGTATGTTCGATGTTTGAGTAAGAGGAACAATTCCACTTTGAGTTGGAAGGTTCAGTTTGGTCAATTCGCTTGGTTTGGTTGATTAAGAGGTCCCCGTCTGGAGTTTTAGTCTGTTTCTTTATTTTTTGCTGCTTATTCCGGCCTCCTCATTGGTCTGCGGGATTGTGTCCCCCATGAGGTTGGTCGTGTGTTTCTTTTTATTTAGTTTAGTTCCTCCAGATTGGCGTCACTTTTAGTATAATCGTTCCTTGTGTTTGGTTCAGAGTTTTCTGGAAGATTCCTATCGCTTGTTGGTAAAAACGGGTGTCGTGTTGCCTTAACGCCCGCTTTTCAATCCACTCCGCTTCATTTCTGCTTCATCTCCATGTTCCATTTCACTTTCGCTTCACCTCCGCTCGCTCCCCTGCAAAGAGGACGTTAAGGAGGGGCATCTATTGACACCCGTTTTTTGCCTGAAGTTGAGTCATTTCTCTTACTCTCATTTGTTGATGCCTCGAGTTGTCCATCACTTGCTGGGCTATTTTCTGGCACGGTCTGGGCCAATTTTATGGGTGGCCTCCCTCCCTAGCTAGGTCTGAATTGATTGAGGGCTTAATGGGCCTTGGTTTTGGTTGATTGAGCTTTTATATGAATTTCAAACGTAGAGATACATGTGCGGTCAGTCTCCAGCCGCTCATCACACAGACCGTTGACTTTGAGCCGTTCATCTATTTATTGGATATTTAGCTGATTTCCTGAATTTCCACCGACAAGCATTTGTACGGTCGGGATTTAGCCACATAAGACCATTGTGCGGTACCTCATAAGCCATCTATCTCCCAGAATCCTAACGTCGCTGATTTTCAGATAATTATCTAATTATCTAATCTATTTTGATTTATCACCGATAAGGAATGGGCGATTTTCTCTTGGCCGTTCTTGTGGTTGTACGGTCTACCCGCAACCGTTTATCTATGAGAGTCCAACGGCGAGGTTTTCGGTCATCTCGATGGATAGTTGGATAATATTTTATATTTATTGAATTTCCACCGACAGGGTTGGACGGCCTAGGAGATGGCCGCTCATCCCGTTGGGTGGTCTTTCGTGAGACCATGCATTGTCTCGATTCCTGAGCATTTCAAAAGTTTTCTCTCTCTATCCGTGGTTTTATCCCTAACTTCTCCCGTCATTTTCTCCGCGGATACTGAACCAAATTTGGTGCCGTTTCCTCTGGTTAAGAGATAATCTGATTATCTACAGATTATTTTTGATAATCTTGACCTAAAAATGGCTAGAAACCCTAATTACTGGCTAGGACTTTAGGTGCTCTATAAATAGACCTTAAAGCCAAGCTTTCGAAAGGGGAGAGATTTTTGTTCGACGGCGAAGCCCTGTCGAACCTTTGAGTGAACTAGCACCAAGGAGGGAGGCCTTCTACGTTCATACAGGTCTCTGGTTCAGGGAGTAGTCTTTATTTTGAGTCTTTTACATTTGATAGTCTCGTCTCCTCTAGTTGCATGCGTGTTTCTTCATATCCGTTCTCCACATTTTTCTTCATTTGCACTGTCATGCACACACCCTCCTACGTTTTCTGACGCCCCCAGGGATTTAAAACTCCCCAGGTATTCCCCATTCCATTTAGTTATGTTAATTTCCTTCCGTTCGAGCGTATACTACACTTTCTAGTTCTAATTCTGGTTTTTCTTCGTGTTCCACACTCTGTTTCGCAGGTCAGGAACACACTAACGCGAGGCCCATCCTTTCTGGCCGGCCGGAAAGGGTAGAGGTTAGACTCTTGCAACTTCTGGCGTGGTGGTCTTGAGCGGCTTCTTCCAGACCGTTCAGGGAGACGTATGGCCAGTCCTCAACCGTTCTTCATCCTCCTGCGGTCACCACCAAGCCGTTCAACCCTCCATCCATCTTCGTCCCGCGTTCCACCTTCGCACTGATGAGCGGTCTATCTTGAGACCGCGCGTAACTACAGGCGGCCCATAAGGAGCCGTTCAACGCGTCAGTGCTGGTTTTAAGGCGAGTACCTCCCTCTTTCCAAGGTACGGTGTGCGTTCATCGCATGTCTGGCATCTTGGTGGCGATCACGATCACAGGTTCACCCCTCTATTTTATCCTACCTTCATTTTGTTTTATTTCCCATATCTGCATAGTAGAGGGATATTTCAACGCTGGTAGGAAAGGAGGAGTCATACTTTCCACATCTACAGAGGCAGGGCCGAGTAGGGTGTTCCTGTCGAGCAATGTCTGAGGACGCATGATTATCGAGACATGGCTCGGGCAGAGTGCTTTCATCAAGCGACAGTAGGGTCGTGCACGAATATCAAGACAAGACTCAGGTAGAGTGCTTTCATCAAGTGCTAGCAGGGTCGTGCACGAATATCGAGACAAGACTCAGGCAGAGTGCTTTTACCAAGCGGCATCAGGGTCATGCACGATTATCGAGATGACATACATTCATCACAACAGGGGGCCGCCTTTGCGGAGGTGGGTGTTTGGGCTAGACGCCGTATGAGGGATGCTCATGCGGCATGACCTCGGCGTGAGCCTAGCAAACACACACACAAATCTCCTTAGCGTGCCCTTGTAGTTCGGGAGTGAGCTCCTTGCATTGAGGCTTGATGGTTTATGCTTCATGGGCTCCCAAAGGGGTGGGTTTTTATAGAGAAGTTGAAGGGTCAGGATGGGTTTAGGAGGACTAGGTTGATAGGGTCAAGCTAGCCCGCGTAAACCCAGTGAATAGTATGGGTTTAGGAGGACTAGGTTGATAGGGTCAAGCTAGCCCACGTAAACCCAGTAAATAGTGCACGGGCTGAGTGGAGGAGAAAGGGTTTACGCGGACCGGGTTGAGGGGTGAGGCTGGTCTGGGTAAACCCCCTCCCCTCGGTGGGGTTTAGGCGAACCTGCCCGATGGGCTGGTCTGGTCCGCGTAAACCCCTCCATGGAGGGTATTTTTTAGTAAAAAGTGGGCTGGGAAGGGTTTAGGCGGACTAGCCTCAGGGGGTGAGGCTGGTCCGCCTAAATCCCCTCCCCCAGGGGGTTTAGGCGGACCAACTTGGGGGGTCCAGGCTGGTCCGCCTAAACCCCACCCCAGAGGGGTTTAGGCGGGCTGGTTTAGGCTTTTTTAATTTTTAAAAAGTCAAATTTTGTTTATTGAAGGGAAGGGGTTTAGGCGGGTTTGACTGGGGGGTTAACCCGGGTTTGACCGCAGATTTGATTGGGGGTTTGACTGGGGGTTTGACCAGCTATAAATAGGTCGATCCGCGTGCGAGGCCGCACGATGGTGGTGCATGACACAGTGGGTTACTGGGAGTCCTGAGTCGAGCTCCGACTTGCTGTAGAGCGGTTGGAGCATACGCGCCAACCAGGTGCTCGGGGAAATTCCCGACACGCGTGTGTGGGCCGTAGGAGGGTGCTGTGAGCTCCTGAAGCTTGTGGTTGGCCCAGATGGGTCTTCCCTTGACTTCAGAGGGCTAGAGGGAGGCGACTCGAGGGTAGACCCTGGCCTCGTTGCTGGGTGCCACATTGCGTAGCTTGTAGTCAGGGTGCCCCCGGGTCGGCTCGGGTAGCTGTGTTGAACGCCGGTAAACTCGTAAACTGAGTGATCGGGGGTGGGCCCGATCGATTGTTGATGTTGCCATGGGTCACGGATAGCTGGTTAGGACCCTTGGTTGGGCCCGGTGACTGGGGCATCAACATGATGATGCCGTTTGTCTGGTGGCCGGGGTGACCCTCGCTCCTTGGTGAAGAGTCATATGAAGCGGCAGGCTGTTCTGAGTCCCGAGTTAACCCAGTTGTTGAAGCATCGGCGGTGTGATACCATATACAGGGTGTTCGGAGGTGATCCCCGAATCTTCACAGAGTGCCGTAAGGTACGACATGTTGTCCCGAATCCCGAAAGTGACTCGGTTGTCGGGAAACTGGCTGGCATAGTACCATTTGCTCGGGGCCGATCCCCGGTTGTTATGTTGTGCCGCTTGACCCGGTGAAGTGTCTCAATTTCCAGGCTCAACTCGACTGGTAGAGCAGCTTTGGCGATGTGTTGTTTTGCTCTACTTAGGGAGTATTTCCCTATGCTTAATCCTTGATTAATTCAAGAAAATAGGCCGGTGCCAACAAATGCCCCACACGGGGCGTGCGTCGGAGGCGAAGACGACGGCATGCGGCCCGTGCGCCTTGTATGCTGGATTTCCCCCGACCTTATTGGCGTGGGGGGAGTTACTTGTTCTGGGAGTTGACGCTCCCATTGCGATCTTTCATGCGACGGTGGTACGTCTGTAGAAGACCGTTAAATCCGAGAGGTTGTAGAGCTGGATTTTAGAGAGATCTGAGTGGCTGGATACACGTGTGGTGCTTGAAGTTGTAGCCCACTATCTGTGACTTGGGAATTCTATTTCCATTTGTCTCGCGTGTTGGGCTTGTGGCAGAGGTATGCAGGGCCCGTATCGTGGGAGTAATCTGGTCTGGATGCCGAACTCTCCATATAGGTGGTTGCTCTGGCGGTTGATGGTGTGACTGGGCTGGACGCCAATGCCGATGGCGAAGAGAGGCCAAGGGAGCCTGGTGTAACAATGCCCTTGCCTTTGTTGCCTATGTCTGGGGCCTGCCTTGCGCAGTGGGCTTCGCGGATTTTCTGAGGAGAGGCGGCTTGGTGGAAAGGACCATCCCTCATTAGAAATCTGAGACAAGGGAGGCCAGGACTGTTGAGCCCATCCCGCCTCATAGGGTGGCTGGCGAGCAATGGGAGACCACCTGTGGCTCCCTTTTCATTATCTGAGGTTGCACTGGCAGGGGCCATGCCTTGCCGCCAGGGGGTGGACTTGTGGACTGAGATTTGTGTTTTCTCAGGTTTTCCACCTTGTCTAAATCAAGGAGTGCTATGAGCATTTTTCACTCCTTGGCCTGTTCCCCTTTGATCGTGACCGTAGCCGACGATGCTGCAAAAGGGCGTCCTAGACTTCCCTATCTTGGGAATTGGAGGGCCACCTATCCCTCAGCTACTGGGATTGTTGGTTGGCGATGAGATGACCGCCGCTCTGACCGGGTCTTTATGGTGAAGCCTGTGATCAGTCGCTAGCAGCCTACCACTACTATGGTGGTTGACTTTTTTGTGGCGTGCTGGCATTGTTCGTTGATCACCCATGGGGGCGCATTATCCAAGCTTGGCACCGACCGTCCTGTGGGACGGACTGGTCACAGCTCTGAAGCATTGTAGCAAGAGTTGTGTTGTAGGGCTCTTGTAACTCGTCAAGTTATAGTGCTGGAGGCCACTTTGTCATGGCTGGATGTGACTGGGATTACAGCTGGTGGGTCAGGGGTTACAGGGGGAACTGGGATCATAATAGGGCTTCGAAGTTGAGAGATTCCCGCTCCGGCCAGGGCCGCCATTGCACAGCCGAAATGGTGAGGGCCGGCTGGTTGGCTGGTGGTGTCAGGGAATCAGGAAAGGCCGGAGTAACAGGGGGATGGATGATGTTTAATCGAGAAGTGGGCAGCTGCGGAGCAGTCATGGGGACCAGACCCAAGAAGTAGGGTGATCCGACGACTGAAGCGGAGCTGTCGAAGATAATTGGTGTCAAAGGTGTGTTGGTCTGATGCCGCTGGATGTAAGATTCGGTGAGACATGTTGACCTGGTGTTGCTGGGGGTTAGCCTTGGCAAGGGTTGTTGACCCGGTGTTGTTGAGGGCCTGCCTCAGGGAAGCATGTCAGCCTAGGGTTGCTGTAGACCCGCCTTGGAGAGGCATCTTGATTTGAGCTTGCTGAAGACCTGCATGGATGAGGCATCTCGATCTGAGGTTTTTGAAGACCTACCTCGGCGAGGCATCTTGGTCTGAAGTTGCTGGAAACCTACCTTGGCAAGGCGTCTTGGTCTGAAGTTGCTGGAGACCTGCCTCGGTGAGGTTGTTGTGCCCCTGTGGTCATTTGATATTAATGGTTTTGATAATGGCTAAACATTATAAGTCATTGATGTTTTCCACACTCATTTAACTGAAATACTTGATGCTTTCTCATGACAGTTAAGCCAAGGAATGGAGTGGAGATGGCAAAAGTGAAAGCCTAATGATCGCACCCAATCAAGGATGAAAATCCCTTCAAGAAGAGTCAACACTTGGTACAAAAGGTCGATGCACAATGAAGCATAGCCAAGAGAACACAAGGTCAAAGACTCAGTAGAAATCCTCAATATTCTGCCAAGTTTGATGCCATAGACGTGAATGGGCTGCTAAAGGGTTTAAGGGACTGAACGATAGAAACCTGGGGTTTCCCCAGCCAGCGGTCGACCGTCGGTCCAGGACCGGTCGACCGGCAGCAGCGGTCGACCGCCCAGTAAGGGGCGATCAACCGATTTTGCCAGCTGTTGTGCCCCGGACAGTTTTGACGAAGATTCTAAATGAAATGTCATGATTTCAAGTTCAATGAATTTGCATGTATACATGGTTGATGAATGATTGCCTTGAATGAAATCTTGCATGATTGATCTTCTTTGATATACATATTTGATGAAAGGCGAGGTTGATGAATTTCAAACTTGAATGCTTGATTTGTAAGAATGCTCAATTTGAAAAAGGCTGATCCGAATCAACTTGATTGAATGTTGAATGTTGGCGTGAGTTATTGTTGATTGAGCTCGAACGATGGACATAACTAATGAGTGAATAGGTCATTCGGTGAATCGTAAAATGAATGGATGTTTCAAATGTGGAAGAATCTCAATTGTTAAATTGAGTTGTTAATTTGAATGGGAAATTAAATGCATGACTATTGTGAAGCTTGTCACTCAATCTCTCAAGGCCAAGGTATGAATACTTGGCTATTTGGATCTTGTGTGAATGGACTGATCCGGGTAAAAATTCATGTTTAATCATGTTTATCTGAGTTGTATGAACTCCCTTGATCAACCTTGATGTATGTTTTTGATTCATGAAGGTCTCAATTACATTTACTGAAATTTTACTTCTGTCAGTAAAAGTGTCGATCCCAGGGGTCGACACTTATTTGTGGAGTCTCTGCCTTCGTTGAGATATAGGACGCTGGCAGATTGTGTCGACCCCAGGGGTCGACACTTTCACCAGGAGTCTGCAATTTTGCTAAGGCAGAACTCTCGTGAAAAAGTGTCGACCCTGAAGGTCGACACTATCAGGTTAAGTTTGTTCAATTCTATGAAAACAGAATGTTCGTGAAAAAGTGTCGACCTCGTGTGTCGACACTTTTCATCACGAATGTTTTGTTCTTTTAACAGGCCAGAACACTTCGTAAGAAGTGTCGACCCCATGGGTCGACACTCGTGTCGTGATTTTGCTTTTATATATATTCTGGCTGAACCTTCAGGAAAAAGGGTTGACCCCATGGGTCGACACTTTCTCTGAACTTTCGAACGGGCTTTCCGGATCTATTTCGAACCCTAATAAAGTGGATCCAAATGGCATGACTTTTGACCATAATGGCCTTAGGGTGACCTTTGCATCTTGTATGTATTATAAAGGGGGTTTGGGAAGGGCTTTTAAGTCCCTTCGGGCTTCAAACCCCTTGGTTTAAAGAGCCGCCCTTCTCTTCCGATCGAACCATTCAATAGAGCTTATAACGTTGAACTCTTTGCCTTGCAGGAGAAGAAGGTGCTCCCATCTAGGGGAGGTGAAGGAGAGCTGTGCCAAAGTCATTTTCCATCGAGCCCGAGCCAAGATCTGGAGGTCACGGACTGCATCCTCTTCATCCGGAGCCTTGGGCGACTACATCCTCTACATCGGCTTCATCCAACCTTCGGTTCATTTGTTCTAAGTGCTACCTTCTCTATTCTCCTAGCTTGATTAAGGTTTTGTGGGGTAGATCATCTCGTTTATCATTCTCTTAAGTAGATTTGTGGGGTAGATCATCTTGTCTATCTTTTTCATAGTGATTTGTGCTTAGAACGATTCTCTCAGAACTGGGCTTGTATTTTCTCCATTCTATTTCACATATCTAGACGATTTCGGAGCTTGCTCTGAGTGTGTGTGTGGGTTGTCTCGTCATCGTACGAGAACCCTAGACAACCCACGTGTGTGGGCCATCGAGCCTGTGTGTGTGTGGTTACTGCCGTCGAGCAGCGTTTATAGGAAATCCTCTCGAGGTGAGAGGGGTGGATGTAGGACGGCACTTGGTGCGTCCGAACCACCTAAAGATACTATGCCGTGTTTTGCTTGTCTGGTGGTTGTTGATATCTACTTCTCCGTTCGCTATACGAGTGTGAGTCGGTGAGGCGTGAGTGTTCTCAACTGTCCGTCCAAATATTGCTGTCCGAGTGAGTATACCTGTGCGCTGGAGAGGTGTGAGAGCTTGCTTGATTTAATTTTGGTTGTTTTAATCAAGTTTCTGTCTTAGATTTTCTCCTCATATCCGTGGCTTGTGTGGGTTGTTTTTATATTTACGAAAAGGGTGGGCAATCAATTCACCCCCCCTCTCAATTGCCTCCTAACCGGGCCAACAATTGGTATCAGAGCCTCGGCTCTGCTTTTTAGAAAACCTAGGTGTTTTAGACTGATCTGTTAGGGATGGCCAACAACCTCAACAAGGGGATGATGCCCGAAGGGCATTCTATTCAACGGCCACCCTTCTTCGATGGGAGTAATTACTCATACTAGAAGAATAGGATGACCGTATTTCTTAGAGCGCAAAGTCATGAAATATGGATTGTTATTAGGAATGGTCCGTATGCTGTAAACCCTGATGAGGATATGTGGGATGATGATGCTATAAAGAAAGCCACTCTGAATTTTAATGCTTTGAATATACTTCAGTGTGCTATTCACCCTAACGAGTATGCTCGTGTCTCCATGTGCAGTAGCGCCAAGGAAATGTGGGATAAGCTCAAGCTTATCTACGAAGGCACCACAGAAGTCAAGGAGACAAAGGCGAATATGCTGACCCGTGACTACGAGCTCTTTAAAATGAAAGATGAAGAAGATATCTCCCAGATGTTCGCACGACTTATGGAGATCACCAACGGACTGAAGTCATTGGGAAGAGAGTTCACCGACAAGGAGTTGGCGCGGAAGGTGTTGAGGTCACTGTCACCGAGTTGGGACACCAAGGTGACAGTGATAGAAGACTCCAAGGATTTGACAACACTCACCGTGGATGCACTCATAGGGTCATTAATGACCTATGAGATCAATGTGATCAAAAGGATGGAAGAGGATCCGAAGAAGAAAAGGCCAATCGCCTTGAAAGCACTCCCGGAGAGTGTCTCGAGCCAAGAGGAATCGTTGGGAACCACCGACGATGAAGAGGTTGCTATGCTAACAAGAAAGGTAAGACAATTCTTGCGCCAAAGAAGAAGATTTGGCGGGAAGTTCAGGAAAGGGAAGAGGCAGCCAAGACAAAGAAATGAACCATCCAAAGCCGCCAAAATCATTTGCTATGAATGCAAGAAAGCGGGGCACATGCGAGGAGAATGCCCCGAGCTCCAAAAGAAGAAAGGAAAGGTCGTCAGGGGCAAGAAGCCAAAAGACATGAAGGCAACATGAAGTGATGGAGATGAAGATGAGCCCACGACCGATGATGAGGAGGAGGACATTGAAGAACTCGTGAAGACGATGTGTCTGATGGCCAATAGCGACAGTGAACAGGTAACTTCTGACACTGAGGCCATTTCTAATGAATAGTGGGAACTTGCTTATGAAGAGTTAGATGAGAAATATAGAAGAATGAAAAATGAAAATAGGACTTTAAAGAAAAAGATCCATGAAATTGTTCACTCATCTAATTCTTGTGGAAAGTGCAATTTACTTGAAATGCAACTTAAAAATCTGAAAAATGTTAATGATGCTTTGGAAACCAAGTTATCTTTGTTTGAAGAGGAGATAGCATGCTTAGATATAGAGAAGAAAAATGCATTTAAGCTGAAAGATGAAATCCAAGAAAAGCATGACCACTTGAACAAAGAGTTTGAAAAATTGCATGTTCAACTGAGTGAATGTGAAAAAGAGAAAGAAAATTTGAAAGAGAAGAATGAGAATTCTGTCATTGAAATTGAAAAATTAAAAAATGGGAATGGAAAGGAAGTGAGAGAGAAAGGAAAATAAGTTGTAAAGAATCAAAGTGTATTGCATAGCAACAAAAATTATGCTCATTATGCTGTGAAGAATTCATTTTATCAAGGAGAATGTTCACACACACACTTTGGAAAACAATCTGTTAATTCCAAATTCCCCTCAACCTTTAGAAATGTAAATAAAAGGAAAGATTTTGGTAGGAGAAGACCCACGTGTTTTTACTGTGGGAAAATAGGGCATGACATGTATATATGCCAACTCATGCAATATGATGATGAATTATTTTTCAGTAGATATTATGAGTCACTTGGGAATGCTAACGTGAAGGGACCCAAGCTTGCTTTGGTACCCAAATCAAAATGAGCATGATTGGTAATTGGTGCAGGTCTACATGAAGGCGGGAGACAATAAATGGTACCTGGACAGCGGATGCTCCAGGCACATGACTGGAAACAAACTCCTCTTTGCAGACCTTGCTGAGAAGAATGACAGAATGGTAATCTTCGGAGGACAGGACAAGGGTAAGATCATAGGAATTGGGAGAATTGGTAAGGACCCTAACCACTGCATTGAAGATGTTTCATTAGTTAGAGGTCTTCATCATAATTTTCTTAGTGTAAGTCAACTCTGTGACAAGGGTCACAAAGTGATTTTTGAATCTTCACACTGCACGATCATTGATGCTAACTCACAGAAAATTAAATTCATAGGTGTGAGATGTAACAACACTTACCAAGTTGACTTTGATGAACTTGCACCTAAGAAACTGTGTTTAGTTGCTAACAGAAGTGAAGATGTTTGGTTGTGGCATCGCCGTCTTGGGCATGCCAGTTTTAATGTGATTAGGAAGTTGAACCGTCATGATTTAGTCAGAGGACTTCCTAAACTGAATTTTGAAACTTCTAAGATCTGTGAAGCATGTAATAAAGGAAAACAAACCACCGCATCCTTTAAATGCAAAAATATTGTGTCTACAGAAAAACCCCTTCAATTGTTGCATTTGGACTTATTTGGTCCCACCAGGACTCGCAGTCTTGGAGGGAAGCTTTATGGCTTTGTGATTGTCGATGATTTCTCACGATATGCATGGGTTTTATATCTTGCTAACAAAAGTGATGCTTGCAATGAATTTATTGATTTTTGCACAAAAGTTCAGAATGAAAAAGGATATTCAATTCAGAAAATTCAAAGTGACCACGGAAAGGAGTTTGAGAATTATGAGTTTGATGCTTTTTTCAAGAAACAGGGGTATGAGCATCAGTTCTCCTCACCAAGAACCCCTCAACAAAATGGCGTGGTCAAAAGGAAAAACAGGACGCTCGTGGAGATGGCGCGTACCATGCTTGTCGAGAATGGTCTTCCACGATATTTATGGGCAGAGGCAGTGAACACCGCTTGCTACATCACAAATAGAGCAATGGTAAGACCAATCCTTAAGAAAACTCCATACGAGCTTTACAAAGGTAAGAAACCCAACATATCTCATTTCAAGCCATTTGGTTCAATTTGTTATATCTTGAACAATGGAAAAGACAATCTAGAGAAATTTGAAGCAAAAAGTGATAAAGGGATCTTCCTCGGGTATGCTCTAACATCTAGAGCTTACCGTGTGTATAACACTAGAACACTTGTTGTCGAGGAAAGTCCACATGTAGTTGTTGATGAATTCACAATGAGAAAATCGAATGATGATCATTTTCTTATTACAGGTGAGGGTGAAATTGAAAAGGGAGAATCAAGCAAACAAGGTGAGGCAGCAAATCAAGAAGAAGAAAAAGAACAAGAAGAAGAAGAAGCGGATCAAGAACAACATCCGAACCTTCCACACCAATGGACCACGCACAGGGACCATCCATTGGAGAACGTGATCGGCGGTGTGGATGAAGGAATTCGAACTCAGGCTTCAATGAGGGAAGTAGACATACATGATAATCTAGCTTTACTTTCCAGCATTGAGCCTAAATCATTAGATGATGCTTTGAATGATAATTCTTGGGTTCTCGCCATGCAAGAAGAGCTACACCAATTCGAAAGGAATCGGGTGTGGTTCCTCGTGCCCCGGCCTGATGACCATCCTATTATTAGAACTAAGTGGGTTTTCCGAAAAAAACTTAGTGAAGATGGGGTGGTTGTGAGGAATAAGACAAGATTAGTAGCCAAGGGCTACTCTCAAGAATTTGGCATTGATTTTGATGAATCATTTGCACCTGTGGTTAGATTGGAAGTAGTTAGAATTTTACTTGCTTATGCTTGTCACAGGAACATGAAACTGTTTCAAATGGACGTGAAGAGTGCCTTCCTCAATGGAGTGATCAAGGAAGAAGTGTACGTGGAGCAACCATTGGGCTTTGAAGATGAAAGATTTCCCGACCACGTATTCAAATTGGACAAGGCACTATACGGTTTGAAACAGGCTCCCCGGGCATGGTATGATAGATTAAGTTCATTTCTTATTGAAAACGGCTTCAAACGAGGTAACATAGACCAAACTTTGTTTACAAAAACTTGTGATGATCATTCACTAATTGTTCAAGTTTATGTAGACGATATTATTTTTGGAGCCTCCAATTCAAAAATGAATGATGAATTTGCCCAACTTATGCAGGGGGAGTTCGAGATGAGCTTAATGGGAGAGCTCAACTTCTTCTTGGGATTACAGATAAAGTAAATGGATGATGGCATTTTCATCAACCAGAAGAAGTATACACAAGAAATCGTGAAGAAATTTTAACTTGAGACTGCCAAGCCCTTTGCAACACCGATGTCCACCTCATAGAAAATGGAGGAAGAAAAAGGTAACAAAATTGATCAAAAACTTTTTAGGGGTATGATAGGATCCTTGCTTTATTTGACTGCTAGTAGGCTTGATATACACTTCAGCGTTTGTCTCTGTGCAAGATACCAATCTTGTCCTAAGGACTCTCATTTAGCGGCCGTGAAAAGGATCTTCAGGTATTTGAATGGAACTCTTGACCTTGGTGTGTGGTATCCAAGGAATAATTCATTTGATTTACATGCTTTCACTGACTCTGATTATGCTGGTTGAAAAATGGATCGAAAAAGCACAAGCGGTCACTGTCAGTTTCTTGGGGGTTGCATGGTTTCATGGGCCTTAAAGAAACAGCATTGTGTGGCTTTATCAACTACCGAAGCCGAGTACGTGGCTGCCGGTAGTTGTGCGACTCAGGTGCTTTGGATCCAAGATCAGTTGTTAGATTTTGGTTTTTCTTTAAAGAAAACTTCCATAATGTGTGATAACACTTCTGCGATAAACTTGTCCAAGAATCATATCCAACATTCCCGCACTAAGCACATAGAAGTTAGACACCACTTTATAAGAGATCATATCAATAAAGGTGATTTTGAACTTGTTTTTGTTGATACAAAACACCAACTTGCTGATATATTTACAAAACCTTTGAATTCTGAACAATTTTGCTTTCTAAGAAGAGAATTAGGAGTGTGCAGATTAGACACTTAGATATTTTGAGCTGAATTGTACAAACACTTTTTCCATCTTTTTCATAAAGAAACTGTTCATACTACCTTTTGAATTGCACATAAAAGTTTCACTATTTTCACTCTTCAAACTTGGTCTTTTGTCCATATCACAGTGAATAACAACTTTGGTTATTATACATGCTTTCATCCTTTTGCATCCGCATGTACATAACTGCATATACTTCATCAATGTGTGCATGAATGCCATGATTCACCGGTATATCAAATAGTGTTAGTGGAAAGGTGGATCAAGTCCACCTGGAAGCTTTCATCATGTGTGAGTGTGGTCTTCGGACCTAAGTACTCCGCCACGTACCGGTAATCAAATTGCTTGAAAATATCATTTTGAATTGCTTGAGTGTATATATACTACACACCTTTCAGTTGAAATCTTCTAAGACCTTACGCCCTTGCTAAATAAAATGCTTTGACTAGGACATGTTTTAACATGGCACATATTAAGGGGGAGGTTTTTGCTATAACGGTGCATACACTTCGGGGGAGACATCACCATGAATAGGCTAATTCATCTCTTACATTCTACGCAATCCCTCACACAATTTGCACATGTGAGTTAATGAATCTAACTGATAAGGATTTCACTTGTTCCACTTAACACATTTAAGGACTCTAAAACTGATGGGGACATCGAGGCAAAACCGTCTGCATTTTGTTTACATTTATGTCCTTTTATATTTGTATGTATACCCTTGTGTTATATGGGTACGCAATTGTAAGTCTTAGTGGGTTTATATGTAAAATTCCAGTAGGCCCAAGCAAGGGGGCCCTCACCCCTTTCCCATTGATCCACCTAGACCATGTGGGGCTGGTCAACCATCCTAGGTGGCCATCTAGAAGGTTGGAATGCCAATTGACCACATGGGAGACAAGTGGTTAATATTTTCCAAGGTAGGCTACCTACCTTTCAACCCCTTTCATCTAGTCAAGGGGGCGCCCCGTTCCACTTGCAATATTTTAATTTTTGTGTGTGTTGATCACACTTAATCCCATCCATCCATTCCCCATCCCTAGATCCAATGGTGGAAATTTGATTTGATGTGAATCATATAAAACCTTGTATTTTCATTTGGAAATTAATGAATGATAGAAAAAATTATGTGTAAGCTTGAAGCTTCTTGCGCCCCAGCCCTCTCCCCTGGTGTTCTTCCTTCTCCAACCCCCAATTCTAGAGTGGATCATCTCTATCTCATCCCCCTCAATCTCTGAGTTCATCTCCGGTGCCGCCGCCGCCAGTCGTGCCACCAACGAGCCACCGCGACGTCGATTCTGAATTGCTGCCAAGGTTCTGTTTTATAGAACAAAGGTCTACTACGGGAATTCTTGCACTCAACTCCGACATCCTCCTGATCTGAAATTTTCAAAGGTTGTTCCTATCTTGTATCCCCATCTCCACAAAAACTTTCACGTCCAAATTCCTTCTTTTGATATTTTTACATTTTCGATCTTCAATCTTCTCTAGATCTATCTGCTGTCTGTTCACTGTAACAGTCCGCCTGAGTTTCCCATATTCGACCCATCTTTTGATTTTCCCAGGAGTCCCCAATTTTATTGGAGATTTTTTCCACCTTCCCCTATATCCACAAAGTTTCTTGATTTGCGTTCATCCCTACACATATTTTCTAAAATTCGTCCAAGTTCCTATCTACAGTCTGCCAGTCTGTTTCCAGATCCGACCACAGTCCAGTATACAATTCCTAGAAAATTCAATTCTCCACAAAACTTTTCACAAAAAATATTCCCGTCTTCGTTGTTCAATTCTATATAACTTTTTTGAAGACCCCAACTTCAGACGCGGAGGTCTGCCAATCGGTCAATGTCAGTTCTCAGACAACTCCTCTGCTGATCTGAGATTTCAGCCACTGTACAATAGCAGCTTGGAAATTCGGTCAAGGAAGCACTCCATTTTTTCTCTCTAGTACTAGATCGAATTATTTCGAGTTAGCTTTCCAACGCCGCCAGTTTTGTGTCGATCCGACATCGGGGCTGATTGCAGCGTCCGTTCTCGCCGGAGCGCGCGCCAGAAAATAGAACCGGCAGATCCATGGCCAGTTTTTTCGACCGGTGCCGAACGGAGCCGCCCGGCCTCCGGTCGACGTTCCAACATGCCGCCATCCCAGGGAGCGCTTCCCCAAGCGTCCCCACAACAGCGGTGCCACCGGGTCCCACACGGCCCCTCCGGACAGCACGTGGGCCCCACGGTTGCGAGTACAGGTGCGGCCGAGCTACGCGTGAAGCCGCCCGTCAACCCAGAATCGGTCCTCCCGGGCCCATTTGTGTAGCCCTTTACCTCCCTGCGTGGAGTGGGCAGTGATTCATTGCTGTAACATTTGTGTGTTAACCGTCCTGGGAGTACGAGTTCGGCCGGGTCCGTCTTCCCTACGCCGGGAGCGTGGAGGTATCGTATTCGCTCCTTGCTTGGCATTTCACTTATTTCCATATATGCTTTATATGCCGCTGCTAGAGAGCATGTTTTAGGACCTAGCTTACTATATATTTTCATATCACCGCTGCTGCGAGAGAGAGCGAAGCCGTCCCGTGACCCGATCCGGGCACAAAAGAGAATTGACCACCCTAGCTCTTGCCGGTTTCTCAACCGTGCATGTCCAACCCTTCCCTCGTTAAGGGACAATCACGAGCTCACCTAGAGTCTGAGGACTGCATTCCTCATTCGAGTCGTGTCCGTGGTCCGTCCTGCATCAATTTGGTATAAGAGCGAGTTTGAGCCTAGGGTGTCAAAAAAAAAGAGTGTGTCATTTATGTCTAGTCTTTAGTCATTGTCTAAGTCATGTTTAGGGTCATCATTGTTTTAAAACAAAAAAAAATGTCTTTTTGCATTGCATCCCAATAACTCGCTATATCAAAAGGTCTTATCTGAACGTTAGGCTACGCCTATCGGGAAGGCCGCACACTTGCGCGAGTGATCTTCGGATCGGTTACCTCCGCCACGTATCGAGTTTTGGTTAGGTCTAGGCGCATCGTTTGCATTAGTGTGTTTGCATTAGTCGGTTTCACCTAGTCTGTGTGTCGTTGCATGCCCACTCGGCGAGGTACCCCATACCATCGCACCACACCTATGGCCAACCCACGGGATAACTCGGGAGACCTTCTCTCCTTACGCGATGCGATCATGGCCCTCATAGATCGGATGGATCAATCCGATGCAACCTTTAAGAGCTTCTCGGAACGCATAGATGGTTGTTTTAATGCAATGGAGGAAAGGATACAGTCATCTGATAGATCCGTCCAAGGCCTGGTCAGACGGTTGGAAAGGATGTCCCACAGAGACCCTCCTAGAGTGGTCCAAGACCCACCCCCACCTGCCCAGGCAGCTGCCCAAAGCCAAGCCATTCCCATAGCCCAAGCCCAGCCCGTCCATGTGGTCCAAGGCACGCCCGCACTTGCTCCTCATCCACCACAGGCTCCTCCACCCGCCCCTCCTCGGGTTCCCGAACTACCGCACCGTGACCTTGGTCTCGAGGACTATGGGTCCGACAATGCCTATGAGGGGTATGGTCAGCGCCGTCATGGCTTTCAGCCACAAAGAGATGAGGATGATGATAGGGTCCTTAAGACCGTGCGAGCGGACCCTCCCACTTTTTACGGGTCTTTGGATCCGAAAGTCTACCTAGATTGGGAGTTCGGCATGGACAGTTACTTTGAATGGTATGATATGTCGGAGCGCCGAAGGGTCCGATTCGCCACCATGAAGCTCATGGGACAGGCACAAACCTATTGGAAGAATGTAGAGAGCCTGCTACTTCAGCGGCTAGAACCCCCGATTGACACATGGGCCGAGATGAAGAATAAGCTTCGGCAAAAGTACCTTCCTCCCACATACCGCCAGCGACTCATCGATAGATGGCAAAGTCTTATCCAGAGAGACCGGTCCGTCTCTGAATACATCGCTGAATTTGATGAGTACTTTCTACGATGTGGTGTCACGAAGGAGAGTACCATGCCCGTTTCCCGCTTTCGACGTGGTTTGCGGCCACACTATCAGTATGAGCTTTTCCGCCGCAATGCCAAGACGTTGGAAGATGCATACCAGGTTGCTCTCGAGTTGGAGCAATTTGAGTGAGAGTTTGAGTCTAGCCATCGGTTGGGCCCCACCCCTCTCCGTAGTACCGAGCCCCGTCACTCTGTAGGCCCACATCAGCGGCCTCCCATGGCTCGACCTCAGGAGCCCACCCGTCAGGAGCACTTCGCTCCACGGCCTCACCCTCCTCCACCCCGGGACCAATTTCCATCCCAACCACCGGCACCTGTTGCCCGTTCCCCGGCTCCTATAGCCCATCCTCTAGCACCAGCACCCCCTCCACTATTGTCCAAGGCACCTACACCTCCACCATTGCTGCCTACACCCCCTACCCGACGGGATGATAAGGGTAAGGCCCCTTTTATCGGAGAGAGCAGTCGGTCACGAGTGCAGTGTTTCCACTGTCACGGGTTTGGCCACATTACCAGTGAGTGTCCCGCTCACGCCACCCTAGCCCTAGGTGTTGGAGAAACCTTACCTCCCGAGCTTGAGTGTGTCGATTATGAGGCCGACCAAGCACTAGCTGATGAGTACTATGCCTTGGGGGAAGAGCTGGACGGCTCTCCTGCCGCCCAGGATGCAGCCACTTAGTGGGCTTGATGTCACCACCTTAGTCTAGGGTCATATATGAGTCGGTGTGTTTTCCTTGTGTGGTTTTTTTTGTGTGATTTGTTTGCATGGTTTGTGTGTCGTTTGAGAGTCTGCATGTGTCTTGTGCAAGCTCGTTGTCGTTCTCTTATGAGTAAGAGGCGAGTGGACTCGTTCGATGAGTATGGGATCAGTTCTATCTCTATGCCCCGGATCAGTCACCTATAGGGACCCAGTGGTGATTCTAGTGAGTCGTCGAGCTGCCTCCTTCCCTTTTGAGAGTGCCCCACTCGGAGTGTCCACCTTTAGCCCATAGCAGTTCGTGCATATCGAGTATATATGGAATGAGCAGGTGACATTCACTTGGAGTGGAGCATACCCGTGTTACTTGGCACGGTGACGGATCCGCCGGAGTACTCGAGCATCCATACCCCTACTCGACGGGGTCGAGTTCCTCCCACCCGGGGAGAATTGATGGGGACATCGAGGCAAGACCGTCCGCATTTTATTTGCATTTATGTCCTTTTATATTTGTATGTATACCCTTGTGTTATATGGGTACGCAATTGTAAGTCTTAGTGGGTTTATATGTAAAATTCCAGTAGGCCCAAGCAAGGGGGCCCTCACCCCTTTCCCATTGGTCCACCTAGACCATGTGGGGCTGGTCAACCATCCTAGGTGGCCATCTAGAAGGTTGGAATGCCAATTGACCACATGGGAGACAAGTGGTTAATATTTTCCAAGGTAGGCTACCTACCTTTCAACCCCTTTCATCTAGTCAAGGGGGCGCCCCATTCCACTTGCAATATTTTAATTTTTATGTGTGTTGATCACACTTAATCCCATCCATCCATTCCCCATCCCTAGATCCAAGGGTGGAAATTTGATTTGATGTGAATCATATAAAACCTTGTATTTTCATTTGGAAATTAATGAATGATAGAAAAAATTGTGTGTAAGCTTGAAGCTTCTTGCGCCCCAGCCCTCTCCCCTGGTGTTCTTCCTTCTCCAACCCCAATTCTAGAGTGGATCATCTCTATCTCCTCCCCCTCAATCTCTGAGTTCATCTCCGGTGCCGCGGCCGCCGCCGCCAGTCGTGCCGCCAACGAGCCACCGCGACGCCGATTCTGAATTGCTGCCAAGGTTCTATTTTACAGAACAGAGGTCTACTACGGGAATTCCTGCAGTCAACTCCAACATCCTCCTGATCTGAAATTTTCAGAGGTTGTATCTATCTTGTATCCCCATCTCCAAAAAACATTTCACGTCCAAATTCCTTCTGTTGATATTTTTACATTTTCGGTCTTCAATCTTCTCTAGATCTGTCTATTGTCTGTTCACTGTAACAGTCCGCCTGAGTTTCCCATATTTGACTGATCTTTTGATTTTCCCAGGAGTCACCAATTTTATTGGAGAATCTGTCCACCTTCTCCTATCTCCACAAATTTTCTTCATTTTCGTTCATCCCTCCACATATTTTCTAAAATTCGTCCAAGTTCCTATCTACAGTCTGCCAGTCTGTTTCCAGATCCGACCACATTCCAGTATACAATTCCTAGAAAATTAAATTCTCCACAAAACTTTTCACAAAAAATATTCCCGTCTTCCTTGTTCAATTCTATATAAATTTTCTGAAGAGCCCAACTTCAGACTCGGAGGTCTACCCATCGGTCAATGTCAGTTCTCAGACAACTCCTCTACTGATCTGAGATTTCGGCCATAGTACAACAGCAGCTTGGAAATTCGGTCAAGGTCAGATCTGGAGCACTCCATTTTTCTCTCTAGTTCCAGATCGAAGTATTTCGAGTTAGCTTTCCAACGGCGCTAGTTTCGTGTCATCCGACATCGGGGCTGATCGCAGCGTCCGTTCTTGCCGGAGCGCGCGCCGAAAAATAGAACCGGCAGATCCGTGGCCGGTTTTTCCAACCGGTGCCGAACGGAGCCGCCCGACCTCCGGTCGACGTTCCAGAGTGCCACCATCCCAGGGAGCGCTTCTCCAAGCGTCCCCACAACAGCGATGCCACCGGGTCCCACACGGCCCCTCCGGACAGCACGTGGGCCCCACGGTTGCGAGTAAGGGTGCGGCTGAAGCTACGCGTGAAGCCCCCCGTCAACCCGGAATCGGTCCTCCCGAGCCCATTTGTGTAGCCCTTTACCTCCCTGCGTGGAGTGGGCAGTGATTCATTGCTGTAACATTTGTGTGTTAACCGTCCCGGGAGTACGAGTTCGGCCGGGTTCGTCTTCCCCACGCCGAGAGCGTGGAGGTATCGTATTCGCTCCTTGCTTAGCATTTCGCTTATTTCCATATATGCTTTATATGCCGCTGCTAGAGAGCATGTTTTAGGACCTAGCTTGCTATATATTTTCATATCACCTCTGCTGCGAGAGAGAGCGAAGCCGTCCCGTGACCCGATCCGGGCACAAAAGAGAATTGACCACCCTAGCTCTTGCCGGTTTCTCAACCGTGCACGTCCGACGCTTCCCTCGTTAAGGGACAATCACGAGCTCACCTAGAGTCTGAGAACTGCATTCCTCATTCTAGTCGTGTCCGTGGTCCATCCCGCATCAGAAACCCCTACATGAAAATCACGTGACTTATGAGGAAAAAGCTGTCAGCCCCGTCAAAAATAATCAATAAGTGTGATTTGACATGAAGTAAATCGGGAATCCACCCTGACATAAAGGAGGAAACTCGCATTGAAAAGTGTCCTATCCACATAATCATAAGTGACGATGCCGAGTAACCGGGAAGTGCCCCTGAAACAAAGGGCATGACTCGTGTCAAAAGGTTAGTCATCTTGTCTTTCAAAAATCAAAATAATCTTGGGGTTGTGCGAAGCTACCAAAAGTCGAGCACGTTGTATGAAAGTATAGGGAAGAAAAGTTCTTATTTGTGTTCTTTAGAAAATCTAAAATCTATGCTATCTAGATTTCATTGCTCATATTTCACATATTCATCTAGGGAGTGATTGTATAGATGTACACCTTGAATCAGCCATATTTCATGAGTCTTGCAGTACCACTTATTGTAAGCACTACTTTTTTACTATTGCACATGAAATTCCTGTTCTTGGTCTATAGCATATTTCCTAACCCATTCATAAAGAATATGTTTGCTATCTTATGGTATACTGAGTGCATATGTGCTTGACTGGTCATAACTTGCGTTTCATATGCATCTCATTGAGTTCATTGTGCATATTGAGGCTTAACCTTCATCCTTTACCGCTTTCATAATCCCGTATTTGACTCTGACAAAAAGGGGGAGAAATAACTTTGCATTGCTTGAATGAAGATTCATGACTTGCTTAGTCTTTGATTGATTATGCGTTTATGCTTTTGACTTGATCTTGTTGTTTTGTCATCCATCATGTAAATATCATAGATCTATAAATGGTTTTATCTTCGTCAAAAAGGGGAGATTGTTGTGCCCCGGACTGTTTTGACGAAGATTCTGAATGAAATGTCATGATTTCGGGTTCAATGAATTTGCATGTATACAGGGTTGATGAATGATTGCCTTGAATGAAATCTTGCATGATTGATCTTCTTTGATATACATATTTGATGAAAGACGAGGTTGATGAATTTCAAACTTGAATGCTTGATTTGTAAGAATGCTCAATTTGAAAAAGGCTGATCCGAATCAACTTCATTGAATGTTGAATGTTGGCGTGAGTTATTGTTGATTGAGCTCGAACGATGGACATAACTAATGAGTGAATAGGTCATTCGGTGAATCGCAAAATGAATGGATGTTTCAAATGTGGAAGAATCTCAATTGTTAAATTGAGTTGTTAAATTGAATGGGAAATTAAATGTAGGACTATTGTGAAGCTAGTCACTCAATCTCTCAAGGCCAAGGTATGAATACTTGACTATTTGGATCTTGTGTGAATGGACTGATTTGGGTAAAAATTCATGTTTAATCATGTTTATCTGAGTTGTATGAACTCCCTTGATCAACCTTGATGTATGTTTTTGATTCATGAAGGTTTCAATTACATTTATTGAAATTTTGCTTCTGTAAGTAAAAGTGTCGACCCCAGGGGTCGACACTTATTTGTGGAGTCTCTGCCTTCGTTGAGATATAGGACACTGACAGATTGTGTCGACCCCAGGGGTTGACACTTTCACCAGGAGTCTGCAATTTTTCTAAGACAGAACTCTCATGAAAAAGTGTCGACCCTGAAGGTCGACACTATCAGGTTAAGTTTGTTCAATTCTGTGAAAATAGAATGTTCGTGAAAAAGTGTCGACCTCGTGTGTCGACACTTTTCATCAGGAATGTTTTGTTCTTTTAACAGGCCAGAAGACTTCGTAAGAAGTGTCGACCCCATGGGTCGACACTCGTGTCGCGATTTTGCTTTTATATATATTCTGGCTGAACCTTCAGGAAAAAGGGTCGACCCCATGGGTCGACACTTTCTCTGAACTTTCGAACGGGCTTTCCGGATCTGTTTAGAACCCTAATAAAGTGGATCCAAATGGCTTGGCTTTTGACCATAATGGCCTTAGGGCTACCTTTTCATCTTGTATGTATTATGAAGGGGGTTTGGGAAGGGCTTTTAAGTCCCTTGGGGCTTCAAACCCCTTGGTTTAAAGAGCCGCCCCTCTCTTCCGATCGAACCATTCAATAGAGCTTCTAACATTGAACTCTTTGCCTTGCAGGAGAAGAAGGTACTCCCATCTGGTGGAGGTGAAGGAGAGCTGTGCCAAAGTCATTTTCCATCGAGCCCGAGCCAAGATCTGGAGGTCGCGGACTGCATCCTCTTCATCCGGAGCCTTGGGCGACTACATCCTCTACACCGGCTTCATCCAACCTTCGGTTCATTTGTTCTAAGTGCTACCTTCTCTATTCTCCTAGCTTGATTAAGGTTTTGTGGGGTAGATCATCTCATTTATCATTCTCTTAAGCAAATTTGTGGGGTAGATCATCTTGTCTATCTTTTTCATAGTGATTTGTGCTTAGAACGATTCTCTCAGAACTGGGCTTGTATTTTCTCCATTCTATTTCACATATCTAGATGATTTTGGAGCTTGCTCCGAGTGTGTGTGTGGGTTATCTCGTCATCGTACGAGAACCCACGTGTGTGGGCCATCGAGCCCGTGTGTGTGTGGTTGCTGCCGTCGAGCAGCGTTTATAGTGAAATCCTCTCGAGGTGAGAGGGGTGGACGTAGGACGGCACTTGGTGCATCTGAACCACCTAAAAATACTGTGCCGTGGTTTGCTTGTCTGGTGGTTGTTGATATCTACTTCTCCGTTTGCTATACGAGTGTGAGTCGGTGAGGCGTGAGTGTTCTCAACTGTCCGTCCAAATATTGTTGTCCGAGTGAGTATACATGTGCGCTGGAGAGGTGTGAGAGCTTGCTTGATTTAATTTCGGTTGTTTTAATCAAGCCTCTGTCTTAGATTTTCTCCTCATATCTGTGGCTTGTGTGGGTTGTTTTTATATTTGCGAAAAGGGTGGGCAATCAATTCACCCCCCCCCCTCTCAATTGCCTCCTAACTGGGCCAATACCAGCAACGAACTGATCTTTACCTATAAAATTCCGGTCGACCGCCAGACCCTACCGGTCGACCGCCAGCCCCGATGCAGCAATGTTTGACTTTGTTTTCCACCTCGAGGGCAGCCCCTTTCCTTGTATTTGTTTAATCCTAGAGTCACCCGATCTCCCATGAATTGTGGATCTGGTCTGGGGGGTGTCTATTGACCATCCAAAGAGATATAAAACACACACAAGAGGGATTGAAACCCTAATGAATCAAAGAGAGATCAAGAGAGGCTAGAGGAGGCTGTTCAAGGGAAGAAGAAGAGGGTACTGTAGCCATGAACAGTACTTCGTGCAGAAGTTCTTCATCCATTCCAAGGTGATTCAAGCTTAGATCGGAAGCAAGCAACCTCCAAGGAAGCTAGAAGCAATCAAGGTTCTAAAGGGTAATCAAATCTGTATCCTTAAACCTCTTCATCAACTCAAGGGGATCAAAAGGAAGATCAAAGCTACATCCAAAACTCTCTCCATCAACTCAAAGGGATTCAAGGAAGATTATCTCACAAGAAAGAAGATATCATTCAAGCATCAGATTCAAGCTCCAGCAATCTCAGACAAGATCTATTTCATTTTAGCATATCTCTATATCTTGTTTGAGCATTTTCATCTTGTTCTCTTTTCATTTTATTCAAACTATTGAAACTGAGAATCATCCCTACCGATGGTTAGTAGGAAGGTAATCGGAAGTTATCCGATCTGCGGTGTTGACGTCCCTACCTGTGGTTAGTAGGAAGGTAATCAGAGGTCTTTCTGATCTACGGTTCAGTGCGTGGAACTAGTGGAGCTTCACCAGGTTTGGTAAGGGGTGAACGTAGGACTGGGGATTCAGTCCGAACCATCTTAAAATCCCTTGTGTTGTGGTTTGATTGTGCGATTGCTTTGTGTTAGATGCATGCTTAGGTTCAATCTCTATATTGCATAATCATCGTGTTAAGCAAATCGTTGTGTCCTTCGCTAAGCTAGTTATATTCCGCTGCGATTTTTCTTTATCTAGCTTTAAAGAGGGGTGTTCTGTGAAAAGAGAGGCAGATCTATTCACCCCTCCCCTCTAGATCTGCTATCCACTACTCAACAAGTTGTATCAGAGCCTAATCTCTCACTATGGGGTCAACGACCTTGAGAAAAATGGTGGATTAGCGTCCAAGGATTTTTTACCTGAAGGACATTCTATGAATAGACCTCATTATTTCAATGGAACTAATTATCTTTATTGGAAACATCGCATGCAGGTGTTCATTCGTGCCCAAGACTACGAACTTTGGCGAGTGATCAGCAAAGGTCCGTATGAGCTTACGGATGATGAGGACTTATGGACCAAATAATAAATAAGAAAACCCACTGTCAACTGGAGTGCTAAACATATCACGCAATGCTCACTCCATCTAGAAGAATTTTCAAGAGTGGCTACCTGCGCAACTGCAAAAGAAATGTGGGACAAGTTAGAGGTAATTTATGAAGGAACCTCTCAGGTACGAGAAACAAAAGCCAACATTTTAATTTCTGAATATGAAATGTTCAGGATGAGGCCTGATGAGTCAATTCGAGACATGTATGCTCGCTTAACTGTGCTTACTAATAGTCTAACAGATTTGGGAAAGAAATATTCAGAACAGGAAATTGTGAGGAAGATTCTTAGGTCACTGACTCCAGTATGGCACACGAAGGATACCATGGTTGAAGAATCCAGAGATCTCGCAACTACTAAGGTAGATGAACTCATTGGGTCATTGATGACCTATGAGATCAACCTCAAGAACAAAGAGGCTGAGGTGCCTAAGAAAAAGTCCCTAGCTCTTAAAGCAGGACCCAACGGTCAAAGTACTTCTGATGAAGGTGAGGCTTCTGCGAGTGAGGGAGATGAGGATGATGTAGCCATGCTCACACGTAAGTTCAGAAAATTTCTGAGAAAGGAAGGTAAGAGCTTCATGAGAGGAAGGTCACAGGTAAGAAAAGGTTTCAAATCTAATTCTGAAAACTTTAAGAAAGCTGACAAGATCATTTGTTATTCTTGTAACAAACCAGGGCATTTCGAGACTGAATGTCCTGAAAAATTCTGAAAAGCTAACAAATGGAAGGGCAAGAAGAAGAACAAGGGCCATGGTATCCACATGGAGTGACGAGGAAGAAAGTGATGGTGGAACTAGCTCCTCGGACAAAGAAAAAGAAGATCTTTGTCTCATGGCCAGAGGTGACGAAGAAACTGAGGTAAACTCTCCATTTGAAAATTACATAATTGATGATTGGGAGGAAGCATATATATAGCTCATGGAAAAATATGACATGTACAAGAAGGAGAATAAATCATTGAAAAAAAATTAACTTGCTTGTGCATGATCATGATATGAATGATAAGATTGCTTCACTTGAAACTGAAATTGAAGATCTTAAGAAAATGATTAAGGATTTGGAAGAGGGAAGAAAAGAATTGGTTGACTTGGAAATTGAAAATAAAAACTTAAGAAATGAGATTGATAGCATGAAGGTAAAAATGCAAAGCTATGAAAAGGACAGCAAATTGAGCATTGAGAAGTATGAAGCTGTCAAACAAGTCAACACTCAACTTCTTCAAAAAATTAAAAATCTACAAAAAGAGTTGAAAGATAAACAATAATCATTGGAAAAGTTTGTAGATGGAAGACAAAACCTAGATGCATTACTAGGTACCAGAATGAACTTCAACAAGGAAGGGTTGGGTTTTGAACCTACAAACAAAAGGCCATTTGGGTTAAAAATTATCACATTTGTTTCCTCTTCTGATGCTTCTACCTCAAACACAACACCTACTCAAAATCAAGAAAAATAGAATGGTAAAAGAAAAGAAAAGGTTGAAGAGGAAGCCACTGAAATCCCCAAGATGAAACCTCAAAAGTCTAAGAAGAGTCAACCATCCCTACAGCACAGGTCAACACTTCCTTGGCCATCGCCCACTCAGGCCGCAAAACAAATTCAGCCTTCTAGATGACATTGTAACTGGGTTGCACATTCATACAGGTCGACACCACCTTATTTTTGGGGCAATTATGATTCCTTTGTTCACCAATCTTATAAGCTTCAAACCCTTAGGTGGCAAAATAGTTACTTTCAACCCAAAACCAACAAGTGGCCTCAATGGGTTAAGAAGCAAACTTCCTCAAATGCCCACAAAATCCAACAAAGAGCCTCTAAACAGAAAGTGAGTGTCAAAGCTGAAAAGAAAAACTAAATTCCTGCTCTAAGCAAACAAAACATAAATGCTAGGAAGGTTTGGATTTCAAAAGAAATGGCTTCATGTTTTGAAAATCTGAAGAGCTTGATGGGGCCCAAATTTTGTTGGGTTCCAAACACCATTGCTTAATTGCTTGTGCATGAATGTCTTGCAGCCATGCATAACAGGTGGTACCTTGATAGCGGCTGTTCAAGACACATGACAGGAGACAGAACAAAATTCTATTTCTTGATGGAAAAGGAAGGAGGACACGTCACATTTGGAGGGGACAACAAAGGAAGAATCAATGGAACAGGTAATGTAGGTAAGAACAATTCCAACTCCATTTGTAACGTGCTGCTAGTTGAAAGTTTGAAATACAACTTGCTCAGTATAAGTCAATTGTGTGATAAAGGTCACAAAGTGCTGTTTGATTCTCATGAATGTAAAATCTTTGAACCATAATCTGACAAGGTAAAATTTTCTGGTAAAAGAGTCAACAATGTTTACATGATTGACTTAGATGATCCTGCTCATATAAACCTCTGTCTTACTGTACCAAAATTTGAGCTTGCATGGTTATGGCATCGTAGACTAGGACATGCTAGCTACAATGTCTTGCATAAACTTTTCAAGCATTCAATGGTGAAAGGTTTGCCTGAACTATCTTTTAAACAAGAAAACAAATTGTGTGATGCATGTGCCCTAGGTAAACAAACAAGAAAATCTGTAGCAACCCTGATAAATTAAAGGACTAGGAAGTTTAAATAAATTAAAATTAATAAATAAACGAGGCCAGACCGTGTACATAACCCGTTTACGTCCTTATAAGTCTTACAAAAGAACTCGTGAACCCTACCCTAGTATTATAGTAAATTTAAGAATAACATGTTATTTTATGTAAGCATTAAATGCACAACATAATTTTTATTGAATTAAGAATCATTAAATCTTGAAGAAAATGTCAATTTATATTTTATTACTAATTTAGAAAATTTAATATTCCGCATTTAATATATTATAATCTTATTAGAAGGAAGAATGATATATATATATAAGATTTAAATACACTAAAGATATATAAAGGATAAAAGAATGGACATATATACAATTTCGGTCCTTTCAAGGGCATTGAGAAAAGGTCAAAACCTCAATTGACGCTTTTTGATATAGATGTATCTAGTGTAAGAAACGACTGCATGCAAGTCGTTATTTATAAATTAGTGAAAATCAAATAAAGTATATAGTTAAAGAGTTATAGAGAAAATAGGGATATACACACAATATCGGTTCTTTAGAGGCTAAGGAAAAAAATTGTCAAAGGCAATTGACGCCTCTTTGTGAAGGCGTTATTTTAAAATGACGACGTTGTATATGTCGTTAATTAGTTAGAGTATAAGAAGTATAAATGGCATAAGAAAGATATATAGTTAAAGTTTTTAGAGTATAAATACAATTTTGGTTCTTGAAGAGAAGCAAAAATGGGAAGAGACACCTAAGACAATGGCGTCAATTACCAAAGAAACGACTTGATAAAAGTCGTTATTTTATTCTAAAATGAATAGTGCCATTTTTTCGACTGAGGAATTTTGGAAAAATAATTATATGAAAAAATAAAGAAAAATGGAAAACTCATATTCCTAAAATTTCCTATCTAGATCACATCAAGAAAAAAAGATAAAAATTTCGGAAGTTTCTAACACTTAAGTTATACGTGTTTCGAACTGTTAATAAAGGAAATACTAATACCATTAGGATTGCTACTAGCAATGCTATTCCCAATCGAACTCCAACCCTATAGGGTCTCCAAAACCCTATAAATACCAACCCCTTCGAGCCAATCTATTGGCTTTTCTCCTTCCTTCACGACGACTGCAAGCTGATACTAAGAAGGCTTTGTTCTTCTTTCGCAAGGAGGCTACAGAGACTTCGCTTCTTCCGGCATTCTTCCTGCATCGTCGTCCTTTGCTACCGAACGAAAGGAAGAAAGCCAGTTTTCTTCTATTCTTCATCTATCGTTGATGGATCGGAGTGATAGCCGTGCCTCTCTTCTCCCTTCGATTGAAGCTACAGGCGATTACTAAAGAAGCTCCGCTTCTTCTTTGACGTCTTATTGATTGCTGTTAGAGCCACTGCTGCCGATATCTCTTATATTTTCTTCCATCCTTCACACCTAGCCATCCCAAATAGTATTGAAAGGTAGGTAGTCTTTCTGATGGCTAAACAAGTATTTAACAAGCTTCGGTAATCATGTTAAGCATGCATATAGGTCTACAGTTAATTTTCGTGAAAGTTTACGTTCTATAGAATTATGGTAAAGGACGCCCCAGAGTAAGGCGCTATTTGTATTTAACGCCGTGCAAATAGGCGTCAATTTACCAGTTAATTAACAATTACGCATGTTTAAAAATTTAATAACTATGAACCCTAATGTGTTTACAAATGCATGATCATATCATTGAATTCCTGCTATTTTTCACCATATGTCCATGTCTCTAGTTTTCTGATTGGAAAAACCCCAAAAAGAAAAAAAATCCATGTGTCTGTGATCATCTGGCCACATGAGAATAAACGACGACCCTATCCATGTTGTCAATTGAATGGACGCCCTCGCACGCAGCCGTCAAATTGTGAAATTTTAAGATAATTATGAAAATGTTCATAAACACCTGGATATTGGAAATAACGACATACATCCTGCCGTCTCTTTGATATATGATGCCCCTGACAAGGGCGTTATTTACTAAATTGAAGACTTGGTCTAAGTCGCCCTATATATAATTGGAAAGTATTTACAGGATGTAAATTAACAGTAATCTGGATGAAACGACTGTGCGAATAGTCGTTAATTATTGAATTGACGACCCTAATGAGGGCGCCAATTTCCAAAATGAAGACTTTACCTAAGGCGTCAATTCCCTGTTTCTTGTTTTTCGTGGATTTCTATAACCTACTGTCAGTAAGTTATGTTTTGACACATAGTTCCACGTTTTACATTATTTTAACGATTACCCATATTTCTCGGTGATAGATGAACCCTCCGTCGGACATTCAGTTCCTTCGGACTTGTGACTTTATCATAGAGACCTCCATAAGACTCCGCTAGCCTTGGATTCCCTCAAGGCAGCCGAGTAGGTTGTACCCTTTAAACCCATGTTACTACTTGATGGCCATGTCACTCTAATGAAACATGGTATAACGGTCCTCATGACATATTTTTGGACGCCATGAGATTATTTTGAACAAATAGAATGGAAAACTATGCCATTGATATTTCTGGAAAAATTACGTGCCTATCTTGCCTTAAGATCAAGTGACCACATGAAGTATTGTTAACCGGTTCATCTCGGATTTATCCTGAGTTAGATATCATGCATAATCATGGTCATTTTCTCTAGCGTTCTATGACACTGGGATCCTTGGAATCTATTCTTAATTGAGAACATAACCCTTTGACTCTGTATTTGGCCATATCTGATTCTGAAATATTAAAGTGCTCTGGGTCTGCGACTTTTCAGTGCCAGGTAGGACGGAAGTCTAATTCTGTAAACCATGGTAAACTTCTGGGTGTGGCATTGCACCAAATTCTGTATACCTGTTATATTTCTGATATTCTGTTATATTTGTTATTCTGTAAATTCTGTGAGTTCTGGAGATTCTGTTATTCTGATATTCTGATGTTCGGTTATTCTGACAATTTAGTTATTCTGCTTGAATGTTTAATTCTACTTATATTTATTGAAACTCTGTTATATTCTGGCCAATTCTGAAGTTATGTTCATCTAAGTATCTGTCCTTGTTATATTCTGATAGCTTGTCCTTGACTCTGCATGGGAATTCATCCCTATTTCTCTTGAGCTCGTATCCGCCTTTGACTTTGATATTCATCTTTTCTATTAGATTGAGCTTCATGATTTTCTAGTTCCATGCATTGCATCGTCACGAATACGTTAATTGGCTAATCACTTATATTCTGCTTGATGAGATATGCAATTCCTATTGAGCATTTCGCTCACCTGCCTATCTTTAACGTTTTTCAGGGAACGACATTGAAGATAGTCCATCAGATGGGGAAGGGCAAGAGTGAAGAGTGTAATGGAGAATCGTGTCGGTGTCTTTTATTCTTTCTTTGAGTCTCGTCTTGTTATTCGAGTCCTTTCTCTTTATTAGAATGTAATAGTGAGTCCTTCCTACACTCATGTAAGTTGAGTCAAGATATGTAAATTAAATATTTGATTATCAATAAAGATTAAATTTGCCCACATTGTCCAGTGTGTAATTTTGTGTCTTATGTTTGCTCTGATCATTCATGACTGTATCACTGCCGCGTTCCGAACTACACGTTCCGCTGCTATCGGTTCGGGGCGTGATAGTTTGTGGTATCAGAGCCTAGGTGTATTAAACCGTAGCTCTTGACTATAGGTTGCCATAAGTTCTAGGCTCAACCCCATTATTACCCGGTGAGAGTGGGTAGAACCTTGGGTTAAGAGCTAAAAAGGAAGTTAAAATACTAATAAGATTAGTTTGTGAAGATAGATTAGTAAAAGTTCACGAGAATTACTTGATAAATCTTATATGATATCTGGAGAGGGGGATTTCTATAGCCCACCCAAAGAGCAGCCCAACAAGACCCAACAGGGTCCAACGAGGCAAGCTCACCCGAGTGATAGCCCACGGGGCCCACTCAGGAAAGAAAAGCCCAATGAACAAACACTCGAGGAACCAACTCTCCCCGGTGGCCCCTAGGCTCGGAGGGCCCGAGTGATGGTCAGGTCACAAGGTGGGTCCGGTCCAAGCCGTTTCCCCACCCGGGAGAGACAGGCGTTAGCCGACCTATCCGACCCCTCTTTCACCGAGCTATGCTCATCGCCCGGACAGGGCTGGCATTTCAGGAGCTCGGCCAGACCAGACATTATCCGTTCGTGCTGTTGTTAAGAGTCCCCAACAGACAGGGGAATCAAGAAGCCGTCGGACTTCAAGGCGATAACGCTCCCAGGATAAAGGCCATGAAAGCCCACGTTGAGGACGTAACTCCCGCCAGAGACCCCTCAGCTTACAGGACTCCTGAAGGCGGCATACTATTTAAACCAGGGCTACCCTCCGGTGGAAGGTAAGAAGAAAAAGGGAGCCATTAAGGCACTCACACTCGAAACTCCTGAGCAATCCGCTTCACCCCTTTGGTGGAGAGGAATCTCGCGCACCAGCTTTTCTCCTCCCCATCATTGCTTCCACCGCAGCTCTACTGGCTTAGCCATCGGAGGGTTTTGCCCCAGGGAAACCCCCTGGGCCCTCTGATACGTTTCCCTGTCTTGCAGTTCATCTTCTGGTGATCCACAGCCCGCTCAGGACTCAGCGCGAGATTTCGCCTCTTCATCTGGCGCCGTCTGTGGGAAACGCACGAAGAGCCAAGATGGTGAGAAGAAGCTCAGGGAGGAGATCCGCCGTCGAGAAGGGTAAGGCCGTGGTGGCGGCAGGAGATGGCCCCTCTAAGGCCTCACAGAACCCTCCCTCCAACGCCAGCGTCCCCAACAATGGGCCGCCGCCCCCTCCGACGGCGATGGGGGTACCCCCCAATGGTGGCGACGAGGTCTTCCAGGCTCTAAATAAGAAGCTTGACGTCCTCGTGGAGCTCATGCGGGCCCAGGCGGCAAGGGATGCCAGGTCTCGCGCCCCGTCCGGGAGCCCCCCCCGTCGAAGTGCGTCCCAGCATACCGCGGGGGGCCGCTTCACCCTTCGCGGTCAACAGCTCATCCGCAACAACGCGGGAGGACCCTCGCAAGCTCCGCCCCCAGAGCAAGAGGCTTCCTCCACGCCCAAAAAAGGGAAACAGGGGGCGAGGCCTCCACTCCCGAGCGCCGACGGTCCTGAGGATCGCCACGACGCTCCCCCCAGTCCTACGGCGCGACCGCAGCCGGAACTATCCCTCCGACTGAGGGATTTTGAAAGACGTTTTGCAGAGTAAGAGCGCGCCCTCCGCGCCCAGCAGAAGACCTCTCTCCCGGAGGATGAGGAGAAATCCCCTTTCTCCGAATACATCTTGAAGGCAGAGGTGTCTCCCAGAACCTCCATTCCGACCTTCAAGCTCTATGATGGCCAGGGCGACCCAGCCGACCACTACGACAGCTTCGACGCCCTGGTGACTCTGCATGGAACACCGGATCCTATTAAATGCCGAGCCTTTGCGGCCACCCTGGTCCAAGGTGCTCAGGCATGGTTCCGGGCCCTCGCCCCTGGGTCCATCCGGGACTTCAGGCAATTCGGGCGAGTCTTCAAGGAGAGCTTCGCCGGAAGCGCCCCTTCAAGGTCAGTAGCGGGACTCCTGGCCCTCAAACAGGCACAAGGGGAAAGGCTCCGGGCTTATGTCCACCGATTTAAATCGGAAGCCCTCAGAATTCCCCGCCTGGATGTGGCCTCGGCCACGACCGCTCTGACCAGGGGCACCCGGGACGAGAATCTCCGCCGCGAACTGGTCCTCCACCCTCCCTCGACCCTTGCCGAGCTAGTGACTCTGGCACTGCGCCACGCCGAGTGCGAAGAAGTACTCAGCGCCTGCCGAGACACAACCGGCTCGGGTCGGGAGGGGGACAAGAAGCGGGCCTCCGAGCCAAACCCTGGCTCGGGCAAGAAGCGCGATCGGGAAGGAGAACGCAAATGGAAGTATGAGCGGTACACCCCGTTGACCACGCCAGTCTACGAGATCTATGAAGACATCAAAGACTCGGGACTCCTCCGCCAGCCCAAACCAATGAGATCGAAGAACCGCAAGCACGACAGGCATTGCCTGTTCCACGGCGACCACGGGCACCACACCGGCGACTGTCACCAGCTCCAGGATGAGATCGAACGTCTCATCCGTCAGGGGCACCTGGCCCGGTTTGCAGCTGGGAGCAAAGAGGACCGAGACGCCGCCGAGGAGATCGACAACGCCCCCCGAGGGGTCCACATCAACGTCATCTCCGGAGGAACGGCATCGGGTGGCGACACCAGCCGAGGAAGGAAGCGTCATGCCGAGCGGGCCAGCCGGGTCTTAGAGCCCTCAGGGGGCCCGCCGAGGGAGCCCCAGGTCATAGTCTTCTCCGACCAAGACCTGGAAGGGCTAAGCACCCCGCATGATGATGCCCTCGTTATCTCGGCCACAATAAACCATTGTAACGTAGATAGAATTCTGGTTGACAATGGGAGCGCCCCCGATGTATTATCTTATGACTGTTTCCTCAAGATGGGGGAAGACCCATCCAAGCTCCGCCCGATCCGAACACCCCTTTGCGGGTTTAACGGCCTGGCCACCTACCCCGAGGGAGCCCTAAGCCTGCCGATCACCATCGGCACCCCACCTAAAACCGTTTCGGTCATGGTGGACTTCATAGTGATCAAGGGTATGATAGCGTACAACGCCATTTTCGGCCGGAAAATTCTCGGCCGAATAAAGGCCGTACCATCTACCTATCACCAGAAAATGAAGTTTCCCACCAAAAACGGGTTGGGGAAGTCCTGAGGTAACCAGGCCATGGCTAGAAGGTGCTACAACATCTCGGTGGAAGCCTCAAGGCCGGACGGGGGGGATAAGGGCCCCAAGGGAATCGAAGGGAAGACCGTAACCGCCGAGCCCGGTGGCGAATTGCTAACGATATTCCTAAACGATGACCCGGCCCTCGGAGTAAGGATCGGAGCTGACCTACCACCCAAGGAACAGCAGCAATATAAGAAATTTCTTTCTGAGTACGTCCAGGCCTTTGCTTGGTTCGATGATCAACTCCCTGGCATACCAGAGAAGACCGTGATGCACAAGCTCAGCCTCGACCCCACCGTCAGGCCCGTACAGCAACGGAGAAGGAAGCATGCGCCCGAGAAGCAGGCGGTCATCAAGGCGCAGGTCACCAAGGGACAAGAGACAGGCCTCTTCAGACCAGTCCTGTACCCTACGTGGCTAGCCAATGTCATCCTGGTGCCAAAAACCACAGGCAAGTGGCGAATGTGCGTGGACTTCACCGATCTGAATAAGGCTACCCCCAAGGACTGCTATCTGCTACCGAGCATCGACCAATTGGTTGACTCAACCTCGGGCAACGAGATACTCAGTTTCCTGGATGCCTATTCGGGTTATCACCAGATCAGAATGAATCCAGAAGACATCGAGAAGACCACCTTCATCACCGACTGCGGCGTGTACTGCTACACTCGGATGCCCTTCTGGTTAAAGAACGCCGGAGCCACATATCAGCGACTGGTAAATCACATTTTTGAGGGACAGCTAGGTCGGAACGTCGAGGCTTACATTGACGACATCCTCGTCAAGACACCCAAGGCCCGAGACCACTTCACCGACCTCGCCGAAACCTTCGGCACCCTCCTGAAGTACAACATGAAGCTCAACCCCGCCAAGTGCGCCTTTGGAGTAAAATCCAGGAAGTTCCTGGGTTTCCTGGTCACTCGGCGCGGGATCGAAGCCAACCCCGACAAAGTCCAGGCCATCCTGGACATGCGCCCGCCCACGTGCATTAAAGACGTCCAGCGTCTGACAGGGCGTGTCGCCGCTCTCAGCCGTTTCCTGTCCCGTGTGGCCGAACGATGCTTGCCCTTCTTCAAACTGATGAGGGGACCCAAGCTAGCATCTGCTACGTTCGCATGGGATGAGGAGTGCCAGACAGCATTCGCCGATCTTAAGGAGCTCCTGGCTTCGCCACCGGTGCTCTCCAAGCCCGTCCCAGGCGAAGTCTTGCTGCTCTACCTCTCGGCGACGCCATCCACGGTCAGCTCGGTCCTAGTCAGAAATGACTCGGGAATCGAAAGACCGGTTTACTACACCAGCAAGGTGCTCAATGAGGCCGAACGAAGGTACCCCGCAACCGAGAAACTCGTGCTAGCGTTGGTCACCTCCGCAAGGCGCCTCCGCCCCTACTTCCAGGGGCACCCCATCACCGTGCTAACCGGCGAGCCGTTGAAGAAGATTCTGGCCCACCCCGAGGCCTCAGGGCGACTCGTCAAATGGGCCATTATGCTCGGGGCCTACGACATCTCGTACCAGCCACGATCAGCAATCAAAGGCCAAGCGCTCGCCGACTTCATTGCCGAAAGCACCATCCCCGCCGAGGACAGGCCTCCGACCACGACCGGGCCAACCTGGGAACTGTTCGTCGATGGATCGTCCAATTCGGCAGGCAGCGGTGCGGGGATCCTCCTGAGGTCCCCCGAAGGGATAGAGCTACAGTACGCCTTAAAATTTAACTTTCAGGCATCCAACAATGCTTCCGAATACGAGGCCCTTATCTCGGGAGCACGCATGGCCCGACGGTTGGGGGTCGAGCGAGTCAGGATCCACACCGACTCTCAACTAGTCACAGGTCAGGTCAACGGCGAATATGAAGCTCGGGAGGCACCCATGATCAAATACCTTCAGTGGGTCCGGAGCCTGGCCCAACAGTTCGAGGGATTTGAGGTAGTCCGGATAGCTCGGGAGCAAAACTCTCGGGCGGATGCCCTCTCTCGATTGGCCTCCTCCCTAGACCTGGAAGGTACAGGATCGGTCCTCCTAGAAGAGCTAGAGCGCCCGAGCATCGACACGGAGCTCCTCGCTGTTGACTCGGCCACTCCAAGTGACTGGCGCTCCCCCTACCTGTCCTGGCTACAAGACTCCCAAGAGCCCTCCGACCCTCGAGAAGCCCGCCGAATGAAGTATCAAGCTCCGCGCTTCGTCGTCCTCGAAAACACCCTCTACCGAAGATCGTTCTCCGGTCCCCTTCTGAAGTGCCTCGGTCCCGACGAGGCAGGCCGAGCCATCCAAGAGATTCATGAAGGCCTGTGCGGAGCGCACTCAGGGGCAAGGTCGCTGGCCAGAATCCTGTTACGACAGGGGTACTGGTGGCCCACCCTGCAGCGCGACTGCTCAGCCTATGTTCAGCAGTGCGACCGGTGCCAGCGGTTCGACCATTTGGTCCATCAGCCGGCCACGGAACTTGTCACCCTAGCCGAGCCTTACCCTTTCGCTCGGTGGGGAATCGATATCCTTGGGCCATTCCCAACGGCCCAGTCCCAGAGAAGTTCATCGTCGTCGCCATCGACTACTTCACCAAGTGGATCGAGGCCGAGGCTACGGCCAGGATCACCGAGACAGTCGTTTGGGGCTTTGTTTGGAAATCGATCATTTGTCGCTTTGGCATCCCCCGAGTGATAGTAAGCGATAACGGTCGGCAATTCGACTCTCGGTACTTCCGAGACAGATGCGCCGACCTAAATATCCGCAACCACTTCACTTCGGTCGCCCACCCTCAGGCCAACGGGCTAGTTGAAAATGCCAACAAGACTATCTTGAAAGGCATAAAAACCAGACTCGGCAAGGCTAAGGGTAGCTGGCTCGAGGAATTGCCTAGCGTACTGTGGTCGCACCGAACAACCCCCAGGACGGCAACCGGTGAAAGCCCTTTTCAGTTGGTATACGGCACCGAAGCCATCGTTCCATTGGAGATCGCCAATCCGTCTCTCCGAGTGATCAGCTTCTCACTCGAGGCAAACGGGCAAAAGTTGCTCGAGAACCTCGACCTGGCAAACGAACTCCGAGAGATCGCGAACGTCCGGGTAACGGAGTACCAGCGCCGCCTCACTCGATACTACAACGCCAAAGTCCGAGACAGACGTTTCCAACCGGGGGACTTCGTCCTCAGGAAGGCCGAAGCCTCTCGACCACTAGAGGCAGCGGGCAAGCTATCCCCCAACTGGGAAGGCCCCTACCGAGTGGTCGAGACGCTCAGAAAAGGTGCGTACAGGTTAGCGACAATGGAAGGGGAACCTATTCCTCGGACATAGAATGCAGCCGCACTACGCAAATTCTACTTTTGAAATTGTACAGCAAGATGGACGGAATAAATCCCTGTTCTTTTCATTCCAAACCATTGGTACATCAGGTAGGCAAATGCCAGTACATCACATAGCAAAAAAAACAAAACAAAACAAAAATCCGTCTAACATCGCTTCAAGGGGTCATCGCTCGACTGACTCGGTCTTGATCTCCTCGCATCCAGCCACTGACTCTGCCTCGTGCGGAAACTGGCTCGGACAAAAGGTGGTCGAGCCAGTTGGCTCGGATGGCCCGTGACAAAGGTGACAGAGGGACTTCAGGAGGAAGACCACCTTTAAACGTTGAGGAAGGCTACCTCCCAAGTTGGCAACAACCAGGAAAAAGGAGCGCCGTGAAGGCCTCCCCTCTTCCAATCTGCCAACTCCTTGGAAGGAAGGAGAGAGCAAGCAGCCCCCGAAGAGTGAAAGAAATGAAGAGCAGAAGAGGGAGAAAGAGGCTGCAGACGGAGGAAGTCCTCGGTGAGGAGGGAGCTTGATACACCTCCTCCCCTCACACGGAGGGAAGTGACGGCAGACTCCCCTGATGCCCCCATCCGTCCTCCGCCTCGGCGTCCACCCGGAAGCCTCGCCGGAGCTAAGAAGAGGCCAACGGCATGCTTCCACACGCCGAAGTCCTCCCCAGATCCGCACGGCGACCGTCGGACCCGTCTCGTGCACGCGCGGTGACCGTTGAATCCGTTTAACATTACAAGACAGCGGGAGCCCGCCGCTCCCCGTCGTCGGCGGCATCGCCCTCCGAAGGATCCTCCATGCTCTGAATGCAAAGGCACAACGCAGAGTGAAGAGGAAGGAGCGAGGAAAGACTGTTAGAGAAAATCTCAAGCAGTGGAGAGGAAAGGGCGCCTTTCGGTCCTTCTTATAGGCTAAAGGAGGCTACACGCCTTAAATGACCCCCCCTCGGAAACACGCCAAAGGATTTCTCCCCTGAACAGTCACCTCCAACTCCTCGTTTCCCGCCGTAGCGGGATTCACGAAGCGGCCTGACATTCAAAGCATGAGGGAACGGAAGGGCGCCCCGTCAGAAGCCTACCAAAACAGCGTGCGAAAACCATGCAGGACATATCGGCACCTCCCACCTACTCAAGATCCGCCAACCAAATCACGGCAAGGATAGTACTCAAACAGAGCAAGTCATTTATTATCACACCAAAAGGAAACCCTCTAAAAAGAGGAAAGAGAGACAAAAAGGGAAAGAGGCAAAATACATCAGGCCTCGGGCCCACTTTGACGTTCGAGACCGGCGGAAGGAGACGCGTCACCCCCGGCGCCTTCGGTGACGGCCGGCTCGGACACTGACCTCGCCTGTGCGAGAACTGTCTCGATCGTGAGCCCTCCCGAGACGCCCGGAGCCGGTGACCCCGATGGAGGTGACCCCTCCGAATCTTCCCCAACCGACGAAGAAGAGCTGGAAACCGACTCATCCGAGTCATAACACTGGCCAAAGGGGAACTCGATCGCGGAGTTTTGTTCATTGGAGTAGTCTACCGTCCGGCGATAGCCCTGCTTGAACCCCTTTCGAGCACCCCGGCGTAGTGCTACCTCGTAATAGGGTAGGGCGACTTCCACCAGGTCGGCCGAGTAAGCATCCGAGCTCCTGTAACGCTCGATTGCCTCCGCCTCAATCTGCCCCGCCCTTCCGACGAGCTCGACCCGAGCCCGCTCCGCCTCGGTCGCACGCCCCTCTGCCCGGGCCCGATCCACCTCAGCCTCAGCTCGGAGACGCTCCGCCATCTCCGCCCGATCTAGCATCTCGGCGCGTTCGAGCTCCCAGCGATTGTCTAGCTCGAGGCGACGCAGACGCTCCTCCTCCAGGGATCAGCTTGCCCTCTCAAGAGACTCTCGGGTCTTGGCGAGCTGTTCGGTCAGCACCCCGGCTTCTAGTCGGCTCGCCCGCGCCACCTCCCGGAAGGCGGAGAACTTCTGCCGGAGCCCCTCATGCTCCCCCTTGAGTCGGGCCAGTTTCCTCTCGCATCCCCCAAGGGTCCAGGCAAGGTTCGATCGCTCCGCCTCCGTCCGTGCGTGCGCCTCCGCCACCAAAGCCGCCGACCGAGCTATGACCAGGCCGCCCTCCATCAGAACATCAAGGAGCCCGGGGGGGGGGGGGGGGTATTGCGCCTTTCTCCCCCCTTTATCCTTGCGGCAATCGACCGGCAGACCCGATACAGGTCGCCCGTAATGCCGAGCCTTTCCAAGGGCTCCGGCAGAGGGGACCGCTCCGCCCGGGGCACCCCGCCAGAAGGCTCTGCTCGAGCGACGGGACCGGCCGCCTCGCGCGCCACGGTCGGTTGGGGTTGCGACGCCTCCCCGGGCGAACCCCCAACCTCGACCGGTGCCGCGGGACCGACCGCACCGGGAGCTCCAAGCACCTGGGGCTGCAACGCCCTAGCGGGCGAACCCCCAGCCCAGCCTGTCTCGGCCCGCACCTCACCGACCGGGACATCACCGCCTCCGAACGACCCCCCGGCCTCAGCGTCAGCTACTTCAGCATCGGCCCCCTCTACCCCCGTGGGGGGGAGAGCCGACCTATCGCCGCCCTCTGAAGGGCCCCCGGTCTCCTCGGCCCCCTCTCGCCTGGCAAGTGGGGGAGCTGGCCCCGAGGGGTCGGCCCCATCTTACCCCCGAGAGGGGAGCGCCGCCGAGCCGGAGTCACCCCCGGCGGTAGGAGGGAGACCTGCCTTCTTGGCCCGTTTCTTGGCCTTCGCGGCCTCCCGCAACTTTCCCGCCATGGGATCCTTGCGCTTCGTACCAGCTGGCCGTGAAGACCCCCCGGGGGCCACCCCCTTGCCCTTATCCCGAGCTTGGGCGCGACCCGCAGAAGCCTCTGGTTCGTCGGCCGCCGAGTCATCTTCTCCCAGATCGATGACCTCAACAGCTTCCTCCAGAGGTTCCCGCCTCACGTCTGCAACAAAGAAAGAAGACCCGATCAGGAGAAGAAAAGTAACTACCACCCCAGGAGAAGAACCTCGAGAGCGGTACCTGTCGACGTCAACCGCGTAAGCAAACACCGTTCGATGTTCTCCGGCGTCACCAGCTCCTCGGTCGATTGGCGGTTATCCAGCAGATGGGGGGCCTGCCGCTCCACGTGGGGAGGGAACTCCTCCTGGCGAGGAGGAAGATTCGGATGAAAATTGGGCGAGACCAGGCATCTCCAAAACTCATCCGTCGCCTCCGCCTTCACCCAGAAGAATTGGGTCTTCCACCCCTTGTGCGAGGAGTCCTTCGCAGCGAGGGAGATGCAACTCATGTTCCTCCTCGCCTGGATAAAGTAGAAGCCCTTCCCCGCCGACGGATGTGCCTTCAACTCGAAAAAATAATGAAAGAGGTCCAAGGAAGGAAAAATGTAGTGCTGACGACAGAGAATCCGAAAGGCGGAGAGGAGGAGATACGAGTTGGCCACCAACTGAATAGGCGCCAACCGGAAAAACTTGAGAAGCTGGAGTACAAGGGGCTCGAAGGGGAGGCGGAACCCGCTCTTCCAAGCCAGAAGGAAAGTGCAAATGTGCCCCGTACGGCTGTCCAGACTCATCTCATACGGGGCGGCGGCAGTGAAGCTATACCTGAGAGGCAAGCGAAAGCGATGCTCCAGCTTCCTCACCTCGGCCTCCCCCAACTCTCTGCAGTTGGGGACGGGCTCCCGCCTCACCTGCCCGATTTCCAAAGGCAGACCAGCCATCGAGCCGGAAGATGATCCCTCGCACGAGCTCGAAGACTCCGGAGGGGAAGGAAGTTGCCGGACCGCCTCCGCGGTTATCCTCGCCAACTCCTCAAACGCCGCTGCAAGACTTCGCGCCTCCACTGTGCCCTCACGGCGCATCAAGGAGCCCCAAAAGCAAAGAAACTAAGGAAAGCCCAAAACCCTGGGAAGCCTAGAACGACGAACAGCGCCCAACGCCTATAAAACCCTGGAGGAAGGCGGCGCGTCGTTCCGTGCTCCGAGAAAAGGGGGGCCCCTTCGTTTCAAATCAGTCAGGATCATCATTACGGGCCCAGGCGACCACTACACGTGGCTCCACAACACCAATAAAATTCCACCCACCTGAGCCACGCCGGTCCAAAGCCTCAAAAACTACTCGACCGAGCCTCCATGGCTCGGGAGTAGGAGGGGGACAAGTGGAGAGGGGGATTTCTGTAGCCCACCCAAAGAGCAGCCCAACAAGACCCAACAGGGTCCAACGAGGCAAGCTCACCCGAGTGATAGCCCACGGGGCCCACTCAGGAAAGAAAAGCCCAATGAACAAACACTCGAGGAACCAACTCTCCCCGGCGGCCCCTAGGCTCGGAGGGCCCGAGTGATGGTCAGGTCACAAGGTGGGTCCGGTCCAAGCCGTTTCCCCGCCCGGGAGAGACAGGCGTTAGCCGACCTATCCGACCCCTCTTTCACCGAGCTATGCTCATCGCCCGGACAGGGCTGGCATTTCAAGAGCTCGGCCAGACCAGACATTATCCGTTCGTGCTGCCGTTAAGAGTCCCCAACGGAAAGGGGAATCAAGAAGCCGCCGGACTTCAAGGCGATAATGCTCCCACGATAAAGGCCATGAAAGCCCACGTTGAGGACGTAACTCCCGCCGGAGACCCCTCAGCTTACAGGACTCCTGAAGGCGGCATACTATTTAAACCAGGGCTACCCTCCGGTGGAAGGTAAGAAGAAAAAGGGAGCCATTAAGGCACTCACACTCGAAACTCCTGAGCAATCCGCTTCACCCCTTTGGTGGAGAGGAATCTCGCGCACCAGCTTTTCTCCTCCCTATCATTGCTTCCACCGCAGCTCTACTGGCTTAGCCATCGGAGGGTTTTTACCCCAGGGAAACCCCCTGGGCCCTCTGATACGTTTCCCTGTCTTGCAGTTCATCTTCTGGTGATCCACAGCCCGCTCAGGACTCAGCGCGAGATTTCGGCTCTTCAATATCGTTTGTATCTTGTAGAACTAGATAGATAATAATGGCTTCCGAACGTGCTCAGTGGCGTAACATGCAACGCACTCTCCAAGGCATGACTCAGGCTCTTCAACGAGTAGCCGAGGGTGGAGCAAATCATGGAGCTGGAGAATTGCATCGTGAATTTTGGAGTCTCAATCCCCCTAGGTTTAGTGGCACCCCTGATCCTGATATAGCGGAAGACTGGACAAAGGAGATGGAAAGAATTTTCCAAGTAATGCAATGCTCGGATCAAGATAAACTCCTTTTAGGAACATTTCAACTAGAGAAAGATGTAAGGGCTTGGCGGGAGTCCGTGGAAGCCACTTTTCCTGATAATCAGGCAACTTGGGAGGAATTTTTAGAACACTTCAACGAAAAGTATTTTTTGGAGAGGGTACAAGAAAGGAAGGCAGGAGAATTTGCTTCTCTTAAACAAAGGAGTATGACCGTAGCGGAATATGAGGCTCATTTTTCAAGGTTGTCACGATATGCACCTCACTTGATTTCAACAGAGAAAATGAAAGCTAGAAGATTCTTGAATGGGTTAAGACTACAATATATACCCCAATTAGCACCAATGGATATGCAATCATATGCCGAGATGGTTAAGAGAGCTCAGCTATTGGAAGATGCCATGGAATTATCTGACAAGGTCAAGGCTAGAATGGAAAAGAAAAAGGTAGATAATGGCAACAAAAGGCCCAATAATGAGAATGGAGTTCTGAATGGCAAGAAGCCTAAAGGAGAGAAGCGCAAGCTTGTGGGAATGAGGGTCATCAATCCAAGAAGTGTCACTGGAAGAGTGGAGCTTGTTTTCGTTGTAGAAGCCAAGATCATAAGGTAGCCAATTGTCCCCTTCCAAAAGATCAACCTCAACTGGCAAAGGATCGCAATAAGGAATGGCGTCAAGGTCAATTGCAAGCAATAAGACAAATCGAACATGTCGATGATGAAGTAGCTAGAGGTACCCCTTAACCTTGGCTTAGTTCATTGGGATATTCTATTAGCATGCCTAGATGATTCTGACTTATGAATGGAAACTAGAACTAGTTACCCCACTGATGTAGATTGGACATGAATTCAGTTGAATTTGGGGACCAAATTATTTTAAGTGGGGGAGGGTGTAGCAACCCTGATAAATTAAAGGACTAGGAAGTTTAAATAAATTAAAATTAATAAATAAACGAGGCCAGACCGTGTACATAACTCGTTTACGTCCTTATAAGTCTTACAAAAGAACTCGTGAACCCTACCCTAGTATTATAGTAAATTTAAGAATAACATGTTATTTTATGTAAGCATTAAATGCACAACATAATTTTTATTGAATTAAGAATCATTAAATCTTGAAGAAAATGTCAATTTATATTTTATTACTAATTTAGAAAATTTAATATTCCGCATTTAATATATTATAATCTTATTAGAAGGAAGAAAGATATATATATAAGATTTAAATACATATAAAGGATAAAAGAATGGACATATATACAATTTTGATCCTTTCAAGGGTATTGAGAAAAGGTTAAAATCTCAATTGACGCTTTTCGATATAGGCGTATCTAGTGTCAGAAACGACTGCATGCAAGTCGTTATTTATAAATTAGTGAAAATCAAATAAAGTATATAGTTAAAGAGTTATAGAGAAAATAGGGATATACACACAATATCGGTTCTTTAGAGGCTGAGGAAAAAAATTGTCAAAGGCAATTGACGCCTCTTTGTGAAGGCGTTATTTTAAAAAGACGATGTTGTATATGTCGTTAATTAGTTAGAGTATAAGAAGTATAAATGGCATAAGAAAGGATATATAGTTAAGGTTTTTAGAGTATAAATATAATTTTGGTTCTTGAAGAAAAGCAAAAATGGGAAGAGACGCCTAAGACAATGGCGTCAATTACCAAAGAAACGACTTGATAAAAGTCGTTATTTTATTCTAAAATGAATAGTGCCATTTTTTCGACTGAGGAATTTTGGAAAAATAATTATATGAAAAAATAGAGAAAAATGGAAAACACATATTCCTAAAATTTCCTATCTAGATCACATCAAGAAAAAAAGATAAAAATTTCGGAAGTTTCTAACACTTAAGTTATACGTGTTTCGAACTGTTAATAAAGGAAATACTAATACCATTAGGATTGCTACTAGCAATACTATTCCCAATCGAACTCCAACCCTATAGGGTCTCCAAAACCCTATAAATACCAACCCCTTCGAGCCAATCTATTGACTTTTCTCCTTCCTTCACGACGACTGCAAGCTAATACTAAGAAGGCTTTGTTCTTCTTTCGCAAGGAGGCTACAGAGACTTCGCTTCTTTCGGCATTCTTCCTGCATCGTCGTCCTTTGCTACCGAACGAAATGAAGAAAGCCAGTTTTCTTCTATTCTTCATCTATCGTTGATGCATCGGAGTGATAGCCGTGCCTCTCTTCTCCCTTCGATTGAAGCTACAGGTGATTACTGAAGAAGCTCTGCTTCTTCTTTGACGTCTTATTGATTACTGTTAGAGCCACTGCTGCCGATATCTCTTATATTTTCTTCCATCCTTCACACCTTGCCATCCCAAATAGTATTGAAAGGTAGGTAGTGTCTCTGATGGCTAAACAAGTATTTAACAAGCTTCTGTAATCATGTTAAGCATGCATATAGGTCTACAGTTAATTTCAGTGAAAGTTTACGTTCTGTAGAATTATGGTAAAGGACGCCCCAGAGTAAGGCGCTATTTGTATTTAACGCCATGCAAACAGGCGTCAATTTACCAGTTAATTAACAATTACGCATGTTTAAAATTTTAATAACTATGAACCCTAATGTGTTTACTAATGCATGATCATATCATTGAATTCCTGCTATTTTTCACCATCTGTCCATGTCTCTAGTTTTCTGATTGGAAATACCCCAAAAAGAAAAAAAATCCATGTGTCTGTGATCATCTGGCCACATGAGAATAAACGACGACCCTATCCATGTCGTCAATTGAATGGACGCCCTCGCACGCAGCCGTCAAATTGTGAAATTTTAAGATAATTATGAAAATGTTCATAAACACCTAGATATTGGAAATAACAACATACATCATGCCGTCTCTTTGATATATGACGCCCCTGACAAGGGCGTTATTTACTAAATTGAAGACTTGGTCTAAGTCGCCCTATATATAATTGGAAAGTATTTACAGGATGTAAATTAACAGTAATCTGGATGAAACGACTGTGCGAATAGTCGTTAATTATTGAATTGATGACCCTAATGAGGGCGCCAATTTCCAAAATGAAGACTTTACCTAAGGCGTCAATTCCATGTTTCTTGTTTTTCGTGGATTTCTATAACCTACTGTCAGTAAGTTATGTTTTGACACATAGTTCCACATTTTACATTATTTTAACGATTACCCATATTTCTCGGTGATAGATGAACCCTCCGTCGGACATTCCGTTCCTTCGGACTGGTGACTTTATCATAGAGACCTCCATAAGACTCAGCTAGCCTTGGATTCCCTCAAGGCAGCCGAGCAGGTTGTACCCTTTAAACCCATGTTACTACTTGATGGCCATGTCACTCTAATGAAACATGGTATACCGGTCCTCATGACATATTTTTGGACGCCATGAGATTATTTTGAACAAATAGAATGGAAAACCATGCCATTGATATTTTTGGAAAAATTACGTGCCTAGCTTGCCTTAAGATCAAGTGACCACATGAAGTATTGTTAACCGGTTCATCTCGGATTTATCCCGAGTTAGATATCATGCATAATCATGGTCATTTTCTCTAGCGTTCTATGACACTGGGATCCTTGGAATCTATTCTTAATTGAGAACATAACCCTTTGACTCTGTATTTGGCCATATCTGATTCTGAAATATTAAAGGGCTCTGGGTTCGCGACTTTTCAGTGCCAGGTAGGACGGAAGTCCAATTCTGTAAACCATGGTAAATTTCTGGGTGTGGCATTGCACCAAATTCTGTATACCTGTTATATTTCTGATATTCTTTTATATTTGTTATTCTGCAAATTCTGTGAGTTCTGGAGATTCTGTTATTCTGATATTCTGATGTTCGGTTATTCTGACAATTTAGTTATTTTGCTTGAATGTTTAATTCTACTTATATTTATTAAAACTCTGTTATATTCTGGCCAATTCTGAAGTTATGTTCATCTAAGTATCTGTCCTTGTTATATTCTGATAGCTTGTCCTTGACTCTGCATGGGAATTCATCCCTATTTCTCTTGAGTTCGTATCCGCCTTTGACTTTGATATTCATCTTTTCTATTAGATTGATCTTCATGATTTTCTAGTTCCATGCATTGCATCGTCACGAATACGTTAATTGGCTAATCACTTATATTCTGCTTGATGAGAGATGTAAATCCTACTGAGCGTTTCGCTCACCTGCCTATCTTTAACGTTTTTCAGGTAACGACATTGAAGATAGTCCATTAAATGGGGAAGGGCAAGAGTGAAGAGTGTAATGGAGAATCGTGTCGGTGTCTTTTATTCTTTCTTTGAGTCTCGTCCTGTTATTTGAGTTCTTTCTCTTTATTAGAATGTAATAGTGAGTCCTTCCTACACTTATGTAAGTTGAGTCAAGATATGTAATTTGAATATTTGATTATCAATAAAGATTAAATTGGCCCACATTGTCCAGTGTGTAATTTTGTTTCTTATGTTTGCTCTGATCATTCATGACTGTATCACTGCCGCATTCTGAACTACACGTTCCGCTGCTATCGGTTCGGGGCGTGACAAAATCCTTCAAGGGAAGATCTGAAAATATGTCATCCAAACCCCTCGAGCTGATTCATATGGACTTGTTTGGTCCAACCTGAACTGCTAGTTTAAGTGGTAGAAAATATAGATATGTCTTGGTGGATGATTTCTCTAGGTTCACATGGATTTTCTTTCTCACACATAAAAATGATGTTTTTGATGAGTTTCAGGCACTCTATATGAAGATAAAGCATGACGGTGAGTTTAAAATCTCCAAGTTTCAATCTGATCATGGAGGTGAATTTGAAAATACTGAATTCTATAATCTTTGTAGGGCTGAAGGCATTTCACATCGATTTTCATCACCAAGAACCCCGGAGCAAAATGGTGTAGTTGAAAGAAGGAATCGAACACTCATAGAGATGGCAAGAACAATGCTTGCCAAATAGCAACTCCCAAGGAAGTTTTAGGCTGAGGCGATAAACATGGCTTGTTACATTATTAACCGATCTATGGTAAGGCCACACACCAAAAAGACTCCTTTTGAGTTACTGAAAGGTAAAAAGGCTTCTCTCACACATATGAAAGTGTTTAGGTCAAAATGTTTCATCCACAATAATGACAAAAGAGATTTAGATAAATTCTAGCCCAAGAGCGATGAATGTATATTCCTTGGATATTCTGATAGATCTAGGGCTTATAGAATTTACAACATTAAGAGTCAAACTGTGGAAGAATCACCCCATATTTTCTTTGATGAATATCATGATGATTCTAAAAATGATAACTATTGTAGGAAAAATGATGAAGATGGAGAATTCCTAAGCATGAAGGAAAAGAATGATCCTCCCCAAGAAGAAACAAGAGAAGATGGTGACCTAGTTGAATCAAGCAATGCAAGGGATCAAGCTCCAGGAGAAGGTAATGATTCTAAAGATATTAAAATTCTTAAGGATCATCCTTTAGAAAATATCATTGGTAGCTTGAATGACCCACCTAGAACAAGGTCACATTTTAGAATTATGGAAGAATTAGATCATCTTGCTCTTGTCTCTCAGATTGAACCCAAGAATATTGTTGAAGCATTAAAAGATGAAAACTGGATAAATTCAATGCAAGACGAATTAAACCAGTTTGAAAGAAACAAAGCTTGGCATCTTGTTCCTAGACCATCATCACAATCTGTCATAGGAACTAAATGGGTCTTTAGGAACAAACTCAGTGAGGATGGCAAGATAATAAGAAACAAGGCTAGATTGGTGGCTCAAGGGTATAATCAAGAGTTTGGGGTAGACTTTGAGGAATCTTATGCCCCAGTTACCAGACTTGAGGCCATCAGAATTTTACTTACCTTTGCATGCTCCCTTAGAATAAAGCTGTATCAAATGGATGTAAAAAGTGCTTTCTTAAATGGTTTGATCAAAGAAGAAGTCTATGTTTAGTAGCCCCCTGGCTTTGAGAACTCTAACCATGCAGATTTTGTACACAAGCTAAATAGGGCGCTTTATGGACTGAAGCAAGCACCAAGAGCGTAGTATGAGAGACTAAGCTCGTTCTTCATTGAGAAGGGGTACACACGAGGTAAGGTAGATCAAACACTTTTCACCAAGAAGCAAGGTAAGAACATCTTTATTGTTCAAATTTATGTTGATGATATTGTGTTTGGTTCTACAAAATCTGAAATGTGTGAGGAATTTGCTAATCTCATGACTAACGAATTCGAGATGAGCCTAATGGGAGAACTCCAATTTTTCTCAGTTTGCAGGTCAACCAAGGAGAAGATGGGTTTCATAAGTCAAGCCAAATACATCAAGGAGCTGCTGAAAAGATTCGACATGACCAGCTGCAAAATAATTGCAACTCCTATGAGCACCTCAACATCACTAGATTCGGATGAAAATGATAAATTAATGGATGCAAAGATCTATAGAGGTATGATTGGCTCTTTACTTTATTTGACTGCATCCCAACCAGATATCCAGTTTAGTGTTTGCTTCTGTGCTAGATTTTAAGCTAGTCCTAGAGAATCCCACTTGACTGCCGTCAAACGTATACTTAGATATCTTACCGGAACTCAAGATTTGGGATTGTGGTATCCGTCATCATGTGATTTATCTCTTGTCTCTTATTCTGATGTGGACTACGCTAGATGCAAGCTGGATCGCAAGAGTACTAGTGGCTATTGCCAGTTTCTAGGCAGGTGTTTAGTTTCTTGGGCCTCCAAGAAACAACATTCGGTTGCTCTCTCAACTGCAGAGGTAGAATATGTTGCTGCGGGGAGCTGTGGCACCCAAGTGTTGTGGATTAAACATCAACTTCAAGACTACTTAGTGGATCTTGGTTGTGTCCCGATTCTGTGTGATAACACCAGTACTATCAACCTTGTAAAAAATCCAGTCCAGCACTCTAGGACCAAGAATATTGAGATTAGGCATCACTTCATTAAAGATGAGGTCTTTAACAAAAACTTTGAACTACATTTTATTGATACTCTAAATCAGATTGCTGATATCTTTACCAAGCCCTTGTGTAATGACAGATTTACAACACTCAGAAGGGAGCTTGGTCTTTGCAGACCTCAGTCTAATAAAAATTGAAATGATGATCTTCTTCAGCTTGGTTGTGTGTTTTTGCAAGATTGGTTTACATGCATTGTTCATATGTAAATATGTCATTTTACATATGGTGTAGCATTACATGTAGTCATGATGCATAATAAAGTTGAACTCATGTTCACGATGCATTGCATGGTTTGTGTAGCATCATTCTTGCATGGCTATGGTATATTAAATGTTGATGTATGGAAAGGCAGGTCATGCTTGTCTATAAGCACTCAATATGCATGAGGATTCACCTCCGCCAAGTACCATGTGCCACTGTCGCATATAGGTCATATAATAAGGGGGAGTTGTCTCTTTGAAGTATCCATGCATATGTTTCATCTTCATTCTGTTGCCGTTTATAAGTGTACAACCATGTGTTGGGTCATGCATTTCATCTCTGCCAACTTCATGTTTGACCAAGTCAACCCCTGCATGGTACAAGTCAACCTCTTCTTGACATTTGTCATTCCACTTGCTTGCATACATAACTCCTTGAGTGCATTCACTGCATATCCTTAGGGAGAGTCTTGCTGCTTTTCTTAATCTCTTGCAATCTAAACTTCAATGGCTTCCAGTTTGAAAATGAGATCATGAGACAGACAGAACAATGGCGTAAGAGCTTTCTATTATATGAACTGATGATTGTCCATCCAATGAAAATGGTTCAGATTTAATGATTCCTTTGAAGTTCTCATATATCTTTTGAAATCATCTATGTTCTGTGATTTTAATAGACCTTAACTAGAGATTGCATGTTGTGCCTTGAATGACTCTCCTGAAATCAAAAAATTCAAACTTCATGACAACCTTGGTGATACACTAAGGCTTAGTATTATTTTTAAACATCTTGATGAGATGGAATTCCTGAAAGTCAACTTGACAGAGCAATGATATTGTTGCACGAGAAATATGTCACGTCATCCAATCAGTGATGAATGATATGTCATGATGTGCCCCTGTTATCTCTGTCTTAACTATATTAGACTCTAGGAAAAGGAATGGTACAGTTGCTGAGAAATATATCTCCCCATCAAAGAAATGAGGTCATATATGTCATGAGGTGACAAAGCTATCTCTGTTCAATCTGAAGCATAACAGTCATTCTTACCAAATACCTAGGAATACAGGCGTCCAAACAACGTGTATTCTTACGGATAGGAGGCATGTACTAGACTCGATTGCTCGTAAAATATGAGTCATGTGCATTCAAATGTAAAAGATCGTGAAAAAATAGTGTTGTAATCATTCAATTCCATGCTTTAGTCATGCTTGTTTAAACTCAATACTAGTTTGTGCTATTCCCTTTGTAGTTATTGAATATGGATGTATAAGATAAGGGAAGGTTAAACACTGCCATGATATGCACTTCTGGTTCATTTCTATTAAAACATGCATGTAGATGCTTTTCGAACTCTATTGTTGATCTCGGATTTCATTAGCTTTAAGCCATGACTATTGATCACGGCATGTTTCAGGTTTGCATATAATGGCTTGCTCTCATCTCCTATTCCGCTCTAGTCTCTCAGACATTTGTCACCATCTCTACCTTATCCCTCCTTTTTGCTATTGTCAAAGGGGGAGAATACTTTGTGAGTCCTTTGTAAGCTTTAATACCTTGTGAGTCCTTTGTGAGCCACCTTTGTAAGTTGTCAAAGGGGGAGAAAAGAAGAACTTTGATTGGGGGAGACCTTGTGCGTGGAGACTGAAATTACATCGCATTCACATGCCTTGATCATCCATGCATACATATCCACATTCACATGCTTTGTGTATCATGGATCTTGACCTGCACATGTTTTCATCATCATGGATCTTGAGCCGCATATGTTATAAAATTTGTCATCTTAGACATTACTACCACATAATGACTCACAGTGTTGCCATCATCAAAAAGGGGGAGAATATTGTGCCCCTGTGGTCATTTGATATTCATGATTTTGATAATGGCTAAACACTATAAGTCAATGATGTTTTCCACTCTCATTTGACTGAAATACTTAATGCCTTCTCATGACAGTTAAGCCAAGGAATGGAGTGGAGATAGCAAAAGTGAAAGCCTAATGATCGCGCCCAAGCAAGGATGAAAATCCCTTCAAGAAGAGTCAACACTTGGTACAAAAGGTCGATGCACAATGAAGCATAGCCAAGAGAACACAAGGTCAAAGACTCAGTAGAAATCCTCAATATTCTGCCAAGTTTGATGCCATAGACGTGAATGGGCCGCTAAAGGGTTTAAGGGACTGAACGGGAGAAACCTGGGGTTTCCCCAGCCAGCGGTCGACTGCCGGTCTAGGACCGGTCGACTGGCAGCAGCGGTCGACTGCCCAGTAAGGGGCGGTCAACCGATTTTGCCAGCAACGAACTGATCTTCACCTGTAAAATTCCGGTCGACCGCTAGACCCTACCGGTCGACCGCCAGCCCTGATGCAGCAATGTTTGACTTTATTTTCCACCTCGAGGGCAGCCCCTTTCCTTGTATTTGTTTAATCCTAAAGTCACCTAATCTCCCATGGATTGTGGATCTAGTCTGGGGGGTGTCTATTGACCGTCCAAAGAGATATAAAACACACACAAGAGGGATTGAAACCCTAATGAATGAAAGAGAGATCAAGAGAGGCTAGAGGAGGCTATTCAAGGGAAGAAGAAGAGGGTACTGTAGCCATGAACAGTACTTCATGCAGAAGTTTTCATCCATTCCAAGGTGATTCAAGCTTAGATCGAAAGCAAGCAACCTCCAAGGAAGCTAGAAGCAATCAAGGTTCTAAAGGGTGATCAAATCTGTATCCTTAAACCTCTTCATCAACTCAAGGGGATCAAAAGGAAGATCAAAGCTACATCCAAAACTCTCTCCATCAACTAAAAGGGATTCAAGAAGATTATCTCACAAGGAAGAAGATATCATTGAAGCATCAGATTCAAGCTCCAGCAATCTCAGACAAGATCTATTTCATTTTAGCATATCTCTATATCTTGTTTGAGCATTTTCATCTTGTTCTCTTTTCATTTTGTTCAAACTATTGAAACTGAGAATCGTCCCTACCGGGGGTTAGTAGGAAGGCAATCAGAAGTTGTCCGATCTGCGGTGTTGACGTCCCTACCTGTGGTTAGTAGGAAGGCAATCGGAGGTCTTTCCGATCTGCGGTTCAGTGCGTGGCACTAGTGGAGCCTCACCAGGTTTGGTGAGGGGTGGACGTTGTGATGGAGGTCTACCTGAGTAAGGTGTATTGGCCTATTGTCGGCCGCTAGAAGTTAGAGGCTAGAAACATGGATACTTAGACTGGAGACCCGCCTGGCTAAGGCATACCGGTCTATTGATGGAAACTGGAGGTCAGACGCTGGAGACCAGAAGGTAAAGATCGAATGCTGGGACTGGATATTGTGGCTCGGATACTAGAGACTGGGTACTGGGGCTGGAAACTGGAAACTGGAGGCTAGAGGCTAGATGTTGGTACTAAAGACTGGGATTTGGAGGCTGGATATTGGGACTAGAGACTGGGTGCTGGGGCTAGGAATTAGGAGTTGGAGACTAGAAACTGGATATTGGATTTGGAGGTCAGGATTTGAATAGTAGATACTAGGACTGGAGACTGGGCATCGAGACTAGAGATTGGGAACTTAGAGGTCGAAAATTGGGTACTGGGACTGAAGACCAGGATCTGGGTACCAGACGCGGGGACCGGAGGCCCACATGCACGAGGCGTGCTGGCCTGTTGTTAAAAACTGGAACTGAGGATCGGGAACTGCATATTAAGATGGGAGACTAGATACTGGGACTAGAAACTGGAAATTGAGAACTAGATATCGGGACTGGATACCAGGACTAGAGCCTGGAATCTGGCTATTGGGTGCTAGGAAGAAAGGTTGGGACTTGGAACTGGATGTTGGATATGGCAACCGGTAATTGGATACTGTTGGGTTCGGTGCTATGTATTCAGAGGGGGGGGGTGAATGAATACCCTTTAAAAAACTTTCGCCCAATTAAAATTCTAGTGCTCAGAACTGCGGAATAAAAGCACTAAGACTAACTGAGGAAAAACTAATCTAGTCATCTACTGAACCTGTAGACAAATGTGAAGTGTGCTCCTAGCAAACATCTAATGTGGGCAGCAATTAGACAGATCAAGCAAACACACAATACCACTGTCAAGCATATAGTGTGCGCATCAATGAAATGAACACATATAGAAGATCAACCTATCTCGACCTTATGCATTCATCTAGCGCCAAACACACAAAGAAATCAAACCACTGCTCAATGGGTTTTTAGGTGGTTCGGTCCAGTAGACCTACATCCACCCCACACTCAACCCGAGTGTGGCTAACTGCTGACTCACAGCTTGAAACCTCTGGGCATCATAGCTTGCCTACAATCCGCTGGGCAACACAGCTTGCCGTCCGAGGAATCCTCCTCGCCTGCTGAGCCTCACAGCTTGCTGTCTAGAGGATGCACCTCTGCAAACCGCTGGGGATTACAGCTTACCCGTCCAGAGGAGTCCACCTCTACAGTCGCTGGCTAACAGCTTGAAGAAAGTATAAAATGAAAACAGAAGATAGACAAGACAGCAACGGAAAGCTGTAAATGAAAAGCATAATATAGCTCTCAACAAAGCAGACTGGCCTGGATTTGATCCACGGTCCAGTAAACAGATCTTCAGACTTCACTCTTTTCTCTTGATCTCACTGTCTCTCTTTCTTTCTCTCTTTCTCTTCTTTCTCTTCTTCTTCTGCTAATCTCTCACTCTCTGCTCTTCTTCTCTCTTTGGATTGAAGGCTCTCTGCTGCTCTCAGACTGGATGTATATGGTTTGCCTCCCTTTAGTCGATCATCTTCCTGCTGAAGATGAAGGCATCAATATATACTAGCAGCAGGTGGATAAGGGGCGTGTGGCTTCCACATTTCCTGCCCTAAGAATTCGAACCACGTGGCAGCATCCAGCATGCTGTCAGTACATGTGTCTTCATCTGGGCACTCCCCTTATTCTCGGATCACGTGCCTTCATTAGGCTTCACGAAGGGTGCCTGTCAGATAGAGAATAAATTATCAGTCTAACTCTAAACCCTGTACACACTTTGAATATGAAATGCATTGTATATACTTGTGAAGGCGAATGCAGTGTACAGACTTTGCCCCAATGTGTAGACTTCACATAAGAGGGCAACGGCTATACATACTTTGAAGAGCATTCAGCATCCAACGTATAGACTTAGGCAATGTAAGAGGTTGCCAGTGTATGGACTTGATGAGCGTTCAACAATGTGCAGACTTCGACTCGATGTGTAGACTTCACAACTGATGAATGCAAAGCAATGCAGACACTGACTGTATAGACTTGAATATGAATGCAGTGTACAGACTTTGCCCAAAGTATAGACTTCATCTATGTGAAGCTGTGCGATGTACAGACTTCATATGTGAAGCAGTCGCTGTACAGACTTAAGCAGTATGAAGACTTGACAGACAACTGACGATGTATGGACTTCAAGTGTGAAGATGTTGTGAATGCAAATGCAATGTACAGACTTCATATGTGAAGCAATGTATATACTTAGCTGAAGAAACTCTGTACAGGCTTAACCGAAGTAAAGTCTGTACAGACATGAAACAATGGAAGACAACGAGTGTATAGACTTTGAGATGTGTAGACTTGCCAAAGAGCTGGACGATGTACAGACTTGAACAAGTAAAGTCTGTACAGACTTGAAGGTTCACAGTGTGTAGACTTTGCCAAGGCAATGTCAGTAAAGTTCCCAGTGTACAGACTTACTGAACTGAGCGTAGGTAAAAGATATGAGGAATGTATAGACTTACTCAGTTCAGTTCAGAACGTAGGTAAAAGTCCCAATGTATAGACTTTACCTGAGAATGCAACCGCTGTACAGACTTGCTCAACCAGTCCGATGTACAGACTTAGAATTTCAACAGAAGGATGTACTGACTTGGAAAACTAATGCCAATGTACAGACTTCACCTCGTGCAAGCTACAGTGAATGAGTGTATAGACTTAATGGTCTCCCTGGCTGTACAGACTTGATCACAGGCTGAACAGTCAAATGAATAGACTTGCTTAAGACGCAGCATGAACAGTTCGATGTATAGACTTCATGAACTAGACGCTGAAGTCTGTATAGACTTTAACACTGAATGAGACATTGGCTGAAACAATAGGCTGTACAAACTTTAGATGCGTGAGACGCAAGTTGAGACAATGCAGTGTACAGACTTCATGCATGCAGACGTTGAACTACAGAATGTGCAGACTTTGCCAACAGTCAACAATGCAATATATAGACTTGGCCAATGCAGCGTTGTATAGACTTCAAGTCAGAATGCACAATGTGTGGACTTGACCAATGTTCAGACTTTGAATATGAAGATCAATGTATGGACTTGGAAAACAAAGGGGGCGTCGACCCATCAGAAGGGAGCGTCGACCCACAACTGTCCAGACTATGCATGAGACGGTGAGCCATGTGCAGACTTTGAAGCTTAACAGAGATGCAGGATATACAGACTTCATGAAATGCATGCTACGATGTACAGACTTTGTCCACGAACTGTGAACATGCATTTCATGAACGATGTATAGACTCTGAAATGCAAGCAATGCAGCACTGTCTAGACTTTGGGCTTTACCCTGCAGTGTATAGACTTGCTGGTCTGCTAGGATTGCAATGTATGGACTTGCGGCCGTGCGAGCCATGCAGTGTATGGACTTGCTGGCCTGCGGTGTACAGACTTGCAGCCATGCGAGCCATGCAGTGTATAGACTTGCTGGTCATCAAGCTACATGTAGACAGAAAAGTAATGTATGAACACAGTGTATAGACTTAGAAGTCTAAAGGGGCGTCGACTCATCTAATCAGAGGGTCGACCCATTGATGCATGTATGAAATATACTTCCAATGTGTAGACTTCGGACTTGCCATGATGTGTAGACTTCATGAGAATGCAGCAGCCAGTGTATAGACTTCATGCAATGATGTATGCAGCCTGGGCAATGTATGGACTTGGCCCAACCAATATATAAGTCATACACATGCATTCTCCACATAACAAATCAGACATAGCACACTTAAGCATTCTCTAGACAATATATCATGTTGCTGTCATCAAAACACAATCTCATAAAGCACTCACTGTGTTGCTATCATCAAAATAAAACTAGCATTGCTATCATCAAATCATCAACACTAAATAGCACATGCTTGTGCCTAAGGGGCACAACATTCTCCCCCTTTTTGATGATGGCAACAAAGTGACAGTGAGTCACCAATCAAAATTTTCTCCCCCTTTGACATAATCAAAAAGAGAAAAATAGTATGAACATGAGTGCAACATGGCAGTATGCATGCAAATTCCCTTAGAGCACCTCATTCTCCCCTTGAATGTATGACTCCCCCTGAACTGTTTCTCCCCCTAAATAATTGCTCCCCCTTTGAGAAGGAATATGGACAGATATACAAAGGTAGAGAATGTAGGAAGGTCACTAGACAACAGCTGAATCATTGGTTCAGAGAATAAGCCTGATTATAAACAACAGTTAAAGTATAAGAATCAGCAACATATAATTTTGACAAAAATTCAAGTTTAACAGTGATAAATCTAGAGTAAAACAGCTGACTCCTGAAAAAGAGTTTTAGATTCCATTTATAGCAATGAATCTAAGGCACATGGTATTAATAGATAAGTCAGAAATAATACCCTTTTGTGATTAAACATGGAAGATTAAGAAAGGCAACTTGAATATGTATTGAGAAAAATAATTTTCACTCAATGACTTTTGATTTCAAAGGGTTATAGCAGTTTGTATTTCACTTTTGAATTTTCAGAACCTGAACTAAGTGAATAGACCTGTGGCATTTATGCTGTTGACATTAGGTGTACACCTTGATCAGAGACAGGTACCCCCAGTTACTAGACATAAACTACAAGATCTACTTCAGGTCAAGACCTATAATGAACAATCTCCACCTTTGACATTAAGGGCACACCTTGGTCAGAGGCCAGTACCCCCAGTTACTTGGTGAGAACTCCCCCTATAGATTTGACCTTATGAACAGAGGTAGTCTGAAGCACTTCATGACATATGAATTCTCCTGCTTCTTTGGAGGAGATCACAATTTCTCAGTGCAATTCAGCCATTGCTCTGTCACTATGTTCAGCTCATTACTTTTATGATCTTATTTACTGCTGCCCTTATTTCTTTTAGAGTGATTGTTTAAAAAATATTACATACTCTTATTCACCTGTTCTAGACATTTCCAGTTTACCATTTTCAGGTATTAAAAAAACTTTTTCTATTTTAATCATGAGACAAAGATTAAGAGCTATAAAAGTTTTCTTTTATCTCAAATTCTGAAGGCAGACACTTAACTCTTCAATTTATAAAGGTTAAACATTTGGTTCCTTTCAATTTGTAAGAGTGATTCTTATAAATGAACAATTGTAATAGCCATAACTCAATTCACTAAACCAGAGGCAATACTGTTGTTCAGTGAAGGTTAGGGAAATGATAGCAATAGGCATTATGGTCCAAAAGCAGCTGATGTCAAAGAATATGAATGAATTAAATGGGGACAGTGAGAAGTAGCAAGGATTCAATGAATTTAATAGAACTCTCAGCTCCCCCTGACAACAAGATGCAACAGTATGCTATGCAATGGACTGTTCTACATGTAGATTATGCACCAATGATACATGAGGCAAGTAAGTAATCAATTCAAGTTTATGCATCCAAGTCATGAACATTTATATGCTTTTTCAGATTTTTCAGATTTAATGATATGCAATGAGTCATTTCTTTTCAATTTTCAATTTTTCATGATATGCAGTACACTGCTCTACATGAAGACAGGACCCATGGTATTAGGCGGAGAACCTGGTCTCAAACACCATCTCTCACATAGTAAGAACCTTCGGGCAGATTTCCCTGTCTTTTAGTAACTTACCATTTGATATACCAGGGTTATGCATGACAATGCACTGCAAAGCAGTCTTGATGCATTGAACAATTTTCTTGATTCAAATGATGAATGCAGACATTGGACACATGCATCAAGTATATACACAAAATGACCCATTTAAAATCAGTGCAAGTTATGCATTTAACAACAAGCATGCAATGCAATAACACAAGACACATGCATAGACTCTATGCACTAGATGAATCATTCAAGCTCAGTACAAGGTATGCATCGACTACAAACATGATTGTGCAGTGCATCTAGCATCTTATTTACACAATGCAATAACTGTAAGAGAGAAGTGCATCATATATGTAGAATTAAAACTCAGTAGCTGAGTCTGGAATGCAGACTGATCAGCTAGACATGAGGAGATCATCAAAAATCAAACAAGTAGAATAACAATTTCAGATGATGAAATTAAAACAAAGTTCAGAACTGACCTTAAGAGTTGAATCATGGGGTTTCCATTTGAGTGCCTTGGTTTGTTAACCCATGTTTATTCTTTGACCCAAGGCACACCTGCAACATTATAATCATTTTGATCCTGTAGGGACCCAAGCAGCTTTGGGTCCTGCATTTACCCTGACAGGTGTTCTAAACATTCTTTTTGCAGCATCATCATCAAATTTCATTAGATAACAGTCAAACATGGAATGTCCAAATTTTCCACAATAGTAACATGAAGCCACAGAATTTTTGTTTTTATTATTCATGTTAGCAGAAACATGATGCCCATGTGCATGCACATGAGTATGAAAATTATGTGTATGAGCAAGAGTATTTCTTTTATTAACATGAAAATTTTTCTTTCCATACTCAGCCAGCCGACAGTTGGCAGCTTTGTGGCCTACCTTACCACATTCAAAGCATGCAGAGTTTTTCCTTTTATCACTCAAGTTATTTCTAGCAGAATCATAGAAAGCAGGGAATTTTACATATTTAGAGTTCAATCTATTTCCCTGAGCATGCCAGCAGTCTTTGACTATGTGCCTATACTTACCACATTCAAAGCATTTAAAATGCTTGCTTCTTGAACCATTATATCCCCATGAAGGCCTAAACCAACACTCAACAGCTTTATGACCACGTTTGTTACAATTATAACAAATGATGTGTTGGTTTGAAGCATACATGTTTCTTTTGGGGTGGTGATGAGTATTTGAAAAAGATTTATCATGCATCATATCATCACTTTTCATCACACTGCAGTCATCCATATAATGACCATGCCTACCACAGTAGTAGCAAGAAACATCAGATTTCCTAGGGGCATGGTTTCTATCAGATGAATTCACAGATGCATGTGAATGAGTACAAGAAGCATGAGCATTTTGCATTGACCCATCAGATTCAGCAAAGCTAACAAATTTTAGAGTATAACCAGAATTATTCTTTACCTTCTTTGTTTGACTCTTTCTTTTCAATTTCTGATTATTCTCAACAGGTTTTGTTTGCTTTTCAATTTTCTGGGCTTTGAACTGAAAGACAGATTTTGAAGGTGACTTCTGATTTTCATTTTGTTTTGGGGATTTCCTTGAGGTACCAGCTACATCAGAACTATGCACAAAGGTAGTATATAGCTGGTTTCTGGTAGTTTCCTAACATCAGGACTACAGCTTGTCCCCTTTCTTGAATTGTCATCCTTCCTTTTCACAACAGTTTTTATTTTTCTTTCATTCTTGGCAGAATTGGATGCTGATTTTTCTAATTCCTGAATCTTATTTTCCAAGGATGTTATATGAAGCTCATAACTAGCTATCTCCTGTTCACTACAGTTAACACATTCGCTTAAGACTTTATTTGTAGTTTTATACTTTTCAATTTCTTGTTCCAGAATGTTCAAAGTTTGTGATTCTTCATCATGGACAGCTTTTCCTTTTTCTATTGTAAGAAGTCTTTCAGATAAGCCAATGTTTAACAGCTTTAGTTTTTCAACTTTATCCTTCAGTTCATTGTTTTCTTCCTCAAATTTTTTTGCATGAATTTCATTACCAGCACATCTCTCTCTTCCAGATATCAGCTTCAGTTTTTCAATTAGTTCCTCTTCTCTTTCTTCCACATTAATTTTCTCAGCAACCAAGTTTTTGTGATCCTCTTTAAGTGAGACTATTTGTTTGTTCAGCCATTCATTCTCACTATAAAGATCTTCATTACGTTCTCTTAGAGCTGAGCACATATGGTAGATTGATTCAGTAGAAGAGGAATGTGAACCTTCCCCATTGATTTCATTTATTCTAGCCATAAGGTTTTCATTTTTCTTTTAAAATTCTTTATTCTCAAGTTTCAGTTTGTCCAATTCAGAATTGACTTCAGTAAGTTCTTGCATGCTTTTTAGATGTTCATTTTTCTTATCATTCAGCTGATTCTCAATTTCTGACATTTTCTCCAAGCATGTTTATTTTTCAATTTCTAGAGAATCATTTTGTTTCTTAAGGTTCTGAACGTCTAGTGTACATGCATCATAAGATTGTTTCAGATTTGGACAGTTTTCACAAGAATCTTTCAATTTTATTTTATCACATTTCTTTTTCAACTTTTTATTTTCAGATTTTAATTTCTTGGATACTTCTAACAAATTTTCATACATCACTATCAATTCATCAAAAGAGTATCCATCTAATTCGGAGCTTACCTGAGATGATGAATCTTCATTATCCCGGTTGGCCATTAAGCAGCTGTCCTGATGATCGTTATGAGCAGAAGTGATTCTGTCATAAATCTCCTTTCCAGATGTGCACCTAAAAACAAAAGTATATATATCAATATTGACAGCAGCTCTCAAGATATTAAGAATCATGGTATTTTCACGGTCCTTCACTCTGTCCTCTTTAGACCATTTGGTCTCATCATGAGGTAATCGGTGTGGGCCTTTAGATATAAGACTCCACAAATTTGGACCAATGGAGTCAATGTACACACTTAGGCCTCCTAGCCAGCTATCGAGGTTAGAACCATCATAAACCGGAGGTCGAGCCATTAGAACAGATGGCAAACAGATTCAGCGTAGTAAAACAAATAATACGAAATGCACTAAAACCAGATGATCAAAATAAAGCACAAGTCAATGAAGCAAAACACAAATTCAAGAGACCCACTTTGAAATGCACCAAAACAATGCAGGATCTGCTGCAGATTGTTAGATCCTATGCACAGCAACCCGCTCTGATACCAAGTGTTGGGTTCGGTGCTATGTATTTGGAGGGGGGGTGAATGAATACCCTTTAAAAAACTTTCGCCCAATTAAAATTCTAGTGCTCAGAACTGTGGAATAAAAGCACTAAGACTAACTGAGTAAAAACTAATCCAGTCATCTATTGAACCTGTAGATAAATGTGAAGTGTGCTCTTAGCAAACATCTAATGTGGGCAGCAATTAGACAGATCAAGCAAACACACAATACCACTGTCAAGCATATAGTGTGCGCATCAATGAAATGAACACATATAGAAGATCAACCTATCTCGACCCTATGCATTCATCTAGCGCCAAACACACAAAGAAATCAAACCACCGCTCAATGGGTTTTTAGGTGGTTCGGTCCAGCAAACCTACATCCACCCCACACTCAACCCGAGTGTGACTTACTGCTGACTCACAGCTTGAAACCTCTGGGCATCACAGCTTGCCTACAATCCACTGGGCAACACAGCTTGCCGTCCGAGGAATCCTCCTCGCCCGCTGAGCCTCACAGCTTGCTGTCTAGAGGATGCACCTTTGCAAACCACTGGGGATTACAGCTTACCCGTCCAGAGGAGTCCACCTCTGCAGTCGCTGGCTAACAGCTTGAAGAAAGTATAAAATGAAAACAGAAGATAGACAAGATAGCAACGGAAAGCTGTAAATGAAAAGTACAATATAGCTCTCAACAGAGCAGACTGGCCTGGATTTGATCCACGGTCCAGTAAACAGATCTTCAGACTTCACTCTTCTTCTCTTGATCTCACTGTCTCTCTTTCTTTCTCTCTTTCTCTTCTTTCTCTTCTTCTTCTGCTAATCTCTCACTCTCTGCTCTTCTTCTCTCTTTGGATCGAAGGCTCTCTGCTGCTCTCAGACTGGATGTATATGGTTTGCCTCCCTTCAGTCGATCATCTTCCTGCTGAAGACGAAGGCATCAATATATACTAGCAGCAGGTGGATAAGGGGCGTGTGGCTTCCACATTTTATGCCCCAAGAATTCGGACCACGTGGCAGCATCCAGCAAGCTGTCAGTACATGTGTCTTCATCTGGGCACTCCCCTTATTCTCGGATCACGTGCCTTCATTAGGCTTCACGAAGGGTGCCTGTCAAACAGAGAACAAATTATCAGTCTAAGTCTAAACCCTGTACACACTTTGAATATGAAATGCATTGTATATACTTGTGAAGGCGAATGCAGTGTACAGACTTTGCCCCAATGTGTAGACTTCACATAAGAGGGCAACGGCTGTACATACTTTGAAGAGCATTCAGCATCCAACGTATAGACTTAGGCAATGTAAGAGGTTGCCAGTGTATGGACTTGATGAGCGTTCAACAATGTGCAGACTTTGACTCGATGCGTAGACTTCACAACTGATGAATGCAATGCAATGCAGACACTGACTGTATGGACTTGAATATGAATGCAGTGTACAGACTTTGCCCAAAGTATAGACTTCATCTATGTGAAGCTGTGCGATGTACATACTTCATATGTGAAGCAGCCGCTGTACAGACTTAAGCAGTATGAAGACTTGACAGACAACTGAAGATGTATGGACTTCAAGTGTGAAGGCATTGTGAATGCAAATGTAATGTACAGACTTCATATGTGAAGCAATGTATATACTTAGCTGAAGAAACTCTGTACAGGCTTGACCGAAGTAAAGTCTGTACAGACATGAAACAATGGAAGACAACGAGTGTATAGACTTTGAGATGTGTAGACTTGCCAAAGAGCTGGACGATGTACAAACTTGAACAAGTAAAGTCTGTACAGACTTGAAGGTTCACAGTGTGTAGACTTTGGCAAGGCAACGTCAGTAAAGTTCCCAGTGTACAGACTTACTGAACTGAGCGTAGGTAAAAGATATGAGGAATGTATAGACTTACTCAGTTCAGTTCAGAACGTAGGTAAAAGTCCCAATGTATAGACTTTACCTGAGAATGCAACCGCTGTATAGACTTGCTCAACCAGTCCGATGTACAGACTTGGAATTTCAACAGAAGGATGTACAGACTTGGAAAACTAATGCCAATGTACAGACTTCACCTCGTGCAAGCTACAGTGAATGAGTGTATAGACTTAATGGTCTCCCTGGCTGTACAGACTTGATCACAGGCTGAACAGTCGAATGAATAGACTTGCTTAAGACGCAGCATGAATAGTCCGATGTATAGACTTCATGAACTAGACGCTGAAGTTTGCATAGACTATAACACTGAATGAGACATTGTCTGAAACAATAGGCTGTACAGACTTTAGATGCGTGAGACGCAAGTTGAGACAATGCAGTGTACAGACTTCATGCATGCAGATGTTGAACTACAGAATGTGCAGACTTTGCCAACAGTCAACAATGCAGTATATAGACTTGGCCAATGCAGCGTTGTATAGACTTCAAGTCAGAATGCACAATGTGTGGACTTGACCAATGTTCAGACTTTGAATATGAAGATCAATGTATGGACTTGGAAAATAAAGGGGGCGTCGACCCATCAGAAGGGAGCGTCGACCCACAACTGTCTAGACTATGCATGAGACGGTGAGCCATGTGCAGACTTTGAAGCTTAACAGAGATGCAGGATGTACAGACTTCATGAAATGCATGCTATGATGTATAGACTTTGTCCACGAACTGTGCACATGTATTTCATGAACGATGTATAGACTCTGAAATGCAAGCAATGCAGCACTGTCTAGACTTTGGGCTTTATCCTGCAGTGTATAGACTTGTTGGTCTGCTAGGAATGCAATGTATGGACTTGCAACCGTGCGAGCCATGCAGTGTATGGACTTGCTGGCCTGCGGTGTACAGACTTGCAGCCATGCGAGCCATGCAGTGTATAGACTTGCTGGTCATCAAGCTACATGCAGACAGAAAAGAAATGTATGAACACAGTGTATAGACTAAGAAGTCTAAAGGGGCGTCGACTCATCTAATCAAAGGGTCGACCCATTGATGCATGTATGAAATATACTTCCAATGTGTAGACTTCGGACTTGCCATGATGTGTAGACTTCATGAGAATGCAGCAGCCAGTGTATAGACTTCATGCAATGATGTATGCAGCCTGGGCAATGTATGGACTTGGCCCAACCAATATATCAGTCATACACATGCATTCTCCACAGAACAAATCAGACATAGCACACTTAAGCATTCTCCAGACAATATATCATGTTGTTGTCATCAAAACACAATCTCATAAAGCACTCACTGTGTTGCTATCATCAAAATAAAACTAGCATTGCTATCATCAAATCATCAACACTAAATAGCACATGCTTGTGCCTAAGGGGCACAACAGATACTGGGTACCAGGATTGGTGGCCCGCCCCTATGAGGCGTGCTAGCCCATTGTAGGAAACTGGAGTTGGAAATGGGGAATGGGAAATTAGATGTTGGGAACTGGGCATTGGAATCGGAGGCTGGAACTAGAAGTCGGAAGCGGAGTACTGGTGCTGGATACTGGGAATTGGGGTACTTGAACTGGATGTTGGAGGTTGGGTACTGGAACTAGGAACTGGAAACTGGATATTGGAAGCTGGATTTTTGAGCTGGGTATTAGACATTGGATACTGGGGGCTGGATACTAGAAGCTGGAAGCGGGGTACTGGAGCTGGATGTTGGAGGTTAGGTACTGGAACTAGGTACTGGAAGCTAGATAATGGAGCTGGGTATTGAGAATTGGGTACCAGAAGTTGGATGTTGGAAACTGGGTACTGGAGGCCTGCCTGAATGAGGCGTGTTGACCTGATTGGCTAGAGACTGGAAGCTAGAGGACATCCCATAAGGCGGTGTTGACCTAGAGGACTAGGAACTGGAAGCTGGAGGCGGACTCGTGAGAGTGCATTGGCCGGTGTGACTGGGAACTAGAAACGGGAGACTGGAGGCTGACCCGTAAGGGTGTGTTGGCCCATATTGCTGTAGGGTGAAGGCTGGAAGCCGGCCTGTGAGGGTATGTAGGCCTATGTTGCTGGGGACTGGAGGTTGCCGGCTGGAGGCCTACCCGTGAGGGTGTTTTGGCCTGCATTGCTGGAGACTGGAAGCCAGAGGCCGACCCATGAGGGTGTGCTGGCCTATGTGGCTGGAGACTGGAAGCTGGAGGCTGACCCGTGAGGGTGTGCTGGCCTAGTTGCTGGAGACTGGAAGCTGGAGGCCGACCCGAGAGGGTGTGTTGACCTATGTAGCTGGAGTCTGGAAGCTGGGGGCTGACCCAAGAGGGTGCGTTGGCCTATGTTCCTGGTATTGTTTAGTCTGGGGAGTTGGAGTTGGAGTTGAGGTTGGCTAGCACGCTGCCATGGTGATGTAGCCAGAGACCGAGACTGGAGTTGGGGCTAGGAGGCTGACCATTGAGGTGTTATAGCCGGAGACTGAGACTGGAGCTGGCCGGCTGACTGCTGAGGTGTTGTAGCCGAATATTGACTAGAGCTGGAGCTGGCCGGCTGACCGCTGAGGATGTTGTAGCCGGAGACTGGGACTAGTGCAGGGCGGCTAGCCTGCGAAGGCGTTACAGCCAGAATGCTGGGACTGGAGACTGGGCGGCTGGCCTGTGAAGGCGTTGTAGCCAAAACTGGGACTGGAGACTGAGCGGCTGGCCTGTAAGGGCGTTGTAGCCAAAACTGGAACTAGAGGTTGAGCGGCTGGCCTGCGAAGGTGTTGTAGCCGAAACTAGGACTGCGAGCTAGCGGCTGGCCCATGAAGGCATTGTAGCCAAAACGGGAACTAGAGATTGGTGTGTAGTAGTCGGAATATTGGAGCTGGTCGGCTAACCGTGGAGGTGTATAGCCAAATACTGGAGCTGGAATTGGCGATGGCCGACCCTCGGGGGCGTAGTGGCCACCGGTGTTGTGGAGTGATTGACGGCTTCCATCAGAGAGGAGTAGAGAGGGAGAGAGTTTTTTTTTCTTCACCAGCTCTACCGCCCTTGCGGGTTTTCACCAGAGCTGGCCCCCTTTTACTTTTTCCGGTGCGCCCTTGCGAGTTTTCACACCGAGGGGTTTCCCAATTCTACCTGAGGTTCCCTCTCAGGTTTTCGTCAGCTGGGTTGGTGGCAATTTTTGCCCCCAGTCGCCTCCTTGTAATGAGGACGACTGGATCCGCCGGGGTATCTCTATTTTTAACCCCATTTTTTTGACCTGGGATCCTTGTGGTTGCCGTCAGTAGCGTGCTGCTATCAAGGGACGTGACCTGGAGTTTGTGCTGTTGATGGCTTGTCGTCGTCGTAGCCATGGTAGTGGCTTTGGCTGGTTACTGAGTAATCTGAAGTTTGACTGGTGATCTGGGAACCGGTGAGCCTTTACGGCGTATTGCTGGAGTTATGATTGGGTTCATGGTGACTTGACCATGACGGGTAGATGACTGGGAATTATGGGTTGATGGATCCTCATGATAGATGGATCTAAGGTTGATGTGGTTTAAAGGCCAATCGAGGAGGTGTGTAGGCCAAGGTTTGCTGGAATGAATGACTGGACTAGTGCATGAATTGCTGGTGTATATGGGTCGACCGTGGAGGTGTGAGGCCGGAGGAAGTGTGAGCCAACTAAGTGGTGTATGGCTAAATGGGGAATGTAAGATCAATGAGCTAGAGAGATGTACTAGCCAGGGACTGGTATAGGCCACCAAGGGAGGGGAGTGGCCTGGAGAGCTGGTTTAGGCCGAACGTGATGGTATATGGCCGACAAGGAGGTGCAAGATTTACAAACCGGAGCAGGGGATTGGTCAGGGACTGGTACGGGCCAACTAGCCGGGGATATGATTGCTGGAAGGTGGGTAGCAGGTTGCCCCAGCTGGGGGAGAAGAGAAATTTTGTTTTTGTTCTCGTTACCAGCTCTGCAGCCCTTTCGAATTTTCGACAGAGCTGGCCCCCTTTTGCTTTTTTCGATACGCCCTTGCAGGTTTTCGCATCGAGGGGTTACCCAATTTTGCCTGAGGTGCTCTTGTGAGTTTTCACCTCAACCGGGTTACTGGCCTTTTTGCCCCCAGCCGCTTCCTTGAGAAAGAGAACGACTGAGTCCACCGGGGTATCTCTATTTTTAACCCCATTTTTTGTTGTTCTTTTTTTTGCTGTGGTTACCTGGGAGCCTCTTGGCTATGCGGTGACTGGCGCTGGGTGTTCTTAGCTTGATCTTGTCGAAGAACACTATTGGCGGGATTATTGCCATTGATCCGCTATGCTGATGCTGGGGTCGCTTGCTGGGGCTTGGCTAATCGCCGATCAATGTGGAGCTTCACGTAGACCTTCGGGCTGGCTGATCTGTGTAGCTTGTAACTGGAGCTCGAACTAAAGCTTGAACAGATCAGCTTTGATGATGCAAAGGTTGATGTTCTGGGTTGTGGTGGCGTATAGGCCAAGAATTGACGCAGGCCGACCAAAGAGGTGTATTGGCCAAAGGTTATGGATTTAACTGACCAGGAAGGTGTACTGGTTAGGAACTGGGTGATGTGTAGGCCTACCATTGTGGTATTTTGGCCGGAGATCAGGTGTTAGATTGACTGTGGAGGCGTTTTATCAAGGGTATGTGTAGGTCGACTGTGAAGAAGGACAACCAAGGTGGAGGCTTGACCAGCCATAACGGCATATAGGTCAAGGGGGTAGCGGCAAACAGGAATAGTGTGAGACTAGGAGGAAACAGGTAGGTCGACTGTGATGGTGTATTGACCTGGATGCTGGGTGGTGACCAACCATGATGGTGTATTGGTCAAAGACTGGGTGTAGGCCGACCGGTGTGGCGTGATGGCCAGTAGAAGGTATACTGACCCATTATTGTGGTGGACCGGTCAGGGATTTAGGGTGAGGTGGTTGGATGTTCCTAGAGAGGAAGAGAGATTTTTCTTTTTCTCTTTACCAGCTCCATTGCCCTTTCGGGTTTTCGCCAGAGATGGCCCCCTTTTCCTTTTTCCGGTGCGCTGTTATGGGTTTTCACACCAAGGGGTAACCCAATTTTGCCTGAGGTGCCCTCACGGGTTTTCACCTCAGCTGGGTTTGTGGCCTTTTTGCCCCCAGCCACCCTATGGAGAGAGTGGCTGAGTCCGCCGGGGCATCTCTATTTTTAGCCTCCTTTTTTATTTTTCTATTTTTTTGTACATGCGAGCCTTGCGGCTGTTGTCCTTAGCTTGTCGCTGTCAGGGGACGTTGCCTGTAGGTTGCGCCATCGATGACTTGTTGGTGTTGTAGAAGCGACCGTGGATCGACCCTCAACCGAGTAGCTCGAGACTTTAGGGTGGATCCAGAGAATGGCTGGTCTTTGCTGTAGGTGGCGGGCACTTCGACTGCAGTCTGGGAGGCTCGGCCATGATGATCATGATGGTCGAAGCCGCGCTTGGATTGGGTGTCTGCCAGGGTGTTGCGACACCTTGGGACATGATAGATACCTAAGGGATAGACCTCCCACCAGGGTTTGCTAGTAGCCATCGGTGGGGACCCAATGGTACTTTGCTGGTGTCACCAGTTGACGGTGGCTGGGATTCCCCTGAGTCGTTGGCTAACGCAGATGGTGTTTCTTTGGAGCTATTGGGTGGGTGTCGGCGGGATTCACCCCAGACTGTTGATTGATGTAGGCATGGGGAGCTCCCAACTTACTGGTTGATGTCGGTTCCCCCAGTATATCAAGAGCTGGAGTCTACCCTGACGGATGCTTCACTGGATTTTGGGCTTAGTGCCATTCTGGTGAGTAGATGGATCGCTTAACTCGAGACCCCCCCCAAATGGGATGGGCCTCTTCTCTAATGACCCACATTCATCTTAGGGAGGACCGACGCTCCTCCTTGGAGTTGCCCCCATTGCTTGGGCTTGGAAGGCTGGATACTGGACTGGGGTGGTGTAGATGCCTAATTTTGGACATCCCGCGGACCCTTGTCTAGCCATCATAGAAGTGACACCCTTTTCCTTGGTTGATTGGTAGTGTGGAGTCTCATCCTTGTTTAGGTAGGCTCTACCCTGTCCCTTCGCGGATCCAACTTTGCGGTAAGTTGGTGGGGGGTTGCAGGGGGGTAGCGCCCCCCTGCCAGTAAGGTTAGGGGTTCGGGGGCGTGAGCCCCCGAGGCGAATTTTCTGAGGCTCTATACACATTCTCTGCCCTGATCCCTGGGCGGCCAAGGTGCTGGCCGCCCACATCCCTGGGTGACTAGAGACCTGATCGCCCAGCCCATTCCAGGGCGGCCAGAGAGCTGGCCGCCCACATCCCTAGGCGACCACATAGTTGGCCGCCCAGCATCCAAGGTGGCCAAACTGTTGGCCGCCCAGCTCCTCAAGGAGGCCATCGATTTGGCCGCCCAGCCCCTTGGGCTACCAGAGCTTTGGCCGCCTCCTGGTAACCATCTGTCAACTCCACGATCTGCCCACTCCCAGCACGTTCTCCGGAACTGCTCCCACTCCGGGAGGATCCAGGCTCACGTAGCTTGCACGTACTCGATTTTTGAATGTTTTGGAGGGACATTGCCCCCACATACAAAAACCTCCATTCGAAACCATCTCATGGGGAGGGAGGTGAGACATTTTTTTTGACTTCGGAGGTGGGACACTTCCGGAGGTTAGACATTCTCTGGAGGAAGAGAGGAGGCTAGTTCCTGGGAGCTCAGAGAGAGAGAGAGCTGTGAGAACGAGAGCAAACCTTCCCCGATCTTCCCCTAGCAGTAGAACATGAAGTTGGAGAGCTCCGCGACCGGAGAGTCCCGCTTGCAGGGGGCGGCCATCGACATGGCTGCCCACCCCATCTGAGCGGCCACACATGTGGCCGCCCTCTGTTGGTTGACGGGCAAACCCCATCCTCTCTTCCCTATCCTTCATCTTGCTACGTTTTACTCCATTTTACTGCATAAGAGGTTTTCAAATCCCAAAACATAGGGAAGGTGGATGGTCAAAAGTCTCGGCCATCCCCCCTCCCGCCCCCCCTTCCTGGTACGATCACCCCCAATTGCATGTTTCTTCTTTCCACTTTGAGCATATACTACATAATCATAGTCTAATGGTCTCTTCTATTTGCTGGTTGTTTTGCAGGAACTTCATCATCGACTCGTATGGCTCCTTGTTCTTGACCGGCCGAGAATGAGGATAGAAGAACCCACCGTCTCCCCACTCCTAAGGCATCCACAATCATCACCCCTGTGAGGTTCAGGTAAACACCTCTGGCGATCACACCTTTTCTATTTTTCTAACCTTTGCACTGTAGGTTTGCAGCAGCATAGTTTGGGAGGCCATAGCATCGCGCACCCCACGCGGACGCCCGCCACCTTCCGGCACCTACAGGTGGTTTCCCCCGGTGTGATACTGGCGCATCGGCTTCTCTGAGCCTCGCCTTGTCTTCTGGAGGCAGGGGTGGCGGCGGTGGGTCGCCGATCTTTACAGCCGTAATGACGCCCCTTCCTTTTTACAGGGCCGAGGTTGACTCAGCACCAATGTGGTGGACCGAATGAACCCAGTCCGGGGCGGTCTGGAGCATGGCATTTCTGGTGAGTGTCGGTGTAGTTGGAACTCGCGAGTGCAGTGCCCGAGCTGGGGCCGACAGAATGGCAACCTGGAACTTGGTGTTCAGTTGGGCCGTCGGAGTTGTTGCTGGAACACGAGGTTTGTGACCCATGTTGTGAACTGAGGATGTCCGAGGGATGGTGACCCAGAGCTTGGCGCCCGTACTGGGTGTTGATGAAGATAGTACCCGAGGCTGAAAGCCTGTATTGGGAGCTGATGAAGCTAGGATCTGGGACTAGAAACCCAAAATGAGTGCTTGACGACGCTGGGTTCTAGAGCTAGAAGCCCATCTTGAATATTGATGATGCTGGGACCCAGGACTGGATGTCGGTCTTGGGTGTTATCGAAATTGGAACCCGGGGTTGGAGTCCCATCTCGGGTGTTGATGAAACTGGGACCTGGGGCTGGACGCCGGTCTTGGGCGTTGTTGGAACTGGGACCCGGGCTGAACGCTCATCCTGCATGTTGATGGAACTAGGACTCGGGCCGAACACCCGTCTTGGGTATTGATGGAACTGGATCCCAGGGCAGGTGACCCGTCCTGGGTGTTGATGGAGCTGGGACCAAGGGATGAACGCCCGCCTTGGGTGCTGCTGGGGCCGGATCCCAGAGCTGGACGGCCCCCTTTTTTTGTACTGTTGGAGCTGGAACCCCGGGCCGAACGCCCGTCTTGGGTGCTGGTGGAGCTGGAGCCCAGGGTCGGAAGCCCATCTTGGGTGTTACTGGAACTGAGACCCAGGGCTAGACGCCCGTGTTGGGTGTTACTGGAGCTGAGACCCAGGGCAAGACGCCCATGTTGGGTGTTGCTAGAAATGAGACCCAGGGCCAGATGCCCGTCTTGGGTGTTGCTGGAGCTGAGACCCAGGGCTAGACGCTCGTCTTGGGTGATGCTAGAGCTGAGACCTAGGGCTAGATGCCAGTTTTGGGTGTTGAGGTGGCCTTGTCCTGAAGAGGAAACCCTTTGCTGGGAGTTGGCATTGCTGGATCATAGGGGTAAAGACCCCGGCGTAGAGCTAGGAGGCCAGGGGCCCAATGCGGAGAGTCCGCATCAGGGACCGACCTTGATGAGACCCGGGGTCATGCACCCGAGCCAGATGCTCGGGAGCCTCGAACTCAGGTTTGAAGGCCCGTATTGAGTGTCGACTCGTCTGAGACTACGCCGGGAGGCGTTGACCCAGGGGTGGGAAACCCGTGCTAGGGGTAGGCTTGGCTAGGACTCGGAGCTGAGAGCCTGAGTGAGGTACTGAGGAGCCGGGGACCCAGGGCAGAAAGCCCGAGTCGGGTGCTGGTGGAGCTGGGGACCCAGGGGTCAATGACCACATGGGTCTCTGTTGCTGGAGGAGCAGAGGGGCCAGCTGCCTGTATGGGCAGTCGTCGGACTGGGCTACTTGTCGGCCACGGCAATGGCCCCCGAGGATCAGGGCGAGCAGAAGGCCAAGGCAGCGTTGCCGAACACGATTGGCATTGTCGACCGTACGTGCCCGGCGTGGATGGCGAAGACGATTGGACCGTAGGTCAATATCGCCACCGGTTTGTTGTTGATGTTGCTGGTGCTGGTTGGTCACTCGATGATGACCGGTTGCATGTTGCATTCTGGATAGAGGGAGTAACGACCCAGAGCTCCGAATATCGATACACCTATAACATCGATACACCGATACCAAAAATTGGGGATGCCACCCAAGAGGCTGATGAGGCCCCATAAGGGTTAAGGGAGTTTGTCGGGGGGATGCATAATGAATTGGAATTACAAACGCGTAATATTAAATTTGAATAGTAATTAATAAATTAGTGCAGAAGCAATTTAAAATATCAGAGTGGTAAAATATATACACTAGTCCAAATTTATAAATAAACAAGTCCCAACAAAAGAAAAGTCCATGTACAACTACACGAGGCATACCCCAGTCAAAAGTACACAAAAGGATGAACCGACTACTGCTGGCTCGACTAAGGACGGTCGCCGAAAACACAGGAACCACCTGCAGACGACTGGGGCGGCTCACCTGAAAGAGGAAAGGGTGAGTCACAGCCAGACTCAGTAGGGGATCCCTACCTAGAACTAAACATGCAGTCATGCAAATATAAAAGTAATTAGAGCATGCATTTAAACAATAAACAGACAATGGCATAATTAAAACATAATTAAAGTAAAACTATAAATCCTATCTAAGCAGTTTGAAACGGCTAACTATATGCGAATTTAATTAAATAATAGCGTCAGGAGCTAAATCTACCAATAGAATAAACCTCAACTAACCGAGTGATAGTGAGAGAAAGGAAGACCCACTAGAAAGTAGAGACCAGATGCGCCCACTGACGGCTTATACTGCATCTCGAGCAACTCACGTGGATAGAGTCTCCAAGTGAGAGGCGTAAAAGGACCAAACAAAGTACAAGTTAGAGCATCACTCGTTAGTGCCAGTCCTAGTCTCTGACCACGTGTGCACACACTGACTCCTACCTAGAGCCAGGCCTCTAGCTAGTCCCCCCCCGTAGGATGCTACGGTAGAAAGAGTTGGGGGCCCACAGAACTAGCTTAAAAATCGTACAACGGGAACGCCCCTCCTCCTCTCCCGGGTGGGCCGACACTGGAGGTCGCAGGCCTACGACTAGTGGTTCCATCACAAGGAGAGAGAAAGCAACTCTACTGGGATCTAAAATTAAGCCATAGTTTTATAAAATAACTTAAACACGGCGTAAATGCAACATGGAATGCCTTAAGAATTGAATATGCAACTATTGAAATCATAAGGGGTGTGATGGTCGAGAGATACCGTGTCATAGTGTGTGACGGTCGAAGGGTGGTGCACTACATAGGCTATAACGCATCCCCATTGGGCCGTTAAATTCACCTGAGGGTATAAACCCACAATTTTTCTATAGGATGTAAAGCACCAGGAATGGCGCGCTACACGGCTCTGACGGTCATATGATAGACCGTCACGCCAACCGCCCTATAAGGTCATCGGTCAAACGGTCATGTAATGGTCTATAGGTCGACCGCTACACAGAACGTGACGCCCCTAGAGTGGGCCGTCACAAGGCATGTAACGCACCCCTTAAGGGCCGTTACAGTGTGACGGTCACTGGAAGGACCGTTACACGAGCGGGAAATCGAAAGGGCGAAGTTCGAAACTGAACTTCCTCCCGATCGAGTCGGATCGATGGGAAAACGTGAAAAACCTGTAAACATGTCAAACCACAACATTCTACAGCTAATCTATTCATCAAAACATAAAAATAATGCCCATGGAGTGATTTTCAGGAAATTAGGCTAAATTACACTGACATGGGGATTTTCATGGAAGTCGAGGAAAACGACCGTGCATGGCGGTGCAAGTGGTGTCAAAACGATCCTAGCGAGGCGAGGATGCCATCCGCCTACCTCAATCGCGACGAGAACCAAGTTTGGGCCGCATGCGAGTGAAGGGACGCCGCGGCTCCTCTCGCCCCATCTTGCCTCCACGCCCCACGAACCGCGACAAGGTCAGCACCCATGCGTTCCTCGCGACGAGCCGGTTCCGATGGTACCTCCCACGCCTCGATCCGCGGCCGATGGCGCCGAAACTGAGATAGAGGGAGAGTGGGCGCGTGAGAGAGAGAGAGAGAGGGTGAGAGAGAGAGTGAAAACGAGAGAGAGAGATAGAGAGTGATCGATGGGGAGAGAGAGAGAATTAAAATTTTTATAAATAATTTTTTTTTGAATTTTAACCTCAAATTACATTTTAACCTTAAAAGAATCGAAAATGCATAAATACCCAATAAATTTATATAAATCTTTAACTAATTCGATTAAATACCTGAAAAAACCCTAAAAATCCGTAAAGATAGCCTAAATTCGCAGAATAAAATCTAGATCCGAACTACTGAGAATCTGATAAGACACGGGTCGTACAGTCTCTCCCTCCTAAAAGAAATTTCATCCTAAAAATTTAAACGGAAGGAAAAGGAGGAAACTGAATGGAAATTACACCCAAAAGCAGAAATAATCGAACAAGAAAAGCAAGAGCGAATACCTTAGAAATAGAAAGATGGTTTTCCACGTGGCTGAAAATAGACTCGCTTGAATCTACAGTCAACCATGGCACCATACTGTTCTAACCAGTCCATGCCCAGAATAGCATCATAATCAGCCAACCGCAGTGCATATAGTCTTGCTGGCAACTGCCGATCACTGATGACAATGGGGGATTCTACTAGGCACAATGGAGTGAACATGAAATCTCCAGACGGTAATTCGACAAGCAACTCACAGGATAGCTCAGTTACCGGCTCCTCAATGCGAGCAATGAAATCCTCAAAAATAAAAGAGTGAGTAGCACCTGAGTCAAAAAGAACACGAGCTGAACGACCAAAATTCAAAACCGTACCTTCCACGAGATTGGCTGCCATAGCTTCTGCACGAGTGATATGAGTAACCTTGCCTCTCGGCTGACGACTAGCTGTAGAAGACTGCTGGGAAGAAACTGGCACTTGCAGATAAAAAGGCTGAGGTTGAGGTGGCGGAGGAAGATGAAACTGGACTGCTGCGGCTGGGTAAATTGCGAGAACTGCACTGGCTTCGGCCTCAGTAGATAGTCTCGAACTACGTGACCCAGCTGATCACAGCGGAAATAGACTATCGGCAATGAACACGGCGCGCCTGGATGACTACCACCACACCTCGGACATGGTTTCAGTTGAGTCACAGAAGAATCTTGATGCTGCTGGAAAGAAGGAGCTAATTTCTGATTGGAATCAGAAGATGCCGAATTATCAAATTTCCTCTTAGACCCCTTGAATTTCTTAAACTTGGGCTTCGAAGAAAAAGACACACCGCTGACATTAGGAACGGCAGAAGAAACTCCCGGTACCGACGACTGATAAACCTGATGGAACTGCATAGTTTGCTGAACCGACCCGGCTTGAGAAAACTCTTGAGGTCTTGCCCTGTCAAGTTCTAGTGATGCAGCTGCCTGATATGCTGCATCCATCACCGTCACTCGAGTGGCAATCAAATGCTGCCTCAATTCTGGTCTCAGTCCACGCAGAAATTGCTCAGTCTTGAGGGCTTCCTCAACAAAAATATGCGGTGCATACCGACCCAATTCCATGAACTTGTTGCGGTACTCTAGCATAGACATCGTACCTTGAGTCAACTCCATGAATTGGTGTATCTTAGCCATTTGGAGATACGCAGGACTATAGGTGCGCTCAAAGGAAGTAACGAACTCTGCCCAGGTGATCAGACAAAGCGGAAGAGAACGAAACGCAACCTCCCACTCGGTGGTCCACCACACGAGTGCTGCTCCCTGAAGCTGAAAAGTAGCCAGCATGACTTTATCATCCTCGGCGCAATCCATGGAATGGAACACATTCTCAGTTGCATCAATCCATACTCTGGCAGCATCTAGATCCACTTGACCTTCAAATGTTGATGGGTGGAATAGTAGAAATTCCTTGAGTGCCCTGCCACGACCACCAGGCAAATCATCTTGAGGAACTGGAACAGGCACAGCTTGACCTGGAGCTGGCACAGCAGGAGGAGGAGCGGGCACAACAGGAGGAGGCAAAGTGCCACTCTCTTCCTAGGGAACATGAGCTCTTCTTTTATGAAGCGGCATCTACAAAACACACGACAACGGAAAACCCATGAGTAATGACGGAAAACATCCTAAGCCAGCAATAGATGACTCAAGTGGACTTGCTCTGGACCCGCGAATGTAGTTTCAATTCCTTATACAAATCCCCAACATCGCTCTAATACCAACTGTAACGACCCAGAGCTCCGGATACCGATACACCGATAACATCGATACACCGATACCAAAATCTGGGGATGCCACCCAAGAGGCTGATGAGGCCCCGTAAGGGTTAAGGGAGTTTGTCGGGGGGATGCATAACGAATTGGAATTACAAACGCGCAATATTAAATTAGAACAGTAATTAATAAATTTAGTGCGGAAGTAATTTAAAATATCAGAGTGGTAAAATATATACACTAGTCCAGATTTACAAATAAACAAGTCCCAACTAAAGAAAAGTCCATGTACAACTACACGGGGCATACCCCGTTCAAAAGTACACAAAAGGACGAACCGACTACTGCTGGCTAGACTAAGGATAGTCGTCGAAAACACAGGAACCACTGGCAGACGACTGTGGTGGCTCACCTGAAAGAGGAAAGGGTGAGTCACAGCCAGACTCAGTAGGGGTCACGCGGATCCCTACCTCGAACTAAACATGCAGTCATACAAATATAAAAGTAATTAGAGCATGCATTTAAACAATAAATAGACAATGGCATAATTAAAACATAATTAAAGTAAAGCTGTAAATCCTATCTAAGCAGTTTGAAACGGCAAACTATATGCGAATTTAATTAAATAATAGCGTCAGGAGCTAAATCTACCAATAGAATAAACCTCAAATAACCGAGTGATAGTGAGAGAAAGGAAGACCCACTAGAAAGTAGAGACCAGATGCGTCCACTGACGGCTTATACTGCATCTCGAGCAACTCACGTGGCTAGAGTCTCTAAGTGAGAGGCGTAAAAGGACCAAACCAAGTATAAGTTAGAGCAGCACTCGTCAGTGCCAGTCTTAGTCTCTGACCACGTGTGCACACACTGACTCCTGCCTATAGCCAGGCCTCTAGCTAGTCCCCCCCCGTAGGACGCTACGGTAGAAAGAGCTGGGGGCCCACAGAACTTGCTTAAAAATCGTACAACGGGAACGCCCCTCCTCCTCTCCCGGGTGGGCCGACACTGGAGGTCGCTGGGCTACGACTAGTGGTTCCATCATAAGGAGAGAGAAAACAACTCTACTGGGATCTAAAATTAAACCATAGTTTTATAAAATAACTTAAACACGGCGTAAATGCAACATGGAATGCCTTAAGAATTGAATATGCAACTATTGAAATCATAAGGGGTGTGATGGTCGAGAGATACCGTGTCACAGTGTGTGACGGTCGAAGGGTGGTGCGCTACAGAGGCTATAACGCATCCCCATTGGGCCGTTAAAGTCACCCGAGGGTATAAACCCACAATTTTTCTATAGGATGTAACGCACCAGGAATGGCGCGCTACACGGCTCTGACGGTCATACGATAGACCGTCACGCCAACCGCCCTAAAAGGTCATCGGTCAAACGGTCATGTAACAGTCTATAGGTCGATCGCTACACAGAACGTGACACCCCTAGAGTGGGCCGTTACAAGGCATGTAACGCACCCCTTAAGGGCCGTTACAGTGTGACGGTCACTGGAAGGACCGTTACACGAGCGGGAAACCGAAAGGGTGAAGTTCGAAACCGAACTTCCTCCCGATCGAGTCGGATCGACGGGAAAACGTGAAAAACCTATAAAACTGTCAAACCACAACATTCTACAGCTAATCTATTCATCAAAACATAAAAATAATGCCCATGGAGTGATTTTCAGGAAATTAGGCTAAATTACACTAACATGGGGATTTTCATGGAAATCGAGGAAAACGACCGTGCATGGCGGTGCAAGTGGTGTCAAAATGATCCTAGCGAGGCGAGGATTCCATCCGCCAACCTCAATCGTGACGAGAACCAAGTTTGGGCCGCATGCGAGTGAAGGGACGCCGTGGCTCCTCTCGCCCCATCTTGCCTCCACGCCCCACGAACCGCGACGAGGTCAGCACCCATGCGTTCCTCGCGACGAGCCGGTTCCGATGGTACCTCCCACGCCTCGATCCGCGGCCGATGGCGTCAAAACTGAGAGAGAGGGAGAGTGGGCGCGTGAGAGAGAGAGAGAGGGTGAGAGAGAGAGTGAAATCGAGAGAGATAGAGAGTGATCGATGGGGAGAGAGAGAGAGAATTAAAATTTCTATAAATATTGTTTTTTGAATTTTAACCTCAAATCACATTTTAACCTTAAAAGAATCGAAAATGAATAAATACCCAATAAATTTATATAAATCTTTAACTAATTCGATTAAATACCTGAAAAAACCCTAAAAATCCGTAAAGATAGCCTAAATTCGCAGAATAAAATCTAGATCCGAACTACTAAGAATCCGATAAGACACGGGTCTTACCGTCTCTCCCTCCTAAAAGAAATTTCATCCCCGAAATTTAAACGGAAGGAAAAGGAGGAAACTGAATGGAAATTACACCCAAAAGCAGAAATAATCGAACAAGGAAAACAAGAGCGAATACCTTGGAAATAGAAAGCTGGTTTTCCACGTGGCTAAAAATAGACTCGCTTGAATCTGCAGTCAACCACGGCACCATACTGTTCTAACCAGTCCATGCCCAGAATAGCATCATAATCAGCCAACTGCAGTGCATATACTCTTGCTGGCAACTGCCGATCACTGATGACAATGGGGGATTCTTCTAGGCACAATGGAGTGAACATGAAATCTCCAGACGGTAATTCGACAAGCAACTGACAGCATAGCTCAGTTACCGGCTCCTCAATGCGAGCAATGAAATCCTCAGAAATAAAAGAGTGAGTAGCACCTGAGTCGAAAAGAACAGGAGCTGAACGGCCAAAAATCAAAACCGCACCTTCCACAAGATTGGCTGCCACAGCTTCTGCACGAGTGATATGAGTAACCTTGCCTCTCGGCTGACGGCTAGCTGTAGAAGACTGCTGGGAAGAAACTGGCACTTGCAGATAAAATGGCTGAGGTTGAGGTGGCGGAGGAAGACGAAACTGAGACTGTTGCGGCTGGGTAAATTGCGAGAACTACACTGGCTTCGGCCTCAGTAGATAGTCTCGAACTACGTGACCCAGCTGATCACAGTGAAAATAGACTATCGACAATGAACACAGCACGCCTGGATGACTACCACCATACCTCGGACATGGTTTCAGTTGAGTCACAGAAGAATCTTGATGCTGCTGGAAAGAAGGAGCTGATAGCTGATTGGAATCAGAAGACGCCGAATGATCAAATTTCCTCTTAGACCCCTTGAATTTCTTAAACTTGGGGTTCAAAGAAAAAGACACGCCGCTGACATTAGGAACGGCAGAAGGAACTCCCGGTACCGACGACTGATAAACCTGATGGAACTGCACTGTTGGCTGAACCGACCCGGCCTGAGAAAACTGTTGAGGTCTTGCCCTATCAAGTTCTAGTGCTGCAGCTGCCTGATATGCTACATCCATCACCGTCACTCGAGTGGCAATCAAATGCTGCCTCAATTCTGGTCTCCGTCCACGTAGAAATTGCTCAGTCTTGAGGGCTTCTTCAGTAAGAATATGCGGTGCATACCGACCCAATTCCATGAACTTGTTGCAGTACTCCAGCATAGACATCGTACCTTGAGTCAACTCCATGAATTGGTGCATCTTAGCCATTCGGAGATACGCAGGACTATAGGTGTGCTCGAAGGAAGTAACGAACTCTGCCGAGGTGATCAGACGAAGTGGACGAGAACGAAACACAACCTCCCACTCGGTGGTCCACCACACGAGTGCTGCTCCCTGAAGCTGAAAAGTAGCCAACATGACTTTATCATCCTCGGCGCAGTCCATGGAACGGAACACACGCTCGGTTGCATCAATCCATACTCTGGCTGCATCTAGATCCGCTTGACCTTCAAATGTCGGTGGGTGGAACTGCAGAAATTCCTTGAGTGCTCTGCCACAACCACCAGGCAAATCATCTTGAGGAACTTGAACAGGCACAGCTTGAGCTGGAGCTGGCACTGCAGGAGGAGGAGCGGGCACAACAGGAGGAGGCAAAGTGCCACTCTCTTCCTGGGGAACAGGAGCTCTTCTTTTACGTTGCGGCATCTACAAAACACACGACAACGGAAAACCCATTAGTAATGATGGAAAACATCCTTAGCCAGCAATAGACGACTCAAGTGGACTTGCTCTGGACCCGAGAATGCAATTTCAATTCCTTATACAAATCCCCAACATCGCTCTGATACCAACCGTAACGACCAAGAGCTCCGGATACCGATACACCGATAACATCGATACACCGTTACCAAAAACTGGGGATGCCACCCAAGAGGCTGATGAGGCCCCGTAAGGGTTAAGGGAGTTTGTCGAGGGGATGTATAACGAATTGGAATTATAAACGCGTAATATTAAATTAGAACAGTAATTAATAAATTTAGTGCGGAAGCAATTTAAAATATCAGAGTAGTAAAATATATACACTAGTCCATATTTACAAATAAACAAGTCCCAACAAAAGAAAAGTCCATGTACAACTACACGGGGCATACCCCAGTCAAAAGTACACAAAAGGACGAACCGACTACTGCTAGCTCTACTAAGCATGGTCGCCGAAAACACGGGAACCACCGGCAGACGACTGGGGTGGCTCACCTGAAAGAGGAAAGGGTGAGTCACAGCCAGACTCAGTAGGGGTCACGCGGATCCCTACCTCGAACTAAACATGCAGTCATGCAAATATAAAAGTAATTAGAGCATGCATTTAAACAATAAACAGACAATGGCATCATTAACACAATTAAAGTAAAGCTGTAAATCCTATCTAAGCCGTTTGAAACGGCTAACTATATGCGAATTTAATTAAATAATAGCGTCAGGAGCTAAATCTACCAATAGAATAAACCTCAACTAACCGAGTGATAGTGAGAGAAAGGAAGACCCACTAGAAAGTAGAGACCAGATGCGTCCACTGATGGCTTATACTACATCTCAAGCAACTCACGTGGCTAGAGTCTCCAAGTGAGAGGCGTAAAAGGACCAAACCAAGTACAAGTTAGAGCAGCACTCGTCAGTGCCAGTCCTAGTCTCTGACCACGTGTGCACACACTGACTCCTGCCTAGAGCCAGGCCTCTAGCTAGATCCCCCCCGGTAGGACGCTACGGTAGAAAGAGTCGGGGGCCCACGGAACTAGCTTAAAAATCGTACAACGGGAACGCCCCTCCTCCTCTCTGGGTGGGCCGACACTGGAGGTCGCTGGGCTACGACTAGTGGTTCCATCACAAGGAGAGAGAAAACAACTCTACTGGGATCTAAAAGTAAGCCATAGTTTTATAAAATAACTTAAACACGGCGTAAATGCAACATGGAATGCCTTAAGAATTGAATATGCAACTATTGAAATCATAAGGGGTGTGACGGTCGAGAGATACCGCGTCACAGTGTGTAACGGTCGAAAGGTGGTGCGCTACATAGGCTGTAACGCGTCCCCATTTGGCCGTTAAAGTCAACCGAGCGTATAAACCCACAGTTTTTCTATAGGATGTAACGCATCAGGAATGGCGCGTTACACGGCTCTGACGGTTATACGATAGACCGTCACGCCAACCGCCCTATAAGGTCATCGGTCAAACGGTCATGTAACGGTCTATAGGTCGACTGTTACCCAGAACGTGACGCCCCTAGAGTGGGCTGTCACAAGGCATGTAACGCACCCCTTAAGGGCCGTTAAAGTGTGACGGTCACTGGAAGGACCGTTACACGAGCGGGAAACTGAAAGGGCGAAGTTCGAAACCGAACTTCCTCCCGATCAGTCGGATCGACGGGAAAACGTGAAAAACCTATAAACCTGTCAAACCACAACATTCTATAGCTAATCTATTCATCAAAACATAAAAACAATGCCCATGGAGTGATTTTCAGGAAATTAGGCTAAATTACACTAACATGGGTTGGAAATCGAGGAAAACGACCATGCATGGCGGTGCAAGTGGTGTCAAAATGATCCTAGCGAGGCGAGGATTCCATCCCCCTACCTTAATCGCGACGAGAACCAAGTTTGGGCCGCATGCGAGCGAAGGGACGTCGCGGCTCCTCTCGCCCCGTCTCGCCTCAACGCCCCATGAACCGCGACGAGATCAGCACCCACGCGTTCCTTGCGACGAGCCGGTTCCGATGGTACCTCCCACCCCTCGATCCGCGGCCGATGGCACCGAAACCGAGAGAGGGGGAGAGTGGGAGCGTGAGAGAGAGGGTGAGAGAGAGAGAGTGAAAACGAGAGAGATAAAGAGTGATCGATGGGGAGAGAGAGAGAATTAAAATTTTTATAAATATTTTTTTTTTGAATTTTAACCCTAAAATTATATTTTAACCTTAAAAGATCCGAAAATGCATAAATACCCAATAAATTTATATAAATCTTTAACTAATTCGATTAAATACCTAAAAATCCGTAAAGATAGCCTAAATTCACAGAATAAAATCTAGATCCGAACTACTAAGAATCCAATAAGACACGGGTCTTACAGTCTCTCCCTCCTAAAAGATATTTCGTCCCTGAAATTTAAACAGAAGGAAAAGGAGGAAACTGAATGGAAATTACACCCAAAAGCAAAAATATTCGAACAAGAAAAATAAGAGCTAATACCTTGGAAATAGAAAGCTGGTTTTCCACGTGGCTGAAAATAGACTCGCTTGAATCTGCAGTCAACCACGGCACCATTCTGTTCTAACCAGTCCATGCCCAGAATAGCATCATAATCAGCCAACTGTAGTGCATATAGTCTTGCTGGCAACTGCCGATCACTGATGACAATGGGGGATTCTTCTAGGCACAATGGAGTGAACATGAAATCTCCAGACGGTAATTCGACAAGCAACTCACAGGATAGCTCAGTTATCGGCTCCTCAATGCGAGCAATGAAATCCTCAGAAATAAAAGAGTGAGTAGCACTTGAGTCGAAAAGAACACGAGCTGAACGACTAAAAATCAAAACCGTACCTTCCACGAGATTGGCTGCCACAGCTTCTGCACGAGTGATATGAGTAACCTTGCCTCCCGGCTGACGGCTAGCTGTAGAAGACTGCTGGGAAGAAACTGACACTTGCAGATAAAATGGTTGAGGTTGAGGTGGCGGAGGAAGATGAAATTGAGACTACTGCGGCTGGGTAAACTACAAGAACTGCACCGGCTTCGGCCTCAGTAGACAGTCTCGAGCTACGTGACCCGGCTGATCACAACGGAAACAGACTATCGGCAATGAACACGGCACGCCTGGATGACTACCACCACACCTCGGACATGGTTTCAGTTGAGTCACAGAAGAATCTTGATGCTGCTGGAAAGAAGGAGCTGATAGCTGATTGGCATCACAAGACGCCGAATGATCAAATTTCCTCTTAGACCCCTTGAATTTCTTAAACTTGGGCTTCGAAGAAAAAGACACACCGCTAACATTAGGAACGGCAGAAGGAACTCCCGGTACCGACGACTGATAAACCTGCTGGAACTGCACAGTTGGCTGAACCGACCCGGCCTGAGAAAACTCTTGAGGTCTTGCCCTGTCAAGTTCTAGTGCTACAACTGCTTGATATGTTGCATCCATCACCGTCACTCGAGTGGCAATCAAATGCTGCCTCAATTCTGGTCTCAATCCACGCAGAAATTGCTCAGTCTTGAGGGCTACCTCAGCAAGAATATGCGGTGCATACCAACCCAATTCCATGAACTTATTGCGATACACCAGCATAGGCATCCCACCTTGAGTCAACTCCATGAATTGGTGCATCTTAGCCATTCGGAGATACGCAGGACTATAGGTGCGCTCGAAGGAAGTAACGAACTCTGCCAAGGTGATCAGACGAAGCGAACGACAACGAAACACAACCTCCCACTCGGTGGTCCACCACACGAGTGCTGCTCCCTGAAGCTGAAAAGTAGCCAGCATGACTTTATCATCCTCAGCGCAGTCCATGGAACGGAACACATACTCGGTTGCATCAATCCATACTCTGGCTGCATCTAGATCTGCTTGACCTTCAAATGTCGGTGGGTGGAACAGCAGAAATTCCTTGAGTGCTCTGCCACGACCACCAGGCAAATCATCTTGAGGAACTGGAACAGGCACAGCTTGAGCTGGAGCTGGCACAGCAGGAGGAGGAGCGGGCACAACAGGAGGAGGCAAAGTGCCAATCTCTTCCTGGGGAACAGGAGCTCTTCTTTTACGAGGTGGCATCTACAAAACACACGACAACGAAAACCCATTAGTAATGACAAAAAACATCCTAAGCCAGCAATAGACGACTCAAGTGGACTTGCTCTGGACCCGCGAATGCAGTTTCAATTCCTTATACAAATCCAGTTTCAATTCCTTATACAAATCCCCAACATCGCTCTGATACCAACTGTAACGACCCAGAGCTCCGGATACCGATACACCGATAACATCGATACACCGATACGAAAAACTGGGGACGCCACCCAAGAGGCTGATGAGGTCCCGTAAGGGTTAAGGGAGTTTGTCGGGGGGATGCATAACGAATTGGAATTACAAATGCGCAATATTAAATTAGAACAGTAATTAATAAATTTAGTGTGAAAGCAATTTAAAATATTAGAGTGGTAAAATATATAAACTAGTCCAGATTTACAAATAAACTGTCACACCCCGAGCCTTTATTACAGTGGAAGACTCCCTCGAGGAACGCGAACAGCCGGCATGGTAAGCCTCTTGCAAGCAAGAACGATCAGAGCGCAAGGCAATCACACATAAGAATGCAATCGCACAATATTTACTCAACTTCAACTTTCATTAATAATCAAATCCAATATTCGAATATAACCACTAATTCAACTTCCATCATGCTAGACTCAAGAAATAAGAAATTACATAGACTCGATCTAAACAATGTAAACTTCCTAAGTCTTCGCTCATTCTTTATTCACTCTCGGATCCGCTACTTGAACATTCCGAATCCGAACCTGACTCACTTCTATTTTCTGAAAAAAGAATGGAAATAGATAATGAGCACACTTGCCCAGTAGGTATCTTCGCATCAACATGAAGGCATCATTAAAGTAATTAACATTTTAGCTCTAGAGAAGTAAGGTAAAATCATGCGAATGCGATCAATCATGCGATTAAACCAAAGTATGTAAGATAGAATGAGAGCAATTATGAACTAGCAAGAATGTTATAAGAACATGATATGGCCTTTCATGAACAAGAATGTAACGAGAATGTATTAGCAAGTCACATAATCATCACTCCAATATCTTTTGCTTATGAGCAAGTACTTCATGAATTTTTGTGGAATATCAAGAAAGTCAAGTATCAATAATGTTGTACTATGTTATGGATTTTCACTTATTTATAAATAAAGTACTCCTAGCGCAATGCGACGTCAGTAGCATCATACCCCATGGTTTATAATAGTATGTTTTCGACAATCAGCCGAGGGGACTAGCATAGAGCCCTTGAACACAATCAGTGCTCGATCGCATCTTCAAGTATAAATCAAACTTTTTCCACACATGTAACAATAAAGTATGGCCAAGAATGTACAATTCCAACAAGCTCTTGATAATAATAATTCAATGAATGAATGCTTCAATCAGAATCATGAGAAATCAAGAATGACTTATACTATGTTATGCTTATGAAAATAAATCGGTAGCATAACGGTACATTCTTTATCTTTCATTCATTATATTAGGTTTCTTGATCAATATGATAAGTTCTAGATCATCAAGAGTCCATCTAGAAACCTTGGAATATCAACCCTTGGTCAAACCTCAAGTTAAAATACTCAAGTATTGTGACGATCGTGTATTGGGCTGTTACATGATGTGACGCTCCAGTATTGGGCCATTACATTAGTCTGAATCCTAAACCAAGAAATCGGACTTAGTTGAATGTGACGGTCGTATATTGGGCCGTTACATGTACCTGACGGTCCAATATAGATCCGTTACACTACTGATAACCAGAAACATCGATAGTGTCATCTAATCACTTGGGTTTTAATGGTACAACCAACTCGACGTCCTAGTGGGAATCCCAGGCTCGCGGAGAATTACGAAGGCCTTGCAACAAGATTTCCTAGTCCATTGGAAGGAATATCCAATAGAGAGGTCCTCATGTCCAAGAATAATATTCCTATAGTGCAAAGTGAACTAATAGATAACATACCGGAATATGTGCCATGTACTTAAAGAAATGACTCTATTGGTAGAGAGAGGATGTGTAACAATAGGAAATCATGATAAAACTCCGTCAATACATCTTTGGAAAATCATGATTTAGATACAAAACTATAGAATTTTGACATATGAAATTAACATAACTTAAATTAACTTAAGATACCTTAATTATGTAATTTCTATCATGAATCAGTAGATAATCTTAAAGACATGAAATTAGGTCAAAACTTAGATAACTAGGCTTATTTAAAAGTTAACTTGACTGATTTTCAATTCTGTCTACGATTACTCTGACGGTCTAGAATGGGTGCGTCACAGTGATTGTGACGGTCTATCGAGGGGCCGTTACAGTAATGTAACGCTCCATCTATGGTGCGTCAGAAACAACAGAGTAATCTAAATACAACAGAGAGTGTGACGGCCTAAGTATGGTGCGTCAGAGTCCCTGCTAACAGTATAATGAAATAAAAAGACTATGATTTGAAACAATGTCATGTTTTGAAAAGATTTAACTACCCCAATCATGACAAAACGAAGTAAAGGTCATCTAGATGCATAGATTGCAGTGAGATGACAAGATAATATCTTTGATCTTTGATTAGGGCTAAGAATATGTATGTATGCATGAACCCACTAAAACATGGAATTCATAGTCTATAATGCATGAAATCAAGTACAATCAGAGGGCTTTTATCCCTAACAAGATGTTTTTACCAATCATGAGATATCCTATCTCTTAACTAGGCTTTAAGCTTCTAATTTGAGTCTGAAATTCAAGCCCTAGCTCTCCTTTTCCATCGATTTTCCAGCAACTTCCTGCTGCTCTATCTCTCCAACCTCTTGTCCTAAAGATGTGAAATTTTGAGGGTACGATGATGAAACTAAGGTGACCAAAAAGTTCTAAAGGATTGAATTCTAATTACCTCATTTAGACGTCCTAATCTCTTGATCTTCAGGGGTCTTTTACTCTGAATCCTGAGTTACTATGGTCGAACCAACAACTTTGGAAACTTCAATCTCCTTGGTTGCTTGATCTCCTAACATGAAATTTGGAAAACTATTAGTCTAAAGTATACTAAACAAAATCTTCTAAAGAACTTACCCGAAATTATATCTCCTTACCTTGATTCTTCACGAGCCAAAAGTAAGGATCGCTCAATTCAGAACTAGGTCCTTTTTATAAGGTTTTGAAGATTAGATTGATTCTAGAGTCCTTAATTTGCCAGAACATAATCCCTAAGAGTCCTTAGTAATATTATAAACTCTCCCAAGTCGATCTCTTGTAGATAAGATCTCAAAGTTCTAATCTTTTTGCTCATTCTTTCTTTCATGGAACTGACAGGATGTAACGCATCAAGACTGGTGCGTTACATGGCTGTGACGGTCGCACGATAGACCGCTACATCCAACGTGCACAGAGTTCAACATCAATCAAACTCTTTTGTTAATTATCCATATTATTATCCATAAAATGGTATTTATCCTTAAAATACGTAAATAGGCTAAATAACCTTCTAGAATATGGGCCAAACTTAATGAGCTTGGTCCTTAAACCTTTTGTATTTTATTTAAATAGGCTAGGTTAATTATTTAACATAATTGGGCCTTATAATGACTTATTAATCCAATAATCCTTTTATTAGTCTATTTAGCCCTTATAAATTCCAGAAAGTTCTATAAATAACTCAGAAATTATTACATAAATTTTGGGGCACTACACCCTCCCCTACTTAGAAGAATTTGGTCCCCAAATTCAATACATGGAGAGTGTACTTACAGTTGAATAATTCTGGAAATCTTTTCCGCATGGCCTCTTCGGTTTCCCATGTTGCTTCATATGGCCATACTTTCTTCCATTGAATCTTGACCATAGGAATAACTTTATTTCTTAGTTGACGCACTTCTCGTTCCAGAATCTTTATTGGCGTTTGCTCGTACGTCATATCCTTCTGAATCTTCAGATTGTCATAAGTGATAATATGGTCAGGGTCATATACATATTTCTTTAGCATAGAGACGTGAAATACATCATGAACTCCTACTAATTGTGGAGGTAAAGCCAGTCTATAAGCCACTTCACCGACCCTTTCGAGAATTTCAAACGGACCGATGAACCTTGGAGTTAGTTTGCCCTTAATGCCAAATCTCCGAATACCACAACCTGGAGAAACCTTGAGATACACATGGTCTCCTACTAGAAATTCTAAGTCGCATCTTCGATTGTCAGCATAAGACTTTTACCTATCTTGTGCCATCTTTATTCTCTCTTGAATAAGCTTGATCTTCTCTGTAGAATCTCTGATAATATCGGGGCCTAGGAATTGTCTTTCCCCTATTTCACTCCAACATATTGGTGATCGACAACTTTTTCCATATAGAGCTTCAAAAGGTGCCATTTATATGCTAGCCTGGTAACTGTTGTTATATGCAAATTCTACCAGAGGTAAGTGATCATGCCAACTACCTCCAAAATCAATAACACAAGCACTGAGCATGTCTTCTACCACCTGATTCGTTCTTTCTGTCTGACCATCAGTTTGTGGATGAAAGGCTGTGCTGAAATTCAATCTAGTCCCTAGTGACTGTTGTAGACCCTTCCAAAACTGTGATGTGAATTGAGGATCTCTATCAGATATAATAGTGACTGGGACACCATGTAATTTAACAATTTTTCTTATGTATAATGCTGCCAGGATATCCACAGACCATCGACTTTTGATTGGTACGAAATGTGCAGATTTAGTTAATCGGTATATGATTACCCATATACCATCGTGTCCACCTCTTGTCTTAGGTAACCCCATAATGAAATCCATCCCTATACTCTCCCACTTCCATTTGGGAATATTCAAGGGATGCAGTTTACCTGCGGGTCTAAGATGCTCTGCCTTTACTTGTTGACAAGTGAGACAACGAGACACGAAATCAGCTATTTCTCTCTTCATGTTGGGCCACCAGAAATTTCTTTTGAGATCCTGATATATTTTTGTACTACCTAGGTGAATGGTATACCTGGATTTATGTGCTTCTTCTAGAATCAATTTTTTCGTATTCTCATGATCCGGTACACACACTCGGCCCTTGAATAGCAATCTTCCATCCTCCATAATAGAGAAATCCGACCGTTGTTCAATATTAGCCTTAATTTCTAATAACACGAGATCACCATTTTACAACTTGACTAGATCCTCTATTAAGGTAGGTTGAGCTTGGATATTAGCCATGAAGCAATCTTCTTCCTTCCTGTCAATATCTAAGTTCAACTGAGCAAATTGAGGAATAAGATTAGTCATACTAATCATAAGACTTGATAGCAGACCCATTGGTTTTCTGCTGAGTGCATCCGCAACAGTATTAGCATTGCTAGGATGATATTGAATAGAAAAATCAAAATCCTTAAGATATTCCAACCATCTTCTCTACCTCATATTTAGCTCTTTTTGAGAAAATAAGTATTTCAAGCTTTTGTGGTCTGAGTAGACCGTAAACATTTCTCCATAGAGATAATGACGCCAAATTTTCAAGATGAAAATGACAGCTGCTAATTCTAAATCATGTACAGGATAATTTTCTTCGTGACGTTTCAATTGTCTTGAAGAATAACAGATTACTCTTCCATTTTGCATGAGGACACACCCTAAGCCAATACCTGATGCATCCGTGTATACTTCGAATCCACCACCTTCCATCAGTAGTGTTAGAATAGGAGCTGTAGTAAGATGATTTTTAAGAGTTTGGAAACTCTCCTCACATTCCTCTGACCAGATAAAAGGATTTTCTTTTCTCGTCAGTCTAGTTAAAGGAACTGTAATCTTTGAAAAATCTTTAATGAATCTTCTATAATAATCAGCTAGACCCAGAAAACTTCATACTTCCGATACGGTCGTTGGCCGGCTCCAATTCTTGACAGCTTCTACCTTAGAAGGATCCACAGCGATACCTTCTTTTGAAATAATGTGGCCTAGGAATGAAACTTCCTTGAGCCAGAATTCACATTTATTTAGCTTGGCATAGAGTTTATGTTCTTTAAGTGTTTGCAAAGCTATTTTCAAATGTTCTTCATGTTCCTCCTTTGTCTTGGAGTATATCAAGATATCATCAATGAAGACGACGATAAACTGGTTCAGATATGGCTGGAAGACACTGTTCATATGTTGCATGAATGCTACCGGGGCATTATTTAATCCGAATGGCATTACCATGAATTCATAGTGGCCATAACGACTTCGAAAAGTTATTTTATAAATGTCTTCTTATTTAATTCTAAGTTGATGATAACCTGATCTGAGGTCTATCTTAGAGAAATATTCTGCTCCTGAAAGCTGATCGAAGAGTTCATCAATACGCGGCAACGGATACTTATTTTTAATTGTGAGTTGATTCAGTCGCCGGTAATCGACGCATAGCCTGAGAGAACCATCCTTCTTCTTGACAAATAGAACCGGCGCACCCCAAGGGGATGTGCTAGGTCTGATGAAGCCTTTGTCTAGTAATTCCTACAACTGTCTTTTTAATTCCTTGAGTTCTGTGGGAGACATCCTATAAGGAGCTATAGAAACAGATGCTGCTCCTGGAATGAGTTCAATAGTGAAGTTCACTTCCCTCTTGGGTGGTAAACTGGGTAATTCAGACGGGAACACATCGGGGAACTCACAATAGGAATGTCTGCTAAGGTAATCTCCTTGGATTCGGTAATAATGACAGAAGCAAGAAAAGCTTCACATCCTTGCGAGATAAGTTTGCAAGCGTGAAGAGAAGATATAATAGTAGGATGCTTCTTGTACTTGATGCCAAGAAAAGAGAATCTTGGAAGATCGGGCTTTCGAAAGGATATAATCCTATTTCGGTAATTGATATAAGCATCATGATCTACAAGTCAATCTACCCCTAAAATTACATCATAACCTTTCATGTCAAGGCATACTAAGTTTGCGGGGAGATTGTGACCTTCTATTATCACTTCGCTATTAGGATAATAGTCGGTAAGCTTTGTTCCAGAACCTAAGGGTGTGAAAATAGCGAGATCTGAAGGTAAGGGGACTGATACAATTGATAATGTTTTTGTAAAAGTAGTGGAGATAAAAGAATGAGAGGCACCAGTGTCAAATAGCACAAATGCAGGATGAGAATAAATTTAAAGAGTACCTTCCATAAGCCCACCATCCCTGGGCGCTTCCTCTTCTTCTAAGACGGCATTGAGGCGAGCCTGCCTCCTACGTCCTCCACCAGACGATTGGTCTTTCCTAAGGGGGTAATCTGGCATACGATGCTCCCTGCTTCCACAACGTAGACACGCACCAAGGTGCTTCCAACATTCTTCAGCTGAATGGCCGAATTTTTCACAAAACGTGCAAGCTGTAGCAACTTGCTCCTCCTCCTTGATTTTCTTTTGCTTATGGGAACTTCCACCATTCCCATTCCTGGATCTCTTCTTACTATCACGGCTCTTGTAGGGCTCCGTGATTCTGAACTTTTCCTTCTTATAATGCCGATCTAAGCATCGGCTAGACTCTTCTCCTTTCCCTTTTAATTTCTTGACCTTCTCTAAGGTCCTTTCACACAAATATGCTCGTTGAACCATTTCCGCATAAGTATGGATGTTTTGGGTCCCGAGCTGCTGAATGAAACCGGGCCGTAACCCGTCCATGAACCGATTAGCCTTTAATAATTCGGTGCTGATAAGATGCGGTGCGTAAGGTGCAAGCCTTGAGAATTGCAGTTCATATTCGGCAACCGTCATCATCCCTTGCCGAAGAGCGGCGAACTCCATAGCCTTTCGTTCCTTTACGTGATCAGAAAAGTACTTGGCACGGAATAGGGTAAGAAAACCATCCCATGTATGAGGTGCATCGGCCGGAGGTGCCGGAACCGACTTCCACCATGTACGGGCATCTTTGTTGAGTTGGAAGGTTGTGAGACGCACCTTCTCTTGATCGGTGCATTGGATAACGTCAAAGATACGATTCATTTCGTCTATCCAGTTCTCTGCTTCGTCCGGATTAGAAGAACCATAGAACCGCGAAGGGTTTAAGCTCCGAAAGTTGCGATGCAAATCACCAGCCCTTGCTCATGCGCCAGCTTGCGCCATGGTTTGTAATGCCTGAGTGAGGCCAGCAATAGTTTATTGCATGCCATCCCAATTTACGCAATGAGCCATGATAATAATAGGGTACCTGAGAGAAAAATAACAACTTGTTATTTCTCATGGAATTGGAAGGAGAACTAATCTTAAAGATAACTAACTATCTTATCTCGGGTTCTACCCAATTCTCACATAGGTGTGGAAATTTCTTCCTTAGTTCATAGGTAGGGGTCCTTAAACCTTGGACTTATCCTATGACATGACTCTTCTTCCTAAGTCCTGAGACTTAGGCTCTGATACCAACTTAACTGTCACATCCCGAGCCTTTATTACAGCGGAAGACTCGCTCGAGGAACGCGAATAGCCGACATGGTAAGCCTCTTGCAAGCAAGAACGATCCGAGCACAAGGCAATCACACATAAGAATGTAATCGCACAATATTTACTCAACTTCAACTTTCATTAATAATCAAATCCAATATTCGAATATAACCACTAATTCAACTTCCATCATGCTAGACTCAAGAAATAAGAAATTACATAGACTCGATCTAAACAATGTAAACTTCCTAAGTCTTCGCTCATTCTTTATTCACTCTCGGATCCGCTACTTGAACATTCCGAATCCGAACCCGACTCACTTCCATTTCCTGAAAAAGAATGGAAATAGGTAATGAGCACACTTGCCCAGTAGGTATCTTCGCATCAATATGAAGGCATCATTAAAGTAATTAACATTTTAGCTCTAGAGAAGTAAGGTAAAATCATGCGAATGCGATCAATCATGCGATTAAACCAAAGTATGTAAGATAGAATGAGAGCAAGTATGAATTAGCAAGAATGTTATAAAAACATGATATGGCCTTTCATGAACAAGAATGTAACGAGAATGTATTAGCAAGCCACATAATCATCACTTCAGTATCTTTTGCTTATGAGCAAGTACTTCTTGAATTTCAGTGGAATATCAAGAAAGTCAAGTATCAATCATGCTGTATTGTGTTGTGGATTTTCACTTATTTATAAAGAAAGTACTCCCAGCGTAATGTGACGCTAGTAGCATCATACCCCATGATTTATAATAGTATGTTTTCGACAATCAGCCGATGGGACTAGCATAGAGCCCTTGAACACAATCAGTGCTCGATCGCATCTTCAAGTATAAATCAAGTTTTTTCCACGCATGTAACAATAAAGTATGGCCAAGAATGTACAATTCCAACAAGCTCTTGATAACAATAATTCAATGAATGAATGCTTCAATCAGAATCATGAGAAATCAAGAATGACTTATACTATGTTATGCTTATGGAAATAAATCGACAGCATAACAGTACATTCTTTATCTTTCATTCATTATATTAGGTTTCTTGATCAATATGATAAGTTCTAGATCATCAAGAGTCCATCTAGAAACCTTGGAATATCAACCCTTGGTCAAACCTCAAGTTAAAATACTCAAGCATTGTGACGGTCGTGTACTAGGCCGTTACATGATGTGATGCTCCAGTATTGGGCCGTTACATTAGTCTGAATCCTAAACCAAGAAATCGGACTTAGTTGAATGTGACGGTCATATATTGGGCTGTTACATGTACCTGACGGTCTAATATAGATCCGTTACACTATTGATAACCATAAACATAGATAGTGTCATCTAATCACTTGAGTTTTAATGGTACAACCAACTCGACGTCCTAGTGGGAATCCCAGGCTCGCAGAGAATTATGGAGGCCTTGCAACAAGATTTTCTAATCCATTGGAAGGAATATCCAATAGAGAGGTCCTCATGTCCAAGAATAATGTTCCTATAGTGTAAAGTGAACTAATGGACAACATATCGGAATATGTGCCATGTACTTAGAGAAATGACTCTATTGGTAGAGAGAGGATGTGTAACAATAGGAAATCGTGATAAAACTCCGTCAATACATCTTTGGAAAATCATGATTTAGATACAAAACTATAGAATTTTGGCATATGAAATTAACATAACTTAAATTAACTTAAGATACCTTAATTATGCAATTTCTATCATGAATCAGTAGATAATCTTAAAGACATGAAATTAGGTCAAAACTTAGATAACTAGGCTTATTTAAAAGTTAACTTGACTAATTTTCAATTCTGTATACGATTACCCTGATGGTCTAGAATGGGTGCGTCACAGTGATTGTGACGGTCTATCGAGGGGCCGTTACAGTAATGTAACGCTCCATCTATGGTGCGTCAGAGACAACAGAGTAATCTAAATACAACAGAGAGTGTGACGGCTTATCGTAAGATCGTTACAGTCTGTGATGGTCTAAGTATGGTGCGTCAGAGTCCCTGCTAACAATATAATGAAACAAAAAGACTATGATTTGAAACCATGTCATGTTTTGAAAAGATTTAACTATCTCAATCATGACAAAACAAAGTAAAGGTCATCTAGATGCATAGGTTGCAGTGAATTGACAAGATAATATCTTTGATCTTTGATTAGGGCTAAGAATATGTATGTATGCATGAACCCACTAAAATATGGAATTCATAGTCTATAATGCATGAAATCAAGTACAATCAGAGGGTTTTTATCCCTAACAAGTTGTTTTTTCCAATCATGAGATAACATACCTCTTAACTAGGCTTTAAGCCAGAGTCAGAAATTCGAGCCCTAGCTCTCCTTTTCCACCGATTTTCCAGCAACTTCCTGCTACTCTATCTCTCCAACCTCTTGTCCTAAAGATGTGAAATTTTGAGGGTACGAAGATGAAACTAAGGTGAACAAAAAGTTCTAAAGGATTGAATTCTAATTACCTCGTTTAGATGTCCTAATCTCTTGATCTTCAGGGGTCTTTTGCTCTGAATCCTGAGTTACTATGGTCGAACCAGCAACTTTGGAAATTTCAATCTCCTTGGTTGCTTGATCTCCTAACATGAAATTTGGAGAACTATTAGTCTAAAGTATACTAAACAAAATCTTCTAAAGAACTTACCCGAAAGTATATCTCCGTACCCTGATTCTTCACGAGCCAAAAGTAAGGGTCGCTCAGTTCAGAACTAGGTCCTATTTATAAGATTTTGAAGATTAGATTGATTCTAGAGTCCTTAATTTGCCAGAACCTAATCCCTAAGAGTCCTTAGTAATATTATAAACTCTCCCAAGTCGATCTCTTGTAGATAAGATCTCAAAATTCTAATCTTTTTGCTCGTTCTTTCTTTCACGGAATTGACAGGATGTAACGCATCAAGACTGGTGCGTTACATGGCTGTGGCGGTCGCACGATAGACCGCTACATCCAACGTGCACAGAGTTCAACATCAATCAAACTCTTTTTTTAATTATCCATATTATTATCTATAAAAATGATATTTATCCTTAAAATACGTAAATAGGCTAAATAACCTTCTAAAATATGGGCCAAACTTAATGGGCTTGGTCCTTAAACCTTTTGATTTTATTTAAATAGGCTAGGTTAATTATTTAACATAATTGGGCCTTATAATGACTTATTAATCTAATAATCCTTTTATTAGTCTATTTAGCCCTTATAAATTCCAGAGAGTTCTACAAATAACTCAGAAATTATCACATAAATTTTGGGGCACTACATAAACAAGTCCCAACAAAAGAAAAGTCCATGTACAACAACATGGGGCATACCCCAGTCAAAAGTACATAAAAGGACGAACCGACTACTGTTGGCTCGACTAAGGATGGTCACCGAAAACACGGGAACCACCGGTAGACGACTGGGCTGGCTCACCTGAAAGAGGAAAGGGTGAGTCACAGCCAGACTCAGTAGGGGTCACGCGGATCCCTACCTTGAACTAAACATGCAATCATGTAAATATCAAAGTAATTAGAGCATGCATTTAAACAATAAATAGACAATGGCATAATTAAAACACAATTAAAGTAAAGCTGTAAATCCTATCTAAGCAGTTTGAAATGGCTAACTATATGCGAATTTAATTAAATAATAGCGTCAGGAGCTAAATCTACCAATAGAATAAACCTCAACTAACCGAGTGATAGTGAGAGAAAGGAAGACCCACTAGAAAGTAGAGACCAGATGCCTCAACTGACGGCTTATACTGCATCTCGAGCAACTCACGTGGCTAGAGTCTCCAAGTGAGAGGCGTAAAAAGACCAAACCAAGTACAAGTTAGAGCAGCACTCGTCAGTGCCAGTCCTAGTCTCTGACCACGTGTGCACACACTGACTCCTGCCTAGAGCCAGGCCTCTAGCTAGTCCCCCCCCCCCCGTAGGACACTACGGTAGAAAGAGCCGGGGGCCCACGGAACTAGCTTAAAAACCGTACAACGGGAACGCCCCTCCACCTCTCTCGGGTGGTCCGACACTGGAGGTCGCTGGGCTACGACTAGTGGTTCCATCACAAGGAGAGAGAAAACAACTCTACTGGGATCTAAAAGTAAGCCATAGTTTTATAAAATAACTTAAACATGGCGTAAATGCAACATGGAATGCCTTAAGACTTGAATATGCAACTATTGAAATCATAAGGGGTGTGACGGTCGAGAGATACCACGTCACAGTGTGTGACGGTCGAAGGGTGGTGCACTACACAGGCTGTAACGTGTCCCCATTGGGCCATTAAAGTCACCCGAGGGTATAAACCCACAATTTTTCTATAGGATGTAACGCACCAGGAATGGAGCGCTACACGGCTCTGACGGTCATACGATAGACCGTCACGCCAACCGCCCTATAAGGTCAACGGTCAAACGGTCAAACGGTCATGTAACGGTCTATAGGTCGACCGCTACATAGAACGTGATGCCCCTAGAGTGGGCCATCACAAGGCATGTAACGCACCCCTTAAGGGCCGTTACAGTGTGACGGTCACTGGAAAGACCGTTACACTAGCGAGAAACCGAAAGGGCGAAGTTCGAAACTGAACTTCCTCCCGATCGAGTCGGATCGACGGGAAAATGTGAAAAACCTGTAAACCTATCAAACCACAACATTCTACAGCTAATCTATTCATCAAAACACAAAAGCAATGCCCATGGAGTGATTTTCAGGAAATTAGGCTAAATTACACTAACATGGGGATTTTTAGGGAAATCGAGGAAAACGACCGTGCATGGCAGTGCAAGTGGTGTCAAAACGATCCTAGCGAGGCGAGGATTCCATCCCCCTACCTCAATCGCGACGAGAACCAAGTTTGGGCCGCATGCGAGCGAAGGGACGCCGTGGCTCCTCTCACCCCGTCTCACCTCCACGCCCCACGAACCGCGACGAGGTAAGCACCCACGCGTTCCTCGCGACGAGCCGGTTCCAATGGTACCTCCCACGCCTCGGTCCACGGCCGATGGCGCCGAAACCGAGAGAGAGGGAGAGTGGACGCGTGAGAGAGAGAGAGAGAGAGTGAAAACGAGAGAGATAGAGAGTGATCGATGGGGAGAGAGAAAGAATTAAAATTTTTATAAATATTTTTTTTTGAATTTTAACCTCAAATTACATTTTAACCTTAAAAGAACCAAAAATGCATAAATACCCAATAAATTTATATAAATCTTTAACTAATTTGATTAAATACCTGAAAAAACCCTAAAAATCTGTAAAGATAGCCTAAATTCGCATAATAAAATCTAGATCCGAACTACGAAGAATCCGATAAGACGCGGGTCTTATAGAGGGCCCTCCTCTTTCTCTCCGATAAGAAAAGGCGAGGGCATTGCAGCGTACACTTGACAGGTGTGACTCTCTTTCGGTAGAAAGAAGAAAGGTAGGAGACGTCCCACCGGGCGTGCCATCTTTGTTTACGACTGCAGGGGAATTTCGGTTCTGGGTTCCTTATCCCTTGCGGCGGGGATGTACACTCGCCTTTTATGGAAGGTCGGGATCGGTCGATTTGGAACGCGGGGATTCCATGGGTATTGAAAGGAGGGTGGAAAGAACGATAGGAACGTACTGGAGGGAGTGGCGTATGGTTAATCGTTCTGGAAGACTGGAACAGGGATGGCTGGGTGGAATGCGGGCGTGCCAGTCAATTTCTCAACGATCACCTGTGGAACCAAATGTTTAACTGGCGATGCGTCGCCAGGACGCGACACGCGAGCTCGGGAAACGGGTGACACGTGGAGACACGGAAGGGTTCCACGGGTGCGAATGCGCAGGCGATTGTAGGGAGTCGTGTACTGGACATCTTTTCCCACTGACCGCAAGCAGTCGGTGTTTATTTTACATCGGGCGAAGCCCGAACACCTTTGTTTCTACTGTCGAAGTGAGTGTCAGAGACCCTGGGAGCCGCGACGTCGGGAGGGCTTACTCCGCGTAACAGCGACAGGACAACAGCAACACAACAGGGATAACTGGGGGTAGAGAGACTGGTTCCGACGAGGAGGGGGATCCGCTCCCTGACTGGATTATATGACTTATATGCCATGAAAGGCATTTATATGGGGGCATGAGAGCCTGATTACAATTGCTTGCAAGCCACGGGACAATTCCGTCATTCATGACGGTCCTCGGGTCACTGCATTATCGTGTGGGTAGTTCCGTATCTGTACATATTGTCCGTTAGAGGACCTGTGACTCAGCAGGATGGAGCCCGAGAGGTGTCACAATGTATTCCCAACATTAGATAGTGTCGAGGTCGGAGCAGTAGGGGTGCCATGGGCACCATTATACGAGGGAAGTTGAGTGGTCGGGTGCCGCGGGCCCTGACGTGACTGTAGTAGCTGGCAGTCGGGTGCCGGGGGCACCGTTGTGACTGGAGTTGTTAAGTGATTGGGTGTCGTAGGCCCCGATGTGACTGGAGTAGCTGGAAGTCGGGTGTCGGGGGCTCCGATGTGACTGAAGTTGTTGAATGGTCGGGCGCCGCGGGCCCCAATGTGACTGGAGTAGCTAGCAGTCTAGTGCCGGGGGCACCGTTGTGACTAGAGTTGTTGAGTGATCGGGTGTCGTGGGCACTGTTGTGACTGACAGTCGGGTGGCGGAGGCACCGTTGTGACTGAGTTGCTGAGTAGTCAGGTGCCGGGGGCACGTTGTGACTGGAGTGGTTGGCAGTCGGGTGTCGGGGGCACCGTTGTGACTGAGTGGCTAAGTGGTCGGGCGTCGCGGGCCCCGATGTGACTGGAGTGGTTGGCAGTCGGGTGCCGGGGGCACCGTTGTGACTGAGTGGCTGAGTGGTCGGGCGCTGCGAGCCCCGATGTGACTGGAGTAGCTGGCAGTCGTGTGCCGGGGGCACCATTGTGACTGGGGTAGATGGGCGCCGCGAGACCTTGATGGTCATGCTCGGGGCCCGTTGACAGAGGCAGGGGCCTGACACTTCATCTTACGCCAGGACTTGTGAAGTGTGCCCATCATCCGGGTAACAGCACTGAGGGCACGTTTATCGAGGTGACACCAAAGTGGCACTCGATCATCGAGGCGGGGAACCAGGCTGGGCGCTTCGATTGAGTCATGTCTGATGGTGCGCGATCATGGAAGTAGAGACCAGGCATGGTGCTCTCATCAAGCCACGTCTGCGTCATGCACGAATGTCGAGGCAGGGCCGAGTAGGGTGTTCCTGTCGAGCAATGTATGAGGATGCATGATTATCGAGACAAGGCTCGGGCAGAGTGCTTTCATCAAGTGACGACAGGGTCATGCATGAATATCAAGACAAGACCCGGGCAGAGTGCTTTCATCAAGCGGCAGTAGGGTCGTGCACGAATGTCGAGATAAGACCTGAGCAGAGTACTTTCACCAAGCGGCATCAGGGTCTTGCACGATTATCGAGATGACATACATTCATCACAACAGGGGGCCGCCTTTGAGGAGGTTGGTGTTTGGGCTAGACGCCGTATGAGGGATGCTCATGCGGCATGCCCTCGGCGTGAGCCTAGCAAACACACACACAAATCTCCTTAGCGCGCCCTTGTAGTCCGGGAGTGAGCTCCTTGCATTGAGGCTTGATGGTTTATGCTTCATGGGCTCTCAAAGGGGGGGTTTATAGAGAAGTTGAAGGGTCAGGATGGGTTTAGGAGGACTAGGTTGATAGGGTCAAGCTAGCTTGTGTAAACCTAGTGAATCGTATGGGTTTAGGAGGACTAGGTTGATAGGGTCAAGCTAGCCCACGTAAACCCTGTGAATAATATGGGTTTAGGAGGACTAGGTTGATAGGGTCAAGCTAGCCTGCGTAAACCCAGTGAATAGTGCACGGGCTGAGTAGAGGAGAAAGGGTTTACGCGGACCAGGTTGAGGGGTGAGGCTAGTCCGGGTAAACTCCCTCTCCTGGGTGGGGTTTAGGCGGACCCGCCCAATGGGCTGGTCTGGTCTGCGTAAACCCCTCCACGGAGGGTGTTTTTTAGTAAAAAGTGGGCTGGGAAGGGTTTAGGCGGACCAGCCTCAGGGGGTGAGGCTGGTCTGCCTAAACCCCCTCCCCCAGGGGGTTTAGGCAGACCAGCCTGGGGGGTCCAAGCTGGTCCGCCTAAACCCCACCACAGGGGGGTTTAGGCGGGCTGGTTTGGGCTTTTTTAATTTTTAAAAAGTCAATTTTTTTTATTGAAGGCAAGGGGTTTAGGTGGATTTGACTGGGGGGTTTACCTAGGTTTGACCGTGAGTTTGACTGGGGGTTTGACCGGGGGTTTAACTGAGAGTTTGACTGGGGTTTGACTGGGGGTTTGACCAGCTATAAATAGGTTGATCCACGTGCGAGGCCGCACGATGGTGGTGCATGACGCGGTGGGTTACTGGGAGTCCTGAGTCGAGCTCCGACTTGCTGTAGAGCGGTTGGAGCATACGCGCCCACTAGGTGCTCGGGGAAATTCTCGACATGCGTGTGTGGGCCGTATGAGGGTGCTGTGAGCTCCTGAAGCTTGTGGTTGGCCCAGATGGGTCTTCCCTTGACTTCAGAGGGCTGGAGGGAGGTGACTCGAGGGTAGACCCCGGCCTCGTTGCTGGGTGCCACATTGCGTAGCTTGTAGTCAGGGTGCCGCCGGGTCGGCTCGGGTAGCTGTGTTGAACGTCGGTAAACCCATAAACTGAGTGATCGGGGGTGGGCCCAATCGATTGTTGATGTTGCCATGGGTCATGGCTAGCTGGTTAGGACCCTTGGTTGGGCCTGGTGACTAGGGCGTCGACATGATGATGCCATTTGTCTGGTGGTTGGGGTGACCCTCGCTCCTTGGTGAAGAGTCGTATGAAGCGGCAGGCTATTCTGAGTCCCGAGTTAACCCGGTTGTTGAAGCGTCGGCAGTGTGATACCGTATGCAGGGTGTTCGGGGGTGATCCCCGAATCTTCACAGAGTGCCGTATGGTATGGCAGGTTGTCCCGAATCCCGAAAATGACCCGGTTGTCGGGAAATTGGCTGGCATAGTGCCATTTGCTCGGGACCGATCCCCGGTTGTTATGTTGCGCCGCTTGACCAGTTGAAGTGTCTCGATTTTTGGGCTCAACTCGACTAGTAGAGCAGCTTTGGCGATGTGCCGTTTTGCTCTACTTAGGGAGTATTTTCCTATGCTTAATCCTTGATTAATTCAAGAAAATAGGTCAGTGCCAACAGTGTGTTAAACTTATCTAAAAGTTCAGCATAGGCATCTTCTCAGTCATCAATGGAAAAATTCTCAAAGATGTTGGTTACCTCTTTGTCACTGTTGGCCATAAGGCACATTCCTTGGTCTTCTTCCTCTGAAGATCCGCCCTTAGGGTCTTCCTCCTCATCACTCCACGTGCAGACCATAGCTTGAGGCTTCTTTTTCTGCACCTTTTGGTTCGAGCTCCGGACATTCACTTTTTATGTGTCCTGGTTTTTTACAATGATAACATGTAAACTTGTCAGAACTTCTATTCTTTTCAAATTTAAAATTGGACTTCTTACCATCATGTTGTCCCTTTCTTCTCCTGAAGGTCTTACCTCTGGTTCTCAGAAATTTCTGAAACTGTCGGGTGAGCATAGCCTGCTGCTCATCATCGAGACCTGAGAGATTCTCATATTCATCGCTGCTCTCACCACTGCTTCTGGATACCTTAAGAGCTATGTTTTCTCCTCTCTTATTCTCTTCTGTATTCCTCTTAAGATTTATTTCATAAGCCATCAGGGATCCTATCAACTCTGTGATGGTCATGGTAGATAGGTCCTTGGATTCCTCTAGAACTATGGCTTTTGTGTGCCACATACGGGTTAAAGACCTCAGGATTTTCCTAACAAGTTCACTATCCTGAATCAGCTTGCCCAGAGACTTCAGGCTATTGGTAATCTGTGAGAGCCTAGCATACATTTCTGATATGGACTCCTCAGATTTCATTTTAAACAGTTCATAATCAGAAGTAAGCATGTTTACCTTCGTGGCTCGCACTTGAGATGTACCTTCATAGATCAGTTGGAGCTCATCCCACATCTTCTTGGCTATCTTGCATGCTGAGATTCTAGAATACTCCTCTGGGTGGACATCACACTGCATGATGTTCATTGCAGTCCAGTTCACAGTTGATACGCGAATCTACTCCCTAGTCCAGGTGTTTTCATCTTCAGGAAGCTCGAACGGATCGGCGGTAATGACCCTCCAAAGTTCGTGACTCTGTGCACGGAGAAATACTTCCATCCTATTCTTCCAATACAAGTAGTCAGTGCCATCGAAGAACGGTGGACGATTAATTGAATGCCCTTCAGGAATGAAGCTACGAGGGGCGCTAGGTCCAGGTGTTCCCTGGTCGTTGGACCACATGTTGGGAAACCCGCACTGATACCAATTGATAGATGAGAAAACAGATATAGAAGCGGGGGATGAATATGTCTATCTAATAAAAATTATTTACCAAACGAAAAGCTAAGAGCTAGTCTATGAACAGATAGCAACAATAAGGAATGATAGCTCTCACACACTTAACGGAGCACAGCTCAAATAGATAGATTGCACACGAAGATCTGAAAGTAGATCACGATGACGAATGCTAACCCAGGAGAAAGCAAAGCGGCTAACAGATAAAATAGTGGAAAGATTAACCAACGGAGTGATTCAACCAGATTCAAAAGGGAATTGAAAAGAGCAAATAGACAAACAGCACACAAGCAGTTTTATAGTGGTTCGGCCAGATCCAAGATCTGCCTACGTCTACTCCTTCACTCGAACCGAGTGAGGTTCCCTTGCTTAAACAAAGCAAAAACCACCGTAGACTCAGTCTGCAACAGAGGATGTCTAACAGCTTTCCCTGAGGGAGACAAATCCCTTGACCCAGATCCTGTACCGCACATAACCTACTCCCTGGACTTGCAAACCACAAGTCCAGAACTGGAGAAATTTTCCTCCCTTCCTCTGAACTAGAGGGAACCCACGAGTGACCCCAGGTCACTCGCAACTGGAGACAATGTCTCCCTAATGTGACACCACCTATGGGGTGATAATCACAAGACCGAAGACCCCTCGGACCTAGCAAGCAAGCGATGCAACGGACCGGCAACTTCCCTCGAGCGGACTCACCCGCGTAGCGCGCACCCGAGTCTGTAGGTGGACCGGCGATGGGGATGAGGGTCCGAGGTTAGACCTTGAGATTCCAGGGGGTTGGCTAGCTTAAGATTGAACCCCCAAGGGTACCGGGATGCCAACTCTCGCAAGCGGCCAGCACGCCGAGGGCGTGGGATATAATGGCTCTCTCGCAACTCGCCCGTGGTAGACGCTCAATTATAAGCAAATTCGGGATCGGGCACTCTCTCACCGCCGATGGCACTAAGATGCAATACTAATTAAGCAAATGAATCCAGCAAAAAGAGAAGTATTCAGTAGCTCACTTGGTCGGCGTGAAGACACCGATCCCGATCGAATACGAGGGCGAGTGGGGAGGCGTGGGTACGCACCCGCACGCCACGTCGATGCCGCTTGACCTGAAAATTTATAGAGTACACCACTACTCCTCGCGTAGGAAGGTGGGACAAGGGGTTGGGGTTAATGTAATACAGTCAAACACTACCTCCACGCAGGGAGGGGCTGTAAGCTGGCCAGGCGGGGTGGGGAAACTACGATAGAAAAACTGAGTTGCCGAGCTTTGTCGGTTCTACCGACTTCAGGAATAGCTTGACATGTAGTTGATGTCGGCGCCGCCACGGGCTCAGCCGAGCTCAGAATTAGTCAAAATTAGTGCCAAAACTTTCCAGACTGACCCAGGATGTCGCCTGAATTTTCTTGGAATTTCTTGATGATGTCGCTGGCCGGGGTAGAGCCTGGAACAGGGCTGGTCTTCGCTGGTTCTGGTTGCTCCCAGGGTGATGCAGCTGGAAGACGGGGGCGCCACGAACTGTCCCGTACTCTGTTGGAGGTGAGACTGGTACCGTTGTGATCGTGGTCAAGTATTCTTTCCTTCAGGACCAACGGCGCCATCGGCAGATGTCGGAGCTGATCGTGAAGGTTCGAACAACAGGGATGTGTCGATTCTGGCTCGGGAAAACTGACTTGACGCACTTGGAATGGAAAATTTTTAACTTTTGATGCCGAGGTCCAAACTTAGCTCTGTATCTTGGCAATGGAAGAGGACTTGAAGGAGAAGCCCTCAGCCAAGTTTCGCACCCTGATCTGCAAGGGAGTGGCCGTGGTTGAACTTGATCTGAGGCTCTAGTTCTCTGCCTTAGTGGTTCTGCGCAGTCGTGGAAGAATCGCTCTCACGGGCAGCTCGGTGCTTGGACGATGACGAAACCACCTCGCTTGGAAAGCTCTCTGGATGACCTTTCCAGAGGTATATGGCTTGCCACTAGAAGAATCGGGGAAGGTCCGGAGATGATGCTGCTTCCAGGACCCTAGCTTGCTACCTACGAACTGCTACTGGAGCTGCAACCTGCCGATGGGAAATGGAGTAGGACGGGGGGCGAAATGGGGGTGGATGAGTGTGGGGTGAACCCTGGCTATGAGGGGGGTCTGGGAGGGGTGATCCAAGGTGAGGGAGTGGTAAAATGGGGGCTGGAAGGTGGTCTAGCAGGTGGAGGGAGGGAGAGCTGTGAATTTGGTTGGAAGGGAGAGAGGGAAAGGGTATTTGAAAATGGGTTTAAGGGTGGGATTAATTTCTGGTCTTGGGGATGGGAAGAGGTATGTGGGGAAGGGAAAAGAATGCTTGGGGGAGTGGAGAATTTTTCCTTGGGAGATGAGAGAGGTGCTTGGGGAAGGGGGGTGGGTGGTTGGTGGTTGGAGGGTGGAGTGGGGATAGGTGGAGGCGACCTTGGGGATGGGGTGGAGTAAAGAGAGGGGTTGTGGGGAGTTGGAGTGACTTTAATGGAGGGGGAAGGGAGAGAGAAAGTGGTTGGGAGGGGAGGAGAGAGAAAGTGGCGCCCCCCTTAGAGAGAGAGATATGAGAGAGAGGGGAATCCACCCCTTAGAGAGAGGGAGAGAGAGATGGAGAATCCACTCCAATTATATTAAAATGCACTCAATTTTTTTGATTGACCAAAAGATTACAAATGAGGGGGTGAAGGGGGGGTATTTATAGGGACTAGACTTTTCACATGACCATACTGACCCTAACTAATGACTAAATGACCAGACAAGTCCAAGGGGGGGCACCCCTGGGCTTAGCCCACTAGTTGGGCCCATTAGACTGCTTAATTAATCACATGACTCAAGACTTAGGTAAATGACCCTTATACCTAGGTACCGGACTCAAATAAAGAGAAAATTACATAGTTTATGACTCAAATAAAATATGAAAATTACATGGATTGACTCAAAAAATTGTGGAGAACACAATGGCGCAAACCGACGATCCATCAGAGCTTCGCAAAAAGTGGAGGGGTAAGTGATGCCCCCATCATACCCCCGAGGTGGGGAGAACTCGACCCCATCGAGTATGGGTCCACCAGGGAAGTGGTACACCAAATGCAACTCCGGGTGCGCCACGATCTCCAAACTCAACCCCGCGTCCATGGCCGGGAGATGGCGCTTCAGCTTCACAAAGTGGCACTGACACACCCTCATGCTGGCAATGATACCTTGCTTGCCTAGTATTGCCTCCGTGTGCACACATCGGGCTCTCAGACTGATTTGTGGTAGCTCTCCAGGGGTGTCCCTCTTAAAGGAAGGTATAGGCTCAAAGCACTCACTAGGATCCACCGCGGTGCCTATATAGGGTGCCGGATCCGCCACGTGGGAAATGGGGTGAATCCCAAAATCCATCGGTAAGTCCAACCCATAAGCCGGGTTGCCAAAGCCACTCGGAACTTGGCAAGGTCCAAGTCCTCGTGCCCTCAAATTGGAGGTGACTGTAGATTGGATTAAAATCCACACGTTAAATAAGAGGAATAAAATGGATAACAAGATTGCATGAAAGTGGAAATATGATGGGGAGATGATAATAAACTCAAAGAAAAGCACGTGGTGCTAAGAGGAGATGTGATCGCCAGAGGGGTTACCTCAATAAGAAAAAGGGATCGCGAGTACCTGGTGAAGATTTGGATGCGGGATAGATGTGGAATTCCTCCTCCTCCTTCAATCGGCCGGCCGACAAAGGGGGGTTTCTCTTTATTGATTATCCTTGCAAAAATAAGACAAAATAAACAAACAAAGCAAAAAGGGAGGATCAGCCGATGTGTAGAATCAATCCCAAATGAAGAATATGATGTTGAAGAGAGAAATCAACATGCGCACCTCTTTTTTTTGGTTTTTTTAAACCCTTAGAGAAGAGCTAGGGAAGGGGATATGATATGATGATGGAACTTAATGCAATAAAAAAAACTAACAGTGGGACGTATTAATGATAGTAAGATGACGCTCACAAACAAAATAAACAAAAAAAGAACCCTGCTGTCCCTGATGACAGTAAAGGGAAACCAAGGGAAGAAGATGTTGATGGGAAGAAGATGAAGCAGTGAACGCAAGCGGATGCAGAGGAAAACGGATGCAGAGGAGGTAGCGGCTGCTCCACTTGATTGCACGGGAAGAAGAAAAAAACTCTGCAGCAATCTTTCTATCCGCTGTATATGGGTGTTAACCCTATGACGATCGATCCAGACTCCCTTATATAAGTTTCAATCGGATGTGATCAAACAAGGGAAGATAAGAACGGGCAAGGCATATCCAGGGAAAGGATTAAAATCGAGCAAGAGTTTGAACAAGGCAGGGAACTGTGAGGGAAAGGTGGAAAAAGGCAGGACTCTGACATGAAACACGACTTTCGGAAGGGCGTCAAATCACAAATTGACGACCTACATCAAGACGTTACTCAAAACACGACCATGATCAAGGGCGTCACTTCTTGGATTTAATTTTGGCAATAAAACTTTCTTTATATGAAAAATATGAGAACACGCCTGAGATGAAGGCGTTAATTAAAAACACGCCCTGAGGAAGGACGTTAACCAACAATTTAAATTGATTTTGAATTTATTTTGGAACCGGATAATACCAAGAATTGACGCCCTGACATTTAGTCGTCCGTTCTTGAGAAAACGCCCTAGGTAAGGTCGCTATTTAAATAACGCCCCTCCTCAGGTCGCGAATCAGAAAATGCAGGAACAAATCAAAACCACACAAAAAATATAGAAAAACTTCATATTATGAACATATTAAAGTTCACTTTGGTGCGTTAACATAGTGACATGAGATTTGATCAACATAGCGTCATTTTTGGCGTGTCTACAGCTGCCCCGTCTTGGCGTCTGCTTTGCAAGGGAGTGAGACGAAATGAAGGTGAAAGTGCAACAAACGGAATGAAGTGGAGCGAACTGATAAGGAGACGCCAAGGTATGATGTGACACGTCTCAGACACTAAGCATTGGAAATCTTTTCAAGATTCTAAGCGAAACAACATCTCCGAATGATTCCAAGGAAGTATCAGTTTGCTGGATAAAGGAGACTAAACTAAGCAAGTAAAAATGTAAGGCAAAAGGGTGTGCGCGCGGGCACGATAGGGAAAGACCATTGGAGAGCGGTTACCAGCCAACGTGGACGTGCTACAACCAAGGTAGATTTGCAGAAAAATAAAGAGAATTGAGATGAAGATCCAACAAAAGGACATTTCCAAGGAATCAGCCTGAGCGGCTTCAGATAGAACAAAGTACTTGATTTGGAATGGAATGTCTCATGCCAACTCAATAAAGAGCGAGTGACCTTCATTATTGCCATAATATGAAGATTTTCATCATGAATCTCAAAGTCCTACATGATGCATGCTGGGCTAAAAGAAAAGAATAAAACAAACTAAAAATATAGAAAATAACCAAGGATAATATTGCTAAGCCATCTAGATTTGGTCAAGAATCCAGATCTCTAAGCTGACACTAGGCCGAAGCCCGTTTGTCCACGCATCAACTCAGAAAAATGGAACCATCGTCCCAGACCTTTAAACGACTCAACGGCCTATCCGTGTGATCAAGACTCTCCTGGAATTATCACTATTTTTTGATGAAGGGGAACTCAAATTCCAGGTTCATCAGAACCACAAGGTCCTTGATATGCTATAATAGCGTAGATACCATATAGTAACAATGATTACACGAAAGAAATACAAGATGATGAGCGCGATGTTACTTCCATGATCAACCCAAGCGTCTCGAAACCTGCAATCTTCTGTACTCAAAAGTTCATTAGTTCTCTCAAAATTTCAATATAAATAATCCTCAATTCAAAGTATGACATGATCATAAGTGCTAAATAAAATAGAATTCCAACGAAATAATAGCACTTAAGTTCATCAGAGCACGTAAAAAGCAAATTCATAAGCTCACAAAACACGCCTGCACTGAACGGCGTCAAAACAATGAAAGGCGCCTTATCGTGAGGGCGTCAAAATGAGAAACACGCCCTTTATCAAGGCGTGAACATCATCGATAGTTCAAGAAGAAAACGACCCTGGCAAGGGCGTTACACAAAACACGACTTATGCAAGGTCGTCAATTCAAGAATTGACGCCCTAACAAAAGGCGTTAATCAATCCAACGCTTCGTTTCCAAATCGAAAGCAAAACCAAATCCTAATAGCCATCAACCTTCTAACTCCGAACAACCTTTGGGACCCTTCAGATCTTATAAAAGGAAAGGTAATTCCTTCAAACACTCATCTGAGTTCTGCTTCTGTTTTCTTCTTCTGCCCATTCTTCTGTTCGTTCTTCTTCTGCAGGCACTTGTCCGAGCTTCTTCTGCAAAGCAAAAGATGGAGAGGGTGATCAAGAAACCCAGATCTTCCACCCCCAGATTGACTGAAATACAGGGGCACATCTGCAGCCGAATTGCCCAAAATCAGGTTGGCGAATTCTTCTGTTCTTCCTCTGCTCATATCCCTTTTTTCTTTCCTTCTTACTGAACTCTTCTGTCAAGCTATTTCTTATATATGCTCATGTCTGGCGCTGTTTCTTATGTTCTTCCTTCCACAGGACTACCCAAATGTCCCTGGTGTTCGAAGATTCACCAAAGTAAAATGGTTGCCACTGATCCTTTCCAAGTTTTCTTCGGATATGAGTGTATACCTATCTAGATGGCATCTTCTAGGCTTGATAACCCATGCTAAACACCATGATCAAATCCATCTTGATTGGGTATCTATAGGAGCTTTTGTAGAGATATGGCATCCCTCCACTCATACCTTTCTCTTCTCAACTTTTGAAGCCACCCTCCTATTGGAAGAATTAGAACTGATCTTGGGCTTAAAGCGGATGAAACAAGGGGATGAAGAAAAGATGGCCATCATGCCAAGGCCAATCTCCTCTCATGAATTACTCACCTCATTGATATCTAGCCCAAATCTAGTGAACCAAATCAAGGTCACTAAAGGAATCAACCTCTTGAAGCTCGCCTCATGGGTGTACAAGAGAGCGGATCAAGTTAAGGAAGAGGAGGAGATAGAAAAGATAGCAAAGGCCTTCGTGGTGTGCTTAGCAGGAGCGATCTTATTTCCATCCACGGAGGACTTTTTAGAGGAGGCCCAATTGAGCGCGGTGGTGAGCTTATGGGAAGGAGATAGAGTTGGACCGGCTATCCTAGCCTATCTCTATAGCGGGCTTACTTCGGCGGCCATGGGAAGGCCCATCTACGGATGCATGTTAGCATTCTCTAGTTGGGTTGATCTTCATTTCAAATTCGATCCATGTGGTGAGGCCCAACAACCCTCAAGAATCTTCTCAAAAAGCCCACTCTCTTATATGACCGGTTCACTTGGAATAAGCAGTAGAGTGATGAACCGAATTCCTCAAATCAAGAAGAGAGCGGAATGGAGAGAGCACCTCAAAGTAATGCCAAAGAATCTCTTCACTTGCGCGCCGGGAATACTCAAGACTCAAGATATCCGTGCAAGATTCTCTCCCGGGACAGACCTTCGTCTCATAGGCGCTTCAGAATTCGTGCTGTACAATTCACACCGGTGCCTCCCTCAACTCGGGCTTCCACGACAAATCCTCGAAGATCCATCTCATCTTCCTCCAATCAAGACACGGGATCTAGGCGGCAACGAGGATGGTGAAGAATGCACAACAGTTCAAGCTTTATGGAAAATCTGCAAAACTTATCAACCTGTAGAGAATTTAGAAGAGGACAAAGAACAGTGGAAAGCATATGTAACAGCCTTGAGGAAATGGAGGCCCAAGATAGCTCATTAAACATTGTAATCTTTTCCTTCCAATAACTCAATGATATTTTCTTTATTGAGCCATCTTATTGTTTCTGATCAACTCTTCCAACGTTCTGATTCTGTTGCAAATAACGCCTCAAGCAACGCCGTGAATTCATAAAAGGACGCCTTCACTACAGGTCGTCTTCAACATTCCAGTTCACAAATTTGACGCCTTCACCAATGGGCGTTAACTAAACAACGTCCTAGGGCAAGGCGTTAATACGATTCATATTCCAAAATATATTCGTTGAAATTCCAAAAGTAACGCCTTTAGCAAAGCCACATTTCATATAAATAATGCCCCAATCAAAGTCGTTACTCAAAAACAGTAATGATTATCCCCATCAAATCAATCAATTGCCATTAAATGCGTCTGACGACGGTTATCATTCCCCATGCAAACAAAAATAACGCCTTAAGAAATGTCGTCAATTATTAAGAAACGCCTTTATGTCAGTCGTTGATTCCACAAGACGCGGCCTTCCTTAAGGCATGAATTCCTTTCGACCGTTCGACTTAACTTTCCCTCCTTTCTTCTTCTTCCTCCGTCCTCTTTCCCTCTTTCTCTCTTTCTTCTGCAACCCTAACCGAGAACCCCCTCCCCCAATCTCTCTCATTCTCTCTCTCTATCTCTCTCCTTTCTACACCCTAGCCCTAAGCTATGGCCGGCGGAGGTCTGAAGCGGCAGAGGGTGGCTGCCCCAGAGGTCGTTGACCTGGGCGATGATACCCACGGCGAGGAAGTCCCTCCCGCGGCGGCCGACGAAGACGCACCGGCGGTGGCGGCCGGCGACGAAGCTGAAGAAGGCCAAGAGGCCAACGAAGGAGGTGAAGAAGACGAAGGTAGTGGAGACGAACAGGGAGGAAATGAAGAGGGAGAAGAAGGCGAGGACGGTGAAGAAGGAGAAGATGGCGATGAGCCACCGCCCATGGCGGCGGCTCCTCCCCGTGCCGGCCAGCTCCGACGACCACGCCAACCACGGCCTCAACCACAGGAACCCAAGCACAAGAAGGTAGGCCCCTGACCCTAATTCCATTTTTTTTATTTTAATTTCATTTTTTATGCCATTTCCATAGCCCTCGGGTACAAACCCTGCAACCCAGAAAGAAGACGCCCTCAGGGGCGTCACGTTTCAAACATGACACGCCCGACCCAAGGGCGTTAATTAAATTATTTTCCTAAAAAATAATTAACCCCATGAGAACACGCCCTAAAGCATGTCACCCATTTAAATTCATATCATGCTTGTTAATTTATATCAATTCCATGCTTTAATTATTTCAAATATTCTTCCATGAATTTGTTTCGCATGCCATTATTTTTATTTTATTTTCTGAAAAACTTGAAAACAACGCCTCCCATCGGGGCGTTAATTCAACAAAAGACGACCAAACCAGAGGTCGTCCATTCATTAATTCCTGATTAATTAACGGACCCATTTTGGAAAACGCCCCACCCAAGGGCGTGACTTGAAATATTTTTAAAAATTTCAGAAATTAAACATAGAGTCACGCCCAACCTAGAGGCGTTGTTTAGATGAACAGCGACCTAGGATAGGTCGCAAATTTAAAGCATATTGAGAACCACGCCCTCCTCAGGGGCGCTAATTCAACAAACCACGACCTGAGGATGGTCGTTAATTAAAATCAAACACCAATATAATCCAAGGCAATCAAAATGAGATTCAGCATGAATAATCAACATAATTAAGTGAAAATTCTTTTCTTTACATGCAGGGCTTGATGAGGACACGGATCTCCTGGGTTATGGTCCGGGCAGCATACTACGGCCTCCCCGAGTTTCAGAGAGCGAGGGTAGATGCTATGGGGTTTGGGGCCTTTCTTAGCATAGAGCCAGTTAGGCCAGACCTACCACTTACCCAGGTTCTACGGGAGAGATGGGACAGGACTAGCCGGGCATTCTTGATGCCATGGGGGCACATGATTCCCACCCTAGAGGATGTGGCTAGGATCACCGGGTTGAGGGTAGACGGTGAGGCTGTGAGTGGGATCACCTACCCAGACAACACCGAGTTCGCCGAGAGGTTGCTAGGATTGGAGATGGTTTATGAGACGCCTAGCGAGTGTAGGACGATCTTCCGCACCGACCTCACTACAGTGATGGGCTTAGGGAATGCTAGGCACAGGTCAGGGGAGACCCTAGAGCAGTTCTCGCAGAGGTTGATAGACGGGGCTAGGGCAGTCTACTGCCAGGACCCGACCGACAGAGAGAGAGTAGACCGAGACCTGAGGAGGTTCTTACTACTGCTGCTCGGGAGGCTATTGCTCGGGACAAAGGGCGACGTCATCAACTGTCGATTCCTGGGGATACTCGAGGACCTGGAGGCAGTTGGCAGCTACGCCTGGGGAGCGGCGCTGCTGGCGCATATGATGGCCGACTTGTCCACGGGGACAGGTCGAGAGACGACCGTCAGTGGCTTCTCACCTTTTCTTCAGGTATGCATTTTTCTTCTTTTCTTTCCTTTTATTTTATTATGCATGTGAATGCCTTCCTAATGCAATGCATGGATGCAGGTTTGGAGCCATCTCTACATGCCGATGGGGCGCGTTGACCCACGGCCTGGAGGTGAGGGAGCTTTCCCTCTAGCACGGCGCTGGGTGCCGATCGTGTTTGGTGCCCCACTCGGCTACGAGTTGTGGGTTTTACGGAGAGAGTTCCGCGACTTCCCTCCCTCGTTGGTACGTGTGAATGTTATGCATCTTCCTTTTTCATTAATTTTGAATTTATTATGATGATGATGAAATGATGACATGTATGCTTATGAATGCAGGTGCAGTGGAGACCCTATCAGGGGATGACAGACGAGGGCCAACCGTGGGTCGTAACGGGCCGTCCTCGTTTTGAGCGTGAGCTTTGGGTTCACTGCTTGAGCGAGATCGAGCCGTTACGGCTTAGGTTGGTGATGAGGACGCTGGGCCTCCACCAGGAGTGGGTAGAGGTAGGCGAGCCGTGGGGCATTGGGAAGAAGACGCGCGGTCGTACGAAGGCGACCGACTGGAGAGTGCGGTTCGAGGAGCAGTACGCCGACTGACAGCGAGGCGGGACCAGAGTCACCTCCCGGGCGACTGACAGCTCCGAGTACCTCCGGCGCTATTGGGAGGTTTACGCCGGCCGACCCCAGATGAGGGTCTTAGGGGTATGTATGAATGCAATTATTTTTAAATGCAAATGCTTGTGTTTCTATCATGTGACTAATATGTAATGAATGCAGGATGCGCGGGACATAGCGGCGATGGATGCCCAGGCCCACCTACACAGCCTGGAGGACCAGCTGGCCGCCACACGGGCTGACCTAGAGACCCTGGTGAGTGTTTAAATTATTCCTATATGCATGTGTATATCTTTTTGATTGAGTTATTGATGATTAGCCACTGACGATCTCAATGAATGCAGCGTGCCCAGCAGGGAGCAGTGAGGAGAGACCCAGGGGAGGCCTCTAGCTCGAGAGGACCCAGTGCAGAGGTGACTGCACTGGCGGAGCAGCTAGCGGGAGCGGTGGCACGAGCTGAGGCAGCAGAGCGTGACCTCGCTTTACGGGTAAAATCCAAAACACAGATCCATTCAAATATTGATTATATAACTATGCACTGATGAAATTCAATTTACAGACTGAGGAGCTTCGAGCCGCTCTCACTTGCGTCTGTGAGGGACAGCAGGCGATGACTGCCCAGGTGAGTCTTTATTTAGTCATGTGTTGCTTTATTTCAAAAAAAAGTTGAATTGTTGATGATTTGTCACCTGTTTGCAGAGTACACAGCTACGGGCGGCACGTACTGAGTTGGCGATCCGTGATCAGCGGATCTCAGAGTTTGAGAGGTCCCTGAGGCGACGAGAGGAGCTTCCTCAGGACGTGGCCGAGCTGCGGGTGGCTCTTGAGCTGGAGCGACGGGAGCGTGCCCGGGAGCGCGAGGAGCGTGCTCGTGAGCGGGAGGAGTACCAGGCGGAGCGTGCTCGGTACCAGGAGCAGGTAGCAGCATGCGAGCGAGAGCTGGCCGACTCGAGGACCCAGTTGATCCTTTCTCAGGAGCGGCTACGAGTGTCCGAGGAGCGTCTCCAGCGAGGGCGTGAGCGAGCACGGGCTGCGGGATACTCGTTCACCAGCTCCACTTTTGTGGCGGGCTCTTCCCTCCGAGAGAGGAGCGAGGCAGGGGGACACGTTCGGGTTCCTGCTTCTTCACGGGGGCCCATGCCTCCTCCACTAGCGCCAGCTCGGGACGGCGAGGAGGAGGTTGAGAGTAGGAGAGAGGAGGGTGGAGGCGAGAGCTGAGAGATTTACTTGTACTCCTCCACCCTCACACCTGTACTTACACATTCATGATGTATATATACATGAGATTGAGATTTTTTTGTTACCTGAGCACTTTGTGTGGTTGTGGCCTTTTCCTCTTTCTACGTTCTTCGTTTTTGCTTTACTTTGCCCTGTTTCTGCAGCTGCTGTTCACACTTGAATAAACAGGTTAATTCATCTGTTCGACTTGGCCCCTTGCCCGATAAGCAAGGGGTAGCAACATTTTGACCTTAATGACGGGTCAAGAGGCCAAGCCTTTAATCAAATAAGGTAATAAAATAGCTGATAGCGGGGAGATGCCTCATGCATAGTACGCATATGCAAACCCTAAATAAAAGATGCTCATGCAAGCATACATCGTGAAGAAATGCATTTTTTTCTTTGTTTTTGCTTATTTATATTTTTTATTATTTTTCTTGAAAAACGCGCCTTAGAGTAGGTCGTGATTCGCGTAAAGACGCCCGAGGAGACGGCGTGAATTTTAAAAGGAAATCTGATTTTTTGAGAAAGTAACGACCTGCTGAGAGACGTTATTCTGAAAGAGACGACCTAATCTAGGACGTTAATTCTATAAAAAGTGCCTTAGCCGAAGGCGTTAATTAAATTATTCTGCAAAAAGGGCTTCAAGGCTATCAAGACCATGAGTCTTTCATAGTCACCATCTAAAATTCATTAACCTTTCTTGAGTGGTTAAAAGGGGGTTGACGTGACCATAATTGACTTGTATTCGAGATTTCGCACAATGCAATTTCTTAAGTCCGTCTTGACCATCCTGCCAGTTCGTGACTTTACCGCATAGAAAGGATGGAAGAAAATATAAGGGAAGCCCATAAGGGATTCTGAGATGCTCAAGGCAAAGTTACCTCCCCTACCCTATGCCTGTTGGGGTTCGGTCTTTGGCGTAGGGAAATTTATTACCTTTTTGCCCATTGCACGCATACGCCCAAGGTTTTCCTTGCGGGGACTTTGCCCTCTTGACATGCTTTTCTTTTCACAACTTGACTTTCACTTTGGAATTGATTTGCATTGATGAATAAAAACCTAATTGTACTTGGGCTTTTGTGGCATTTGCTCCCTTTTGGGCCCTGACTTCCACCTACTAGGGCGGCGATAGGCTTGGTGTGTCTACCTCGAGGTCTCCCTTCCTCCCTTATGGGCCGAAGAAGAAAAGAACAGGTATTGCTTTTCACTTTTAGTCAGGTTTTTGACTTTCCATCGGATTTTGCACTGCTTGAGCTCAAGAATAAAGCGTGTAGTGTGTGCGTGAATCAACCCCCTTTTAAATTAGCAAGACTGATGAATGAATTCTGAACTTTGACCTTTCGGAGCTTGATCCTTCGTGTGCCATGGCACCAATTTTGGAGAATCTCTTTTTTTTATTTTGAAGAATTTCTATTTTTGGAGGTTTTGAATCAATTTTTTGAATTTTGAAGATATATATTTTTTGGATTTTTTGTTGAATCAAGGGTAGTATTTCTTAAGATATAAACCATTCCAAGGGTGAGTTAACTCTTCCCCTTCAGCATTACTCAGTTTATAAGCATTACCAGGATAAACTTCTTTTATGATAAATGGTCCTTCCCAATTGGGTTGGAGTTTTGAGCGGGGGCCACCCGGCTTTACAAAAATTCTCTTGATTACCATCTCACCGGTTTTAAATTTCCTCTCAATTACTTTCTTTTGATAAAAACGTGAGAGCCTGTTTTGATAAACGCGCGCATGCTCAGCGGCGACCAGACGCTTCTCGTCTAGGAGCTCCAATTGGGCGAGGAGTGAATCACGACGTTCTTCCATAGAAAATTCCTTATCCAATTGTACTCGCAGAGAGGGAATAAGAATCTCATAAGGGACTACCGCCTCCATTCCATAAGTAAGGGCGAAAGGGGTTTGCCCAGTAGGGGTGCGAATGGAAGTGTGATAGGCCCAGAGAGCTTCAACTAGTTTGTCTGGCCAATCCAAAAATTTATTAGCCTCACACGTCTTTTTGACAATTTTTATCAAAGTTTTATTAGTTGCCTCTGCTTGGCCATTGCCCTGCGGATAATAGGGAGAAGAATGATGCAATGCAATGTTATACCTGTTGCAGAGATCCTTGATTTCTTGAGAGATAAATTGAGGTCCATTGTCGGTGACGATGGTGCTTGGGATGCCGAACCTCGTGATGATGTTCTTCATTATAAACTTGCAGACGGTTGACGCTTTGATCTCCACATAAGCTTCTGCTTCCGCCCACTTGGTGAAGTACTCCGTTGCCGTGAGGATGAATGATTTTTGCTTGGTCAGGAGGTTCGAATCACCAAGAGGTCCAATGATATCAAAAGCCCACATGGAAAAAGGCCATGGGGAGGACGTAGGATGGAGTGAAGAAGCAGGAGAATGAATCTTGTCGGCATGCAGTTGGCACTTAACACACCTTCAAACATAGATGGAACAATCCTCTTCTAGAGTTGGCCAATAGAAACCTAGCCTAAGGATCTTCTTAGCTAGCATCTGGCTATTCACATGACCACCACACACTCCAGAATGCGCCTCTTCCACAACTTTCCATGATTCATCATCATCGAGGCATCTTAACAAAACACCGGTGAGCCCTCTTCTATAGAGCGCACCTCCAACCAAAACATAATGCTGAGCCACTCTTCTAATTGCTTTCTTTTCTTCAGCAGTGGCTTCCTCGGGATAGGATTGATCATTGCAATACCTGGTAATCTCATAATACCAAGGCTTCTCTTCGTCAGCCAATTCTTCTTCCCAGTCTAAAAGCATGACCTCTTTACCTTTAAGAGATTCCTTCTGCTTAACCTTCTCAAGCACTTGATCCCTAATATCGAGGAATGCGCGATCCTTAATAGCTGGCGTGTCGCGCTGATGAATTAGAGGAACATGGAAATCACGCTCAGGAGGGAAGACTAGAGCAGAGGCCAAAGAGGCAAGGGCATCGGCCAAGATGTTCTGGCTACGAGGAACATGGATGAAAATCAACTTGGTGAAAAGCTTGGCATAAGCTGAAGCAAGTTCCTGGTAGGGTTTGAGCTTAGGATTGATAGTGCGGCACTTGACCAGCACCTGGCGCAGAATAAGCTGGCTATCGCCCACAATCCTCAAATGGGTGACACCATATCGATGAGCGGTTTTGAAGACCGGCCAAAAGAGCTTCATACTCAGCTATATTATTGGTGACGGGGAAAGTGAGCCGAGCAGCAAACGGGATGGTGACCCCTTCTGGTGTCAAAAGAACCATGCCGATCCCTCTTCCTTGGGAATTAAGAGCTCCATCAAAATGTAATGTCCACATAGGATCGTAGGGTTGATTAATGGACATCAGTTCTTCATCTGGAAACTCCGAATTGACAGGATCAAAACGAGGTAGAGGGTGATGAGCAAGGTGTTCGGCAATGGCGTAACCTTTGATAGCTTTCTGTTAAATGTAAGTGATGTCAAATTGAGAGAGGAAGCTTTGCCAGCGTGCTAATCGATCAGTGAGGACAGATTTTTCAAGGAAGAATTTAATCGGATTCATACGAGCAATGAGGTGAACCTCGTGAGCTAAGAAATAATGTTTTAACTTCTGCACTACCCAGACTAAAGCAGCGCAAGTCTTCTCCATGGCTGAGTACTTCTGCTCACAGGGGTTAAGAAGTTTAGACAAATAGTATGCTGCCATCTCCTTACCTTCTTCGTCCACTTGAGCTAGGACAGCACCCACAGAGTCATCCAGGACAGAGACATAGAGAACGAGTGGTTTGCCTGGAATTGGCGGCCTCAGGACAGGAGGATTGGCCAAATAATCCTTCAATCTGTCAAAGGCTGCCTGACACTTGTCATCCCAATTGAACTTGACTCCCGGCTTAGTAAGCTCGTAAAACGGCCTACATCTTTGTGAGTGCTGGGAGATGAAGCGACGGATGAATTGCAACCTCCCGATTAATCCTCGAACTTCCTTCAAATTCTTGGGAGGAGGCATATCTCTAATGGCCTTTGCCTTATTGGGATCAACTTCAATTCCCCTCTTGCTGACAATAAATCCAAGTAATTTCCCTGAAGAGACGCCAAATACGCACTTCTTGGGGTTCATCTTCAACTGATACTCTCGTGATCTTTGCAAGACCTTAGCTATAACCCCAGGATGCTCAATCCTTGTCCTTGATTTCACTACCAGGTCATCCACATACACCTCAATATAAATATGGATCATGTCATGAAAAATCATCATCATAGCCCTCTGATAGGTGGCTCCAGCATTCTTAAGTCCGAAAGGCATGACCACATAGCAATAAGTACCCCATGGTGTAGTGAACGAGGTCTTCTCTTGATCTTCCTCAGCCAAACGAATTTGATTGTAACCTGAGAAGCCATCCATAAAGGAGAGGGTCTCAAAACCCGCCGTGTTATCAATTAGAACATCAATATGAGGGAGGGGGAAGTCATCTTTAGGACACGCTCGGTTGAGGTCCTGGAAGTCTATACAAATCCGAACTTTTTCATCTTTCTTCATAACCGGGACGATGTTAGCCACCCAATTGGGGTAGAGGACAACTCTAACAAATCTAGCCTTATGGAGCTTGTCGACCTCTTCTTTCATCTTTAAAGCCATATTAGGGTGGAAACGCCTCAACCGTTGTTTGACCGGGACAGACCCTGGCTTAAGTGTAAGGCGGTGTTCAACGAGCGCAGGGTCTAAACCAGGCATATCTTCATAACTCTACGCAAACGTGTCCTTGTATTCTTGCAGAACCAAAATGAGCGCCTCCTCTTCGGAGGGCGGCAAATTCTTGCTTATGAGGATAATCCTAGGGTCTTCCTCGGTACCCAAATTAATTTCTTTGGTAGGCTCTTCTACAGAGGCTGATGGTTCGTCAAATCGCCTTATGCCACTAGCAAAAGCATCAGCCTTGTCCTCATATTCTTCTTAACTTTCTTCCCCCTCTTCAATAGGGTCTTCATCGTTCATGATTTCATAGACACCCAAACCCTCATAAGAAACAACAGTATCCTCATATTCTAACTCTGGCAGGATGATCGGGTCCTCCACAAATTCGGGGATGGCTAAGCAAGCCTGGCATCTAATGGCTAATTCTAACAGAAACCTACGGGGAATCTGCTTACCCTTGGACTTCTTATGTGAATCTACCCCTTGAATCTTAGTGTTAGCAGAGGAAGAGGAGGAGCAACTAGCTTGATCAGAAGAAGGAAGGGAAGGAAGTAAAAAGGCGGATACAGGAGGTGATACAGAGGAAGTCCCCTCACTAGAGGGGGAGAAAAGATTTAGCAATGAATCTTGAAGGAGCGACCCCTGGGTCGGGACGCACTCAGAAGAGAAATAGGAGGTCTCCTCAACAGAAATGGAGATTTGGAAATTTGGGAATTTGGCGTTTTTTTTTGTTTTTGTTTTTCTCTTCATTTTTATTTTCTTTTTCAAGAAGGAAGCAGTGTGAAGGGAGAATAGCAGGAGGAGTGGAAATTGCAAGATCGGAAAAAGATTGAATCAGTGATGGCCCGCGCGGGGGTGTGATGGAGAGTTTAGAAAACCGCTCGAGGAGCGAAGAAGGAATTGTGAGAGAAACTTGGATTGTATCTAGAGACAAATTGATTATAATCGGAGGCGGTCTTGGCACGCGACCAAACCGATGAGAGTATAAAGAAGCAAGCACAGATGGATGTATGGAAGTGAGAGAAAGGAGGCCGACCCATAGCCTGTCCACAGTAAAACCTTCTTCAAACGGAACATCCGGCTCTCCAGTATCAGTGTAGTCACTCAGCAGCTGCCTCTTGTCTGTAATTACAGCTGGCATTTCAATCAATTGGTGTATTAATGGCGGCCATTCTGGATCAGTCGGCATGAAAAGGCGGCTCAAGGAAATAGTGATATCCTGCATATCGAACCACCTGTACCAGTCACATTCTGGATCATCCATTTTCCTTCTCTTGTCAGGCCTTAAAGACTCCAGGGCTTTATATGTGGCCAACGGGGCAATATGACGAGCAAACTGTCTAGCATGAACATCTTGACAGTCTAATATGGAAGTAATTATGGTAGTTTACTCTTCATTCTGAAAGCCACCTGGGACAAAATGTGTCTTCAATGTCCAAGTAAGCGGCTGGCGATCTGTCTTCAGAGTGGATGTCATAAATGCCCATGGTTCATCTTCATTTTTGCATGGCCCCTTATAACCTAGGCCGCCTCGTGCAATCAGCTTCTGAGGTTTAACAGGCCTAGTCCTGCCTTGGAGTTTGATACCCAGGCCTTTGCCACTTTGATACCCCATTTTCATTAAGATGTTCCAGCCAGAGGTATTCATCATTGTTTTCTTCTTTTTCCCGTTGGGAGGCAGGGGTGTCATAGCAACTGTTGTGACAGTTTCAGATGGCGTTGGCTGTGGACAAGGGACGTCCAACACTGATAATAGTGGCTTATTGGCAGGCCACATAGAAGGAACTGACGAAGCCACATGAATATCCTCCTCTGGCAAAATTGGCATACTGGTGACTTTAATAATGCGGCCCTTGTGTGGAAATTTAAGGCATTGGTGATTTGTGGAGGGCACCGCATCGAGTTGCTGAATGTAGGGGCGTCCCAGAATGCCATTAAATGTTGGATCCATGTCCAGAATGTGGAAATCTGCTGTGATGGCTGCAGGACCCAAACTCACCTTTAAAGTAATCATGCCTAGAGGAGGCTTCTTCGTGTTATCATATGCAGTGACTGTGATAGTGGACGGCCGGATTTGGCTTTCCGGAATACCACACAACTTCAGAGTACTAGGTGACAAGACATTGATGGATGCCCCAGTGTCCACCAGACATTGCTTGACAGCCACCTTGTTGATATCAACTGTGATGCACAAAGCATATTTTCTTGCTGGGAGTGGTGCCAATTCATGTTCATGGAAAGTAATCGCCGGCTGGCTGCTAGCAGGCGTTAAAATCATGATTATCTACTCAACTGGAATGTCCTCATTGACCATCACCTTTTGCAGATATTCTTTCAATGCTAACTGATGAGTGGTGGACCGTTTGACCAATTCCAGGATTGAAATCCTTGCTGGAGTCCGGTCCAAATGCTTTAACAAATCATATTCAGTGCCCGGCACGGACCCTTGTTCTTGCTCTTGCTCTTGTGGCCCCTGCACAGGCTCTAGCTCTCTTCGTGGAAAAATACGGTGGAAAATCCGTCCACTGCGGAGCGGTGCCATGCCTTGTAGTGCCTCTGTCGGGGCAAGTGTGGGAGGAGGATTAGAAGAAGAAGAAGGTGTGTTGGTGTTAAGAAGTGGTGGAGTGGGAGTTCCCGCAGAGGGGATCCCTGTAGAGGGTGCTGGTGCCCTGGTAGGAGGCGTAGAGGTAGAAAGGGATACCCGAATGCTGGGGGAATTGGTGGGGGGTGGAATGAGAAGGGTTCTGGGTACAAAAGGTGGCGGAACCGATGGTGGGGGGACCCTTGCCGGTAAAGGAGTAGTGATGGCGGGCGCAGTGGGTGTTGGTGATGGGCGGATGAGGAGTGGCCTAGATGGCAATGGTGAAGGGTTGGTGGTGGATGGTTTTTGTGGTGGCGTAGGCTGTGGAGGTGGTATACGTGTAAGAAGGGGGCGAATCGGCAAGGTCAGAGAATAGGCGGGGGTAGGTGGGTTAACGGTGCGTAGAAGGGATCGGCCCAATTGAGGAGTAGAAGAAGAAGAATGGGTGCGCAAGAGGCGCGGAGGCTGATTTTGATTGTGATGAAGTGCCCCGACAGAGGCGTTTTCTTCATGCCATCCCTGCCCTCTCTCCACCTCATAGAGAGACGTGACAGGGTTTACGTGCTGGTTTGGCGGGTGCTCCGGCAGTGGATTGTGGACAATCCCCATATCATGCTGAGGCGCTGGAGCTTGTTGTTGCTGCTGTGGAGCTGGTTGTTGTGGCTGCTGAGCTTGTTGCTGCCGAGGAGCCCTTCTTTCTTTCATGGTAGCGATGAATTGTCTCATCTCATCCCAATTGATGTCACCCTGGTCATTTAGATCATAAATGTAATCTCTGAAGTGGAAGCAACGATCAAGGTTGTGACCAGGTGCACGATGGAAAGCACAGTAACGGGATGTGTCAACATTAGCAGGCCACGCTGTCCTTTCCCT